>JANRMT010062827.1:3298446-3338064 GCA_026402145.1 Polypterus bichir lapradei
GAGGACATACACAGACACACATGCTCCTGCCTATATCGCTTTGGGTAAGTCCACACGTATCTATCTATCATTTAAAATAGCTATCTAACCGTTGATTTATCTAAGTCAAAACATCCTTTTTACCTTATCCCTGACAATCCTTTCACTGAAACGTCCAGTTGTTGAATTTTCCAACTCACAGAAAGCAATGTGTCGCTTCTCTCTCTACACAGCAGAATACATGGGCTCTAAAAAGCTGACCTGCTGTTAGAACCCCTGCACTTTCTCTCTCTACACAGTTGACACCAGACAGCAGACAGCCTCAGTGCTGAAAAAAGCTGGCAGGCACACGGCTGCGAGATGCCCCGGTGGCCGAAGCTCTAAGCGTACTCACCGGCAAGGGCTTGTAGTTCGAAATACATGCTGACCGGAAATCTCAGAGGAGCAGACAAATCCCTCCATCCAGGGCCAGATTTAGATGAAAATAGGCCCTAGGCTATTCCACTTATGAGGCCCTTTCACCTCCCATTGCTAACAATTTGAATGTAGGCCCCTCTTGATCTTGAGGCCCTAGGCTGAAGCCTAGTTAGCCTATAGGAAAATCCGGCCCTGCCTCCATCCCTCCCTCGCCCTGCACAGGTCTATAGCAGGAAGTTGCATACTGTATGAACCGGAGCTCCGCTGACAGATAGTGTCAGACACAGGCCAGGAAACGGCCTGCTGTGTTCTGAGAGCGCATGCTTGTCAACCTCCCGCTCCCCAGAACGGGAGTGCACAGATCCTGTGTCCGGGAGAACAAGTTATGTGTGTAACTTTTAAAGTTAAGGGAATTAAAAATCACCTACACAGTTAAATAATAGGCAACAGGGACCTTTTAAAGAACGTTTGAGACGTCTTCAAATCTAGCCTCGGATGTATATTTTGTATATCTTAAAAAAGCCCTGTTCCATCCATTATGTCGGATCATCCGGTGGACAGTGTGAAAGCGCCCTTACGGAGAGGCATGCAGCTATTTAAAGAAATAAACGGCGTGCAAAGGTGACTTTAAAAAAAAAAAAAATACTGGACTTTTCGGAGTCCGGCCAAAGGACATTACAGGAATGTCCAGTAAAAATGATTGTCAAACATCTGCTATCACAAATCACCGTAAAACCTTGCAAAATACCGCTCTTTTCGGAATATAAATAAGTGTTCAGACCGGTCCATTACTCAGCAGGCCGTTAATACTGAAAGAGGACAATCTCGTCGGGAAGATCCAGGATCACGGTAAATCCTATTCATGATTATTATATACGCCAAACGAGTATGTTTTAGAAAACGAAGGCTGAACCCTTAGTATGACTATTTCCAAGTTCATTCTCAAGTGCGTGCGTGAGCGCGCGTATAAAATAAGATGCAGCACCAATTTCTATCTGCAAGTACAACGATTAATGTACAAATTCATAGGACTGAAGCAAATAATATTCGTTTTTCATACCGAAACGGGCTTTACAATCAAGTAGTTTTTGTCTCTGCGTCTGAAAATTCAAACAGAGCCTCTTCTCTGAGAATATTCAGGCATGGTTTAAAAGCACAGACTGGTTATGTATCAGCTCTGGCGTAATAAGAGTATAAGTATTCTGAACTACGTATAGAAGGGACCGTTTGTGAAATGCCTACTCTTTCGAATCAGCATCGGTAGCAGGGGAATCTCTGCACGGGGAGGCCTGTTTTAAAAGTCAGAGATAACGAAACATTTTTACTTTATAAACTCTCATTTGTTACAACCGGTTGGAGACAGTCTCCAGGAGCTTACTGTAACTGTGTTTTCATTCATTTCGCTAAATGTGATTATTTTAATACAGAATAGTAATAGTGTGAGTAATATAATTAAATTATTTTTAAAAGTAATCCCACACTGCACAAGAGAGGCAGATTCCATGTGTGTTTTAGGATTTGCTGTGGCCAGTGATTTTTAATTTTTTTTTTGCTTAACTCATTTCTATAACATAGGAGCCTTTTGACAAAGGAAAACTCTGTAAATACACTTGTGCATTTAAGCGGAGATTTATAAAAAAGCAGTTTTCTACCTTATCCCAGTTTTGTACATGCATGTAAAAGCACTCACTGTTACACTAGCACAAAATTTAGACATTTTCTGTCTACTCAAAAAGCTAAAATTATTTCTATTAACACAAGTGATGATTAGAAAACATTTTACTATTTTTAATTAAAAACAGAAAAGCCCAACTATGATTTTTGTTTTGTCATGGGGTTCCTAGGGTGACACTTTTCCTCTTTATACTCTTTCTTATGTAGACCTTAACACATATTCTTACCAAAATAGTTCCTCACTTCCCAATTCCTGTAACTTCAGGTAATTAGACAGAGATCCATAACAGGCAAGAGAAAAGTAATATAGGTCAAATACACAGCGCCATAAAGCAAAATAAAGTGTGAACACCACACAACCGGGTATTGCTAGATGTTTCGTTTTTTCCAGGTATGAGCCATAAGTCAAGATCTTTCTTTTATTCTTTTTGATCAGCTTTTGTACTGATTTTATTAAGGTAATCTAGGTACGATGTGATTAAATTTCTTGTCTCTGAAAATTCATTCATAGCTCTTGGAGCCAGAAGGTTATAGCGAGGTGTGCTTGTTTAACTAGAGGCAAGTGATGTAAGAAGAGCTCTTCTGCACATCCAAAGTTCATTGAACTAAAATCATGTTTTTAAAAGCAGCAGCTTTAGCTCATGCTAATGACCTCATAAATGGGTGCCAACAGCTCAGTACGCTTGTAAATAGCAGAGCTAATTACTCTTTCTGCTTAAACTAATTATTAAATATTCAGGTAATTCTTAATGAAACACTAAAGCATTAGTGAACAAAATGCATTTTCAGTAGCCAAGTAAAATGATCAGTTGCTTTAACATGAAAATAAAGCATCTTTAGAAAATAAAGCATCTAAAAGCATCTTTTTAAAGATCAAATTTTAAAACATAAGAAAAATCCTTGTTTCCAAAAGAGTTCTGCCCATTTTTACAACAGTTTTCTTGACTGATCATTGAAATCATCAGTGCCTTTCTGATCACATCCACCCCAAACATAGCATAGAACTTAATTTCTGTACTCATTTTAAATGATAATAGCCAGTATAAAGTCCCTAAAGGAACTGGAGACATCAGATATCTTCTATCATATATCTTTTCTTGCCAGCCCAAGTAATTCAGATTCTGCTTACAACACAAATGTACGATTATTTTTTCTCAAATGGCTAAATCTTTGGCATGCTAATCATGAAAAAATAAATAAATTAATTAAAAAATAAAAAAAATCAGATTTTATTATCATTACACTTTATTTGCATATTTTATTATAACTACTTAACTTTTATCGACATTTATCTAACTCTATATTTATTTTATTAGTATCAGAATGTAGTTTAAGTGCATGTGTTCTGTGTTCAATAGATGTATTTTTCATATTTTCGATTCTTGTTTTCTTTTTTTCACATCTTCACGCCCCCTTTTTGTTACTTCGTGCCCCCCTAGGGGGGCCCGCCCCACAGTTTGAGAACCACTGACGTAGGGGGTTATTTGTAAAACACTCTGTGGCACTTCAAGCTAAATTAGATTTCCTCGGTTATTCACCTGTCCATCGGTGTTCCATTTTTGTTATAAATTGTATTTAGTCTCTCTTTATTTACTAAACATTTTATATGTTGAATAGAAAACAGATATCTTGTTCAGGCTTTAATTTAAAACAGCATTTTCATCAACAGGCTATAACCACTTTGGTACTCAGGGTGCTTTGTATAATACAAAGTTTTAGAAATTCTGCTAATGCTTGGTAATAGCCTTCCATTTTACATCAGTTATGAGACCCTGAAAATAAGAACGGTTATAGTAGGTTATAGGAGCCTGCACACTACAGGGCCGATGATTAGGCTTATTTTGGACACGTTAGGCAAATCAGGATGGAAAATGTTTTAGTGAATAGTTACATCATATCTATTTTATATGTTAGCACAAGGATTATAATTTTACTAAAACTGTGAGGTTTTATTCTTTCTTTTAGGTAGTCCAGGTGACATAGGACAGCTGTCATTGAAAACTGCTTTTCCCCTCTGTTTGTGAAAAAGCCCCCTTTGTTTTAGCAGCATTCAGGGTGAAGGAGATGTAAGTTTCAACTGTGATTCCAAAAGTCAACAAGTGTCTGCAAACTTTTTGAATACGAGTCAAAGGACCAGGGTTTGTGCAGGGATCATAGTCAGGTGCAGAGTTAAGCTAGACATCATTATTCCAAAATGAAACATTGACTCGCCCCTATCACAAATATAAGATAGTAAAAACTAAAATTTACAAATACTAAGTCACAGAGGAGATTAAAAAAAACATATTAAGACCGGATCAACAAGGGATCACTCCAAGCTTACCGCACACTACAACAGAACCTACGTGTTCTGCGATATATTATCAGCTAAACTGTCATCTATTTAACCACTTCCACGGGACTGCATCATCCATCAAATTTGATTGACATTTTGACAGTTGCCGCATGCATATAACTACTGATGAGCGTTGATGTACCTCAACAGAGCTGAGTTTGCATGCCTAATACGCCTTGTCAAAGATGAGACAAAAGAGTCACAAAAAGATTTGGGGCTAGCCTTCCTGCAAAAGATTTGAAGTGTGAGTACGTTTGTATACAGATTCAAGTCAAAAACAGAACTGTCTTGATGAGGCAAAGATGGCGGTTTTAAGGGAGAGTAGATGATGTGACGTTATGAGGGCCGGAACCAGAAGTGGTGTCGTTGGACCCGGAATCGGAAGTGACGTCATCGGGACCTGGCGGTATTTCCTGTAATCGGTCTGCAGTGGAAAGAGCTAAAGGATCGGTACCCTCCGCCACCCCCTGGTCTGTTGTGGAATTGCCCTCATTCAGGCCCTTTAGCCGCCTCTCATGCGCACGTATGTGACAGCCTTCATTAAATTGACAATCAGGATATTTTTTTTTAATTTCAATTATTAATGGGGACGCATTGCCTGAAAAGGGGACGGTCCTGGTGAAAACGGGACATCTGGTCGCCGTAATTATTGAGCGCTTTTCCTATCTACCCGTCCATTCCAATTATTTAAGGTGCTGCAGGGTTGTTTGGACACACAAGTGACAGTCCCCCTGGGCTTCTGTACATGTGACACGGTGACTTCTCCTGCTACTCCTCTTTCTTGGGCTCCGTTCTGCTTCAGCCTTGGAACAGCAGGACACTGAAGGAGACCCCAGGCTGTGGCCACAAACATGAGGATGCCATCAGGCAGATTGGGGTGACAGAGACACACAGTGCTGAGGACCTCATACTGCCAATACCAGGAGCTGCCACTGAATGAATGAGTGGAAACAATCCAAGGTGGAGATGAACTTTATTACCCCTGCTGTGGGAAAGTTTTCTTCTGTTACTTTCTGTTAGGACGGTGAGCTGACGTCCCCTGCAGGTCTGGTTCCTGTCTGGCAGCACAAGCTGTTGGCATCGGCTTACCCTCCTTGCATCCCTTCATTGGAATAAAGAAGTCTTAAATGTTACATTGTGAATGGAGGAATGGAGAGATGAAAGGACCCCTCCAGGGCCTGGCGGTAATCCAAAGTCAAGAGTAACGAGGAATGTGGGGCTTCTGAGGGGGCTTGTCATGTGATTTACAGGAACAGACTTCATGCAGAAGAAGGAGAAACACTCACAAAAGAGCAGAATGCACCTCTGAATCCAAAAGAGCGACGATAACTGGGGCTCGAGCCACTCGTGCCAACAATTCAGCTCTTTGTGCCAGCGCAGCACCGTCACCCCTGTGGTGGGAAGTCAAATTCTTTGTCATTCACCCCCCGTCCAAGTATTTCAAATTTAGAAAAGTTTGGAACCAAAATGTTGTGCAATCAGAGCTCTTCTTGCTTTGCAGGGTTTATTTTGTCTTTTTTAATGGAATGTTATTGTGTCTCTACAAGCGCAGAATGTGACTGGGGGCGCAAAAGTGAACCAGAGCTTGCATGGAGCCAGCAGCCCCACCTTTGGGAGTTGGTCGCTCCTTATCAGTGATTCTACAAATACAGTTAGAAAATGGCGCAATGTGACCATACATCAGAGGGGCCAGTTCAAAGTCAGAAAGGGAGGGCCGCTGAGTCCACTATGACACGTTTACACCCCCCCCGTATCGTGTGGCCTGACTGGTCTTACAGCTCCTCCGCCTTTGTGTCGTGTCAGACTCAAGCGGGGTCTTCACAGTGAGGGGGCCACCGGACTGAAGCTCTGAAGGGTGTCCATTTCTATGGTTACTCATTTCTGCTCAAGTGGAGCTTTTTGGTCCCGTAGTGGGCAGAGTGGTGGCTCTAAGGCTAAGGGTCTGTGCCAGCAGGTTGCCAGTTCAAATCCCATAAGTGCCAGAAGTGACTCTACTCCCTTGGGCCCTTCACATTTCATTTCTGTTTGGGTGCCATTTAAGGAAAGAAATGAAGCAATTCAGGGGAAGAAACATTAAAAATCAAGTCCATTCAAATGAAAGGAAAAGGCGTTCATTAGCAGCAAAAACCGCTCACCAATTAAGAAAAGGGTTAGAATGGAAACCTGCAGCCACTGCGGCCCACCAGGACTGGAGTATGAGACCACTGGTCTTATGATGGTGATGTGGTCTTATGTTGCAAACATTCTAAAGAAGGAAGAGAATGAAATCTGCTGCTGTTGTGGAAGCTGTGGGTGAACACGATTGCCTAACGAGGACACCGTTGCTTCATAACTGGGCTGCACCAGTGAACCACTGTGAATGTGAAGGACGGCTGATTAAACAACGACTGGAGGTCTGCTCAAAAGTAGTTAGAGATAAAATAATAGAAATTCATAAATTAGGGAAAGAATACAAGAAAAACTCAAGGGTATGGATGTCCCAGTGAGTACTGCTGGTCCAAAGAGCAGAAAGCGGAAGCCCCGTCCAAATGCACAGACCCCTGCCTAGAAAAGCTCAGGACCTCAAACAAGATGGAGACGTGTGAGAGAAGAGGGCAGCAGTCACCTAGAAAGAGCGACCAAGGCCATCATCTGAGACTGGAGTGGTGGTGCAGATGTTGGCCATCTCAAGACCTCCACAGAGCACTGACCTGAACAGAAGGATGGCCAGTATTCAAAAACAGCCACATTAAGTTGTGTCTCCAGTTGGGCAAAATGTTCTGGAGCGACCACTGTGGGTCCACCTTCATTTTCGGTCGGACCAGACCAAGGTAGAATGTCAAAGAGATCTGTGTGCTACAAATGTACAAGTCCAGAAACTCCACACCTGTGGTAAAGTCTGGGACTGGCCTGTCATGTTTAGTGTGTTGTGTTTCTCTATTTTCATATCTGTCACTATTTATGGATTTCGTCCCTACGGATTTGCTAATTCGCTATTACAACACCTTGTGGTCTAATCTCACACTCTAATCTAAGTGTGAGATTGAGCAACAATCAAGAAGTTTGAGATGCCCTTAGATGTCTGGGGCTGCGCATGCAGTGCACTGAATGGATCAACGTGTGTCCACCTGGCACAGTGAGGTGTGGGTAAGCCTCTAAACTCCATTCATGATGGGCACCAGGGCTTGCAATTGTTCCGCATAAGCAAGAAATTTCCAGAAAGTGCAGTGATTAAGTCCAGACCACCCGTTGCTACTAACAATTGGGCGGTCTATTGAGGTTCTCAGATTGGCCCTGCCATGGTCGTTCATGGCAGATGGAGGAACACCAAGAAGACGATCGAGACCTGAGTATCTAGAGGAAGTAAAACTTGTAGCAGCATCACATTTGGGCTTCTCCTACAAACCCTTGGGGTCTTGAGAGATGCCTGCTGTGACGGTCATGTTTCCTGATGATCAATAAGGGTATCACAACCCAGATAACTTATAGTCCTAATGAAAGCTTATCATTTTGTTGCTTCCATATTCTTGACAGCTCCATGTGTGCCTTGCAAATGAAGATGTAGATGGGTGGGCATTCCTGATGGGTTGGTTAGGGTTTTGTTCCCAGCAGGGAAGCCGTTATAGCAGAAGGACAATGGGGGACTGCCTCCTGGAACCATGTGTTCCTCCATTTTGCTGGGTGGCAGCATCCCTGTAGTTTGGCTCCCATATGGACCCTCATAGGGCTGTAAGGGAGTTGTAGTTGTGGTGGGCAGCACTGTTGGGGTCTTTTTGTGTCACTAGAGGGAGCTGCTGGGTGCAGGATCCCCTGTCAGTAGGAAGTCCCACTTCATTACATTGCTGATGTGCCAGGATTACTCTGGCATCAAGGCTAAAAAGGTGGGCTTCACCTCCTCTAGGCGGGTCAGAGTCAGGAGTAGACTTGGACAAAGGGAGCAGAGTGGAGGAGAAGATAAAGAGTAAGAGTTAATAAAGAAGGAGAATTGGGAATGGAGAGCCTGAGGAAAAGTATTGGCTGAAATATAATGACTTCATTTGAACCTGAGACTGTGTTGGTGGAGTTGTGTCTGTGGTTTGGAGCTCACTGGCACCCCCTATAGTCCACACTTGGTACTGGAATGTGTGAGGTAGCTTGATAATGGCAAGGGAGGCCATCATTCCTATCTCTTCTTTAATCTCACGTAATTACACGTAGTTAGGGTGTCTCCTGTTGGGGTCCCCTGAAAAGCTGCGTTTGGCCCCTCAATGTGATGTTGAAACAGACGGAGGCTGAGTCAGAATTTATTGCTCCTGCAGAAGGGAAGCTCACAACACTGGAAGAAATTACAGCGAGTGAGATGAGGAACTGATGCTTACACCATTCCTGAGCTTCTGCTGACTCATGGAAAGTGCAGTCCAGCGACAGCCACAAAGAGAAGTCAAGAAAAAGGGTCGGGAAAGGACCGTTCGCCTACAGCGCCACCTCCAAGCCACCACAAAACCAAAACCAACGACGTCACAAGGAGATGTTTTTAGATTGAGCTCGTTTAAAGACACATTCCATAAATCCAGGCGAGGCCAGGACTTCACTTATGGATCCGTTGAAGAGGCTTCCATGGGGTCTTTGTTGACTTAGAGAAGGGATGTGATCGAGTGCCACCTAAAGAGATCTGGAGGGGCACGAGAGAGAGCATGTGAGGATTGTGCAGGATTTGTAAGACGGAGTGAGGATCCAGTGTTGGGGTAACAGACAAGACCCCAAGGTAGAGGAGGTCTGCACCAGGGGTCTTCTTGAAGTCCTCCCCTCTTTGATCTGCTTATGGATCTGTTGACTTACGGGACAGATGATGACATTGTGTTGGGTAGCACTAGAAAGGAGAAAGTGAAGAGGAAGTTAGAAGAACGGAGAAGGATGATCAATAGCGAGAAGAGAGAACATACAGTGTGAGGTTTGCTGATGATCAGGATTAAGACGTTTGCCTGCAGGGAGATCTAATGGGAAGAGTGGAGAAGTTTAAATATCGAGGAGCAGGCGGCAGCCCAAGGTGGAGAATCAGATGCAGGGATAACACAAAGACTGCAGTGTGGATGGAACAATTGGAAGACGTTATTAAAAGTTTCATGTGATTAAAGAATTGAGGCAAAGGTTGAGGATGAGCTCTTTAAGGCCAGCGATAAAGTATGGAACAGAGAGATGGACAGTAAAGGGGACGCAGGGGAAGTCTGAATGTGGCAGAAAAGAAAATGTTGAAATGGATGTGCGGAGTAACAAAGAAAGACAGAATAACACATTTGTGTATCCAGCACGGGGTGCTCTTTCTCCCCTGGGATGTGTTTCTTGATGCAGACCTGATTAGAGCCAATACCATGCCCTTTGTACCCATGGTGGAAAAAAGAAGACTACAACAGAGAAATATGGTACAAAAAGAGCTATATGTATTTAAGTTACTTTAAAGGTAACATTTAATAACATTTATATATATATCTTACATATAAAGCAGACTGGAACAATCTTGTGGTCTTGTATGTATGTTTTCATCCAGTTGATGCTTAGTAACCACAAGGGGGCACCAGAGAGCCCCAGACACAGCAATACAGTCCACAATATAAGAATATAAATACAACAAAGAGTTTTTATTCCATAAAGCACCTCCCAATGAACTCCTCTCCAACAATTAGCCACAATGTTATAAACTGCTCAAAAAATTAAAGTCACTTTGAAAACACAATGGGAAAAAAAATTCCTGCTGGCTCTCTCTATTGCTATGGACTGACATGGTGATGTGTGAGGAACGAAAAGATGGCAATGAAAATGATCAACCGACAGAGAGAGGGCTGAACACAAAGACACCCCGAAAATCAAAGGGAAAAAATGAGGTGGCAGGCCTTATTGCAGCAACTCCAAATCGTACCCAGTAGTTTGTGTCCACCCCCACTTCCCCGTGCCTGACAACGTCCTAATGAGACGACAGATAGTGTCCTGGGTGGTCTCTTCCCAGATCTGGATCAGGGCATCACTGAGCTCCTGGACAGGCTGAGGCGTCGGATGGACCCAAACATAATGTCCAATCCAGAGGTGGTCCATTGGATTGGGGTTAGGCAAGTGAGCATGGTGGGGAGGCAGTCAATGGTATCGATTCCTTCATCCTCTCGCCACATGAGGCCGGGCATTGTCGTGCACCAGGAGGAACCAGCATAGGGTCTGACAATGGGTCCAAGGTTTTCATCCCGATACCTAATGGCAGTCAAGGTGCCCACCGTTGTCTAGCCTGTAGAAGTCTGTGCGTCTGTCCCTCAATGGATATGCCACCCCAGACTGACCATCACTGACCCCCCACCAAACCGCTCATGCTGAACGATGTCACAGGCAGCATAACGTTCTCCACGGCTTCTCCAGACCCTTTCACGTCTGTCACATGTGCTCAGGGTGAACCTGCTCTCATCTGTGAAAACGCCAGTGGTGGACCTGCCAATTCTGCTATTCTATGGCAAATGCCAATCGAGTTCCACAATGCCCACTAGAGGACGTTGGGCCCTCAGACCAACCTCATGAGGTCTGTTTCTGATTGTTTGGTCAGAGATATTCACACCAGTGGCCTGACTGCCTGCTGGAGGTCATTTTGTAGGCTCTGCTAGTGCTTATCCTGTTTCTCGTTGCCCAAAGGAGTAGATACCAGTGGGTCCTGTTGATGAGTTAAGGACCTTCTACAAGGTGCCCTGTCCAGCTCTCCTAGAGGAACTGCCTGTTTGTCTCCTGGAATCTCCTCCATACCCTTGAGACTGTGCTGGGAGACACAGCAGACCTTATGGCAATGGCACATATTGATGTGCCATCCTGGAGAGGTCGGACTACCTGTGCCAGCTCTGCAGGGTCCAGGTATGGCATCATACTACCAGTAGTGACAATGATCATAGCCAAATGCAAAACGAGTGACAAAACAGATGAGGAGGGAAAAATGTCAGTGGCCTCCCTCCACCTGTTAACCCATTCCTTCCTGTTTTGGGGAGTCGTCTCATTGCCCCTCTAGTGCACCAAAGCAGCTGAAACTGATGAACAAGCCCCTCTGCCACTTCACTGAGCAGATCAACAGCCCACAAGTGTCACTGACTTGATGCTACACTCTCGTTACAAAGTGGTCCTCTCATTATTTTGAGCAGTTTATATAAAGCAGACTGTAACAATCCTGCGGTCTCGCATGTCTGTTATCATCCAGTTGACGCTCGGAGCGTTTCTGCTGCTTATAAAAGCAAATGACAGTTTTATCATGAAAAATCCCTAGTATTATTTTTTTTTTTGTTGTTTAATGTTTGTTTTTGTTAACTATATTTTCATCTTGCATTGTTCTTATTGTCTGCGGTGGGCTGGCACCCTGCCCGGGGTTTGTTTCCTGCCTGGCGCCCTTTGTTGCCTGGGATTGGCTCCGGCAGACTCCCATGACCCTGTAGTTAGGATATAGCGGGTTGGATAATGGATGGATGGATTATTCTTATTGTAACAATGTTGTAGTGGTAATACAATTAAATCAACCTAATAATAATCATATTTTAATATACTTATTTTTCCATCCATCCATCCATTTTCCAACCCGCTGAATCCAAACACAGGGTCACGGGGGTCTGCTGGAGCCAATCCCAGCCAACACAGTGCACACGGCAGGAACCAATCCTGGGCAGGGTGCCAACCCACCGCAGTACTTATTTTTCTGTCATCAAAAATTCTGCATGTAAAAACGTATTACTACATCACAAAACAAAAATTAATATGTCAAGTTGTACTTTTTTTAATTATATTTTTCTCAAACAAAAAAAAAAAATACTTGATTTTCCTCCAAGGCAATGGCGGATATCTCAGCTAGTATATTTATATTTTTATATATATAATCCTGTATACATTGTGGAACATGACCCGGACACAAACAGGCAGACACGTTTGAATCACCCAGACACGTTTATTATACATTCTACTATATACAGTTAAGTGCTCATAAACCCCTACTCCCCAAAAGTCCTGGCCTCTTCACAATGCCTCACTTTCTTCAGGCCGCCTCCTTGCCTACTCCACCAAGCTCTGTCCTTCTCCTCACCTGACTCCATGAAGGGAGGAGGCCCCTTTAATACAACCCCGGATGTGCTCCAGGTGCCTCCCGGCAATCTTCCACTGGCACTCCCCAGTGTGGCGGAAGTGCCGGCTGCGTACCCGGAAGCACTCCGGGTGTCCCCAGTCCTTTTCCCCACAGCACTTCCAGGGGTGTGGCAGAAGTGCTGAGGTCCAGGGCTCTCCAGGCACCGGGGCGCCCCCTGGCAGTGACCACGGGCCCCTACAGGGTTGAGCTTCCAGGCCCCCAACACAACCAGATCGGTCGTCCCCCACCCCCCCGTGGTCTGGAGGAGGCGCAAGCCCTCCTCCGGTCCTCTCAGGCGTCCCGGCTGGGTACCACCCCCAGCCACATGCCACAACATACATATTCAAGCCAGAGAGAAGTAGAGGGACATCCCGGCCAAGTGGGAGAACGCTGACACACAGATGTCCCATCCATCCGGGAATGTGAATGGTAAAGTGAGACGCTTCTGACATCGTGCTGGATCCTCGACATTATAAAGACTCACATAATTCATGGAATTCATGTCAGATATGGGCGACTACCAGAGAATTGGCTTTTTAAAAATACCTTAGCTGTTCTCATCATTTATCACAGATTTTCAACCATATTGGTCAAATGGACATCAGCTTTTTAAAATAAACTGCTTGTGTGCCCCCCACACACCAGTCTAACCTGACTTACAGCTGTCATTTGTCCATCTCTCTGACCTTCTTTCTCTTGGCTGAATTGCATGGCTTTGTGACATAAATTTCACAAATGACATTGGCACAAATAACCTTCTTGTTAAAATGAGACAATGAGGTACCACAAGAGTGAGAGAGATATTTATGGACGACTAATACGATGTCATGTACACTTAGGGCCAACGTTCCCTCCAGTATTTTTAATGACGAGCTGCTACTTTCCTTATACGACCAAAGTCTTCAATCGATCGATCAGTCATCACGAAGCACCAACAGATGAACGATGAGTTTTCCCCGTGGTGTAACGAACACTGTAGAGCACCATTACGTCATCCATGAGTGGTCCAGGCAGGGTGGCGACATCCACCGTGGAGTTTCAGGAGCGCAGCTGCGCAACACTGTGAGCGACTCATCATTTTAACCCTTTAGCTGCCACATACTTGTTGGGTTAATGCACCCCCGGACCCCCAAATACTTTTTTGCTGCACCTTTTAAGGAAATGTCACAATTCACCAAGAAAAAGTGAAATTTTAACGGAACACATATTTTTTTCATGCAAAGGGCATCACAATCACTGCAACACTGATCCTTATACACACTGCCAATGAACTGTAAAAACTATCAGCAACAATCTATTATGATATGTACAAAGTGCGACTGACGCCATTGCTGAGATTCAGTAAATCACCGAGCCAACTGTGCTTGAACTGGCTGCACGCGAGCACACAGAGGCCAACACTTGATGCTGGCAGGCTAGTCTAGTGCAGCGGCTGATTCACTAGGGGGCGCCAGAGGTCATGCATTGGATGCTCAATGAATGTACGGCACGGACTGATCAGCTCAGGTGTGCTGGCAAATTGCACTGGGAACCGACTATAGCCGGTTTTGCTAGTTTAAGGGTTAACATGGCTTTCTCAGAGCTTCATTTTAGTGTCACCCTGATATTCTGTATATGCATTATATTATCACTTTTTATCACAACTCCACAATCCGTACTAACCCCTACTTTCTCTGCTGTTCTCTTTCTGGTTTTCTGTGGTGGTGATCTGCGCCCCCAACCACCTGATCAGGGCACCATGCAGTCCCTCCATTGATACAATGAAGACCAGATGTCTACATGACCATCATCACCATCTAATTCTTCCACGTGAAGCTTGAAAACCATGAGGACTGAGTGAGATCATTGATGTTAGGGGGGCTGGGTGGTCTCGTGGCCTTAGAACCCCTGCAGATTTTTTTTTTTCTGTCATCCCTGGCCATCAGACCTTACTTTTATTCTTTGTTAATTATACATCCATCCACTATCCAACCTGCTATATCCTAACTACAGGGTCACGGAAGTCTGCTGGAGTCAATCCTAGCCAACACACGGCGCCAGGCAGGAAACAAACCCCGAGCATGGTGCCAGCCAACCGCAGGGTGCACACACACACACACCCACACACCAAGCACACACTAGGGACAATTTAGAATCGCCAATGCACCTAACCTAGTATTGCCTATTTTTATTTTTATATTTTTTCTTTTTTTTTTCTTTTCTTCATCCTGTGAAGCACTTTGAGCTCCAACATTTGTATGAAAATGTGCTCCAGAAATAAATGTTGTTGTTGACACGATAACAACCGAGTGGCAGTTCAAAGTTCTGTGTGGTACCCTGAAAAAAGGCCACAAAGGCTCAAATATCAGTTTGTGCTCCTCCATAGCAGCAGTAGAAGTGGCCGTGTGCTGGTGACCCACACTGAGTCCACCGCAGTGACCTGCATGCTTTGTGACCGACATACAGCCAATGGGCTGACCCCAAGTGAAGCTGTAAGTCAACACCTGGCGGGACAGGAAAGCGGGTTGAAGTGGTAAGGACGTGAGATGAGGAGAGACAAGAAAAATGTGGGCAGAAAAGTGATGGGATGTGGGGAAGGGAAAATGAGGGAGGCCAAAGTGGAGGTGGATGGATAAAGTGAGAGAAGATCTGAAGGAAAAGTCTGACTGGGGCGGAGGAGTTGCAGGACCAGACTGTATGGAGAAGGCTGATCAGACTCACTGACCTAACGTAAATGTGTGAAAAGATGATGATGAAGAAGAAGATGATGAAGAAGAAGAGGCTAGGATGCTCGCTCACCCTCCATCTGACTGGACAAGCAATGTTTGCCATTGACAGCTCTCCACCGGAGAAGGTCCCATCAGGCCATGCGATTTCCTCGTCTTGTTACTTTTGTTTTACTGATGGACGTGATGAGTTGAGTTTTGATTTCACCACCCAAACTCTCTCTTTCTTATACGAGGACCCACATGTGAAAGGAAACAGAGCGCGTTCAATGAATAGATTTGTCGCATTTTAAATTTCAATCTTTGTGAACGGGAATATCAAATATGAGACTCCTGCCACATCCGCTCTTGAACGTCGACAACTTTTCTCCATTTTATGCTCATCTCATTCTCCAGCCTGTTTTCTACACCCCGTGGTCGAGTCCCGTGTACCTTATTATATCTTATTATGAAGTCAAATTCCTGTGGCGTCTCTCACGAAGATCACGTTTCTCTATGTTTAATGCCAACACTTCCATTTTTCTGCAGCCCTTTGATGTGCAGCCATTTCCCTGAACGTTGTGGTTTGTCTCTGCTTGCAGTCTGATTTTGATGGAACCGCAGGGCATTTTCAACAGACGCTCCCAGTTCCTGCACCACTGCCAGCTGCTCTGATTTACTTTCGGTTTCAGATCAAGTCAATTTTGGAATTGTGTCTAGCGGCCTTCTTG
Source organism: Polypterus bichir lapradei (assembly GCA_026402145.1). Classification (NCBI taxonomy): domain Eukaryota; kingdom Metazoa; phylum Chordata; class Cladistia; order Polypteriformes; family Polypteridae; genus Polypterus; species Polypterus bichir. The sequence goes on from JANRMT010062827.1 coordinate 3,314,350, forward strand.
GCATGAAGATTGTGGTGGAGCCCCACCCGTCTGCAGACGTCTCCAACGCAGCGTGAACTGTCCTCATTAAAGACGTCTGTCCCTCTATTTCCAAGTCCAGGTTCACGTACCTTCACATTGTCACACTGTCACAAAGTGTCATGGTCTCTGGGCACCTGGGTGTCTTAATGTCTGTCGCCTCAGTGCTAGTTTATGGGATGTTTGTTGTCTGTGTGGAAAGAAGGCAGGCAATGGAGGCATCGGTTAAAGCATTAAGGATCCTTACCACATAATGTACTCGGGTTGTCCTGAGGAAATAAATGGAATTTGTGAGGAATAGAAAAGGACAACCAAAAACACGAGAGGCTGCAGAGGAATCTCAACAAGACACACGTCTATTTGGGTGACTTCCAGAACCCAGCATTGAGAGTGGCAACCTCGAAAATGGATGGCGTGATTTCTGGGAGCCGGCAAGAAATTAGAGAATGAGGAGAACTCAGATCTGACCGAATTGGATTTTCCCAGACGGGGAAGACTGGAATCATTTTTCTGTTTTTTCCATAGACGTTGGAATAGGATGGACGTAGGAGTTTGCAGCTGTTATTATGTTTCCACATTAGCCGTTGTGAAAAGGCGACTGGGACACTTTGTGTTGTGTTGTTTGTTTGGGGTCGGTGTCTGTGTGTTATTATACGCTTTAAGGTCATTTGCGTTGTGTGTTTTACGAATTATTACGGTTATGTCACCACAGACGTCATTTACTTTACGTTTGCACTTGACGTTCAAATACACAGCAGAGGTATTTCCAAGTCTGCATGCTGAATTATTTCTGAATCTAAATACAGGTGGGTAGGGTCTTGGTGACAAATGTGATTCTAAGAACTGTTGTTATTATTATTATATTGCTGTAATTTTGCTCCAATGTTAGGGTGAGTGTTACAATATAATACAAAAAATAAATAATCAGTCAAATAATGGGATGCTGGATCCCGGTCTGTCTCAACTGGTATCAGAATTTTAAAGAAAACATCATTTCACGTATGCGTGTCAGACGATCACCTTCTGGGCTCATCCAAAGTAAGCGATACCACCCCAGAGCGAGAGGGGGCACTGTCACTTACAGTTGTCACACATGGGTGTCAGAGGAGCTCCTCACAGGCTCAGTTGAGGTATGTAATAACTGCCGAAATGAGGAGGGCTACTGTTGCTTTTTCACCTGCAGTGTCGAAAAGATGCTCAGTGAGGGCAACTGACTCTGCCCCTTCTGGTTCTTCATCCATAAAAGCCCAAGATTTCTGAAAGGAAGAATTGTTTATAAGCAAGATTTACACGCTGGACGGAGATCCACAGAAAACTGGTCCTCTATTTAAAATCGGTCTCTCCTTTGTCGAGACAGCACACTTGATGAGGTCATTCATGGGAACGTCTCCACACATCTTCTTACACTCAGGATACAAGAGAGAAATCGGCCTTCACTGCTCTCGTGCAGAGAGATGGCTGAGCTGCCAGCCTACCAGCTTGGCTGACTTCTCTCACAATATAATACAGTTGTGAAGTTAGTGTCGAAACAAAATTGCACTGCCATCCCAGTTGCATTCCCAGTTTTTCTCGAGATTTTAGACTATTAAAGAAGCATGTCATAGCGAAACGTGTGGAGGCAGAAGAGAGTGGGTGGACTCCAGCAGCAGGACGCATGTTCACACATAGACACATTTGTGCGGTGTGACGTTCCAACTTTTTCCAGATGCGAGTCGGGTGAAATGAGCAAAATAGCGGTCCCAATACCGAATTTGAGGGAAAAAAATATGAGAGCCTTTATGGCAAAAAATCAGATTAGAAAGTCGAATGATGACAGGTGACTGTACACTTACACTGAATGAATGACAAACAGACCAACCCTTGATAGATTATGTTATCTATGTATATAAAAGTCAATGTGTGTGTGTATGTATGTTCCAGCATCACTTCCGAATGGCTGCAATGATTTTCATGAAACTTGGCACACATGTTTCTCATTGGTCAACTAAAAATATCGTTAAGTGAAATTAGCCCTAACCCACCCCCTTCTGGGTAGGGCGGGGGGTGATCTTGCGCTCTTGTATGCATGTTATCATCCAGTTGACACTCGGAATGACCACCAGAGGGCAAACTGGAGGTGACTGCCAGCATTCTTTACGTATAAGTGCCACCGCCGCGCCCGCCTGTTGCTTTTGGAATTAAATAGAGTTGGCAAGTTCTGAGCGTCAACTGGATGATAACATACATACAAGACTGCAAGACAAGCACATTAGTGAAGCTTCATTGTTTGTTAATTTATTTTAATTTTTAAAGTTGTGGGTTTTTCTAATTATATTTTTCTCAAACCATTAAAAAAAGAACACTTTATTTTTCCTCCTGGGCAACGCTGAGTATTTCAGCTAGTATTAAATAAAACAAAAGCTTTATATTTCTGAGATAATAATAATAATAATAATTCAAGAGATGTCAAAGTAGAATTTACAATACCTGTCCTGACCCATGTGCCTTGAAAGAGAGTTACAGTAACACCAGTCTACCTTTAGAGTTTTTATATTCCGTACAATGAACTATTGTTGAGTAACAAGCTTTACTACAGCCATGTCATGTGACATCATTGGCCAATCATAAACCATCACGGAGTTGACATGACTGTGGCCGTCGTCAGAGTTACTCAGAAGCTTCATCATTCGAGTCGGTTGCACATTTTGAGTTTCTTGTCGAAAGCTCAATGTTCTCGTAAAGGTTGCCCTGCTGCATGCTCTCATAGTCCTCTTCCTTATTCTGTTCCTCATACTTAAAATCCTAGAGTTGGCATAAAAAAAAGCAAAAATAAAAAAATACTTCATTCTTATGTAATAGCAGGGCTTTGTGTGTTAAACCAACTGCACACATTGTGGCGACGGTGAAAATGGCACACCACTGCGGCGGTTGGGATGAGCCGCTGAGGTTCTTACGTCCTTTATTTATTTTAATTCAGGGACCTCAGGAATGTCCCCAGCCTTGACGAGGCTCACTCTGTCACAAACAGAGACAAGTAATAAATTGATAATGAATATATTAACTAAATGCAAAGAATAACCAATAAACAAATAACGTGCAAAATCCCACCCAAATCCCAAAGCGATGTAAGAAATGCTGCCCAGATGAAACCGAAGGAATCACTAAGCACTACACGACAAACAGTGGACACTTATGGCCCACTCAGTCCAACAGCAGGTGCGATTGATGATCTGAGGGATGGTGGGAGTTGGGGGGCTGCTGTGAGTGCCAAAAGAGAACTACACGCAGTCATGGATACCCCGTGAAGCTTAGAGCATCACAAAGCAACAAATCACAGTCAACGTGTTTTGCCCCCAGTGAAGACACACGATGACACCTGCAGATGACTTGTGCGTTAATGGAATGTCGGTCTTATGGTGAACTTCATTCTTGGTGCCCTTATTGCAATATGATGATTACGTTAGGAGAACCAGACACCATTGCACATTGGCTTTCTATGTTGACAAAAATGAGTTACGTGTTATGTATGACACGCCATTTTTACCAAACTCCATGAAACGATGCAGTACTTATACAATGACATGACCAAATTAGAGATCCCCCCGCCCCCCCCCCCCCCCCCGGATGAAACAAGGGCATGTCCACACACCAAAATGCCAGTAGGGCACCACCCAGGGAACGTTATTAAAAGTACAATCAACTCTCTGTTAAGGTGCTTAATCACCCAGTGACCTGTGGGGGTCTTAATCTGGCCTTGCCGGTGGGCCAGTTCCTTGAGAGGTGACAGTAGGTAGCTGATATAAACTGACGAAAAGAAGAAAAAGGTCATCAAGGCAAATCCGCAGCATTGGCTCTCTGAAACGGGAACTAAGATCCAGTCAGTACTCCACCTTCAACACTTTTGAGGTGTCAAATGTTTGTCACACTCCGTCAACAGCTTGGTGATATAAATCATTACACGCAGGAGTCGTTATTTAGCTGGACCAGCTGGCGTTTCCCTACTTCATCGAGGGTGACCCCAAATGATCTCATTATTCATAGGTCAATACTCCAAAATCCAGAAAACTGCTGGGCCCAGGCTTTTCAGATTAGATATACTCAACTTGTATAATAAAGAGGAGAATTCACAACAGGGCATCAGGAGGCACTGCCATCATTTGGGATGAGGATTCTCTTCAGTCTCATTGAGCTGGGCCTCGGGCAGCCGTAGTGCAAGGAAGAGGCCATCAATGGGATGTTGACAGTCGTAACTCTATAAACCCTAAAGACTTAATGGGGAGGGCAGCATGGTGGCGCAGTGGTAGCGCTGCTGCCTCGCAGTTAGGAGACCTGGATTCACTTCCCAGGTCCTCCCTGCGTGGAGTTTGCATGTTCTCCCTGTGTCTGCGTGGGAGACAGTCCAAAGACATGCAGGTTAGGTGGATTGGCGATTCTAAATTGGCCCTAGTGTGTGCTGGGTGTGTGTGTCCTGCGGTGGGTTGGTGCCCTGCCCGGGATTGGTTCCTGCCTTGTGCCCTGTGTTGGTTGGGATTGGCTCCAGCAGACCCCTGTGACCCTGTGTTCGGATTCAACGGGTTGGAAAATGGATGGATGAACTTAATGGGGCTCTGAGCCTCCTGCTAGGGTTCCACCTGAGCCGCCCCTCAGGGTGATGAATGAACGAATGAAGTGCAGTGGGACCCTAGAGGCGGCTGCCCCATCTACTGGTGAGGTGGCTATTCAGAAAGTAGTCGATGCTTTGAGTTTGAATAAATTTGCATACTGTCCCTTTGTTATTATGGGTAATGCTTAATGTTCAGAAATGGCAAATCTATATAAATAAGTTTAAATCTCCAACATCTCGGAATTCTGTCCGAGTCCGCTGTGATTGGACTCCAGCCGACTTTTCAGTAGCGTAACAACGTAAGGGTTACGTTTGGTAAGGATGAGGCTCTTCTCCATGATATTTAACAACATCCATTCATCCCAATCATGTCCCAGCAGTTCGTTAGCTGGCGGGGTGGAGGTGAATGAAGTTAAGTGGACTGTTAATGTGGGAAAATACGACGTGTGACTCACTTGTCCCACTGCCAGTTATTTCATGTGAAATTCAAAACGATTATCTTACAAAGCTGTAAATATGACAAAAGGAAGGAATAAAAAAAGGCACATCAAGCACAGAGTTGGATGAGCAGGTCTGGACTGGACAAAGCAAAAGGCAGCAACTGACATCGGATTAACACAAACTGTCTAACGTGTCTAAAAATGCTCAGGGCAAAATCCAAGCAACTGTGTCACCACACCGAGAGCATTTACACGTAAGAATTACGGCAAACAAGCATACGGGACAAGTGAGTAGCATTCATTCAAAGTAAGTGCACCCCGTGAAGTGTTTGATCTTTTCTAACAAATGCGGACTTGATAAAGATTTGATCTTCAATTCCACAGCATCTACAGGGTGGTCCAGATATAATTATGCAGATCCAGATCGTCTGGATGACTGAGATTTATGCAGTGACGATTCCAGTTTGGCACGAAGACGATTCTTCATGTCTTCAGTTCGCACACTTCTCGATGGTCCGTGATTTTTCAGGTGATTTTCTATGTAATAAACGTAATACGCTATAGCGTAATGAAAATTGCATAATTAGATCTGGACCACCCTATACAGATAAAGGTGAGATGGCATCTCAAACATCAGGCCACATTCACATGTTAGAGTCCAATGTGTAATTTAAATAAGCATCAGTGTATGTGTGAGAAAGTTAGCGCCCCCCTCCACTTATCACTTACCTCAATGTCCCTTAAAGTAAAATGAGGTACAAATGATGAGAACATCATGAGAGGGGTCTCGTCTGAACCTGCCCTCATAGTTAATCCCCCTGTATGTGCAAACAGCGCTTACATTTAAAACTTGTGATAAAGTAATGGCATACCTCAGGTTTTTCATAGATAGTCGTTGAAATGTCGCTGTTGGGTTCTGCTGATCTTGTAGCACATGATCTCCCCCTAAATTGTGAAGAAGACAGAAATAAAATATTCAAAGAATGCAATAAATAAGTGAAAGATAACTGCGGTTATAAAATCCACATTACGCTCTAAATGGCCAATGCTCTGCTTACCTAAAAAAATCTCATAATTACTGAGAAACCGGGGTACACATGAAGATCTCAAGATGTTGGCCTGCTGAAGATTCCAAGGGTGAACAAAATAACTAATTTCAGTTACAGGACCCCGAAGCTGTGGGCCAGACTGCCTGCTTATATAGGAGATGCCCCTTTGGTCTCAGCCTGGAGACTTCAGTTGTCACACCCTGACTAGAGCTGCTGATTAGCCATTCATATCACATCTCCGTTTGTTAGTCATTTGTATAAAAATAAAAGTAACATGAAAATTATGACCTGTCACTGACCCTCCCACTAGTCCTTTCCTCTTCTTGGTGTCCTGCTAAGGCACTCGGGGCCATTTGCAGTTTTTGTGCCCATAGAAAGACATCTGAGATATTGAGAACTTTGGAGGCCAAGAATGTAAAGATTCTTTGGTCAGGTTAGATGGTCCAGGAAACAGAACGACCAGAAAGAGGTCTGGGACCGGTGGGCCGAGGTCTCTAGGACTGAGACTGTGTCTGACTTTGTCTGTTGGAAGTGACCAGGACCCTTCAGAGGTTTCATTTCCATAATTGCTGCTGCTGACTGCAGTTCTTGTTCTCCGCTCCTCCACTGTCAACTATCTGGAGCTCAAGCCTATGGGCAGATGCTGCTGAGTTGCGTTTATGTTAATCAGTTTCAAACCACTTTGTGTTTAAACAAATCAGCGTCTTTCTGTGTATGCATATTACAGTCGGTGATTTGGAAAGCGATAACTGCATTTACTTGAGAACTTGTTACATCGCTCTGAGCCTGCACTCAGTAAACAACGCTATCCACCATATTGAAGGGTCCAGTGTCTGTGTGTCTGTCTGTTATATGCCATTTGGTGTGGGAGTCATGAAAACAGTGCTGATGTTTGTGATGCACCATCTGTTACGACATGCATTACAAAGTACATTCCAACAGATGGTGCACTGCAAACATTAACGCTGAATATGGACAGACAGAAATCAGCTTATTAGATTTCAACCTAGTGTATATATAAATATAAATATAAATTGTCACATGCTTGAACTTGGGAGGAAGCTTAAGGGCTCTGGTGCTGAACCAGGGTTGGCGCAATGTGTAACAGGGTTAATCTGGTTTACCATGTTATATTTGTACTTTGGGGTTGGTTTTTTTTTTTTTGTATTTCCCAAAAAAAAGTTTATACTACTTTTATATAATGCTAGGGGGCTTAACCCCCATGCTCACTTCGCTCGCCAACCTCCCTTTCCTGCGTCATGTGCCAGCCACCTTGCGTCTCTGCCGCTCGTGTACGTGGATTTCACTTTCACCAAGCAACAAATCTTTTAACTCTCAAAGATACTCCTCTTCATTGGGAAGAAACACTACTTCTCCCTGATGGCAACACAAATTAGACAATCTACAAGTTTAAATCCGAACAATATATTCGCTCTCTTTTCGCTGTTCCGTTATTTCACCGAGTAATAATTTCCATTTGTTTGCGTTAATGTGATCTTTACTAGCATTTTTTTGAGAGTTTTGAATTTTTGTACTTCCATTATCTCGAACCTGCTCTACTTGTGTACCGCGCCAACGGTTTTGAATTCTTTACGACGTTCTACTTTGTCATCTTGTAGCGAGTTCCTCTTAAGTTGGATGAGGAGCCCGGCACACACAAAAACCACCTACTCTTAGGAAAACCAGACAGAACCTTAGCCCCAATTTGATGTCCTCAGCTGGAGATGTCCTTTATAAATTTATAAAAGGAACTAACCACCTCAACAATTATTTAAACAATCAATAAAAAGATATATTATAAATCAATCCAACAAACAATAAACACCCTTTAACCAATCCTTATTAAATCTGTAATATCTAAACAACCCTAACTAATATGCCACCCCCTTAAACCCTTCTATAATATACTCTCCAGAAAATGGCGAAACAGGAAAGAAAGCAAGAAAGAAAGAAAGAGAAATGGAAATATTCCCTATTTACATACAGCACAAATATATCTACAGTACATACACCTATATATAGACATATGTACCTGTATATACACAAATATAATTTAGACACACACACACTCCCCACACGTTCCCCAGTCACTTTAATATTAACTTTATTTTAGGTCTATAGTCCAAATGGCCTGGGGAGTCCGCCGATAAATCCAGTGTACAAGTCAAACATGTTCCACTGACTCGTTGTACTGTATATATATGTAAAAGAAGCGATCTCAGTGGCCTGGTGAGGACACTTTTTTTGAAAGTTGAAGTCCGTCTCACCCGAGTGTATCGGCGTTAACTTCCGTCCATGGCAGACACCCTCATCATAAAAGCAAAGTAAAGCCGTGTGCTCCGAAGATCCTTCTTGGTTAGCCAGCACTCCTTTTCCATGCGCCCAACCGTCCTCGTTACGGAGTCTTATTTGCTTTACCGCTAGCTTCTTGTTCCCATTCACCTTTCCAGCACCTTCTTATTTTTTTTTTTAAATATGCGTCTCCTTGCCTTTTAAAGACGTTTCTTCTTACGTCACACCAAAGTGCGTTTTGGCAAGGACCCACAGGTGTGGTTTGGCCGCCTGCTCCCCTTAAAGAGATATCACTATTCCCTCAGACAAACTCTAAAGGGAGCAAGTGGCAGAAACAGTTAAAAGCACACAAAATACGTGAGAACCGTTACAATCTACTCTTTGTCTTTTATTTCTGGCCCCGGGTGTGGTTAAATCTCTTGGCACAAAGTCTCGACTCGCGGGACATGAAAGTATCTCTCTGAAAAAGTCACGTCTCCTTCTTTTTTGGATTAATAATAATAGTTCTTTGCATTTATATAGCGCTTTTCTCACTACTCAAAGCGCTCAGCAATTGCAGGTTAAGGGCCTTGCTCAAGGGCCCAACAGAGCAGAGTCCCTATTGGCATTTACGGGATTCGAACTGCCAACCTTCTGATTGCCTGTGCAGATCCCCAGCCTCAGAGCCACCACTCCGCCTGTTACTGTTTTTGAACTTTGTTAGCATTGGACTACCTTATCGTTTCGGGTAAACGTTGTTTCTTTTGTGCTCCACGAGGCTTCATTGTTGTTGAAGAGCATTTCTGAAGAATTTCTCTTTTATAAAGACCCAATATTTGCGCTTATATCAACCCAGGGTTTGATGGTGATATCCCCCCAACTAGGGGACATTTTGAGGATGTTTTGTGACTTTACGCTTTGTAACTCTAACGTATCCTAACAGATTTCAAGCCCTCTTAGAAGGGTAGCACAGCAAGTACAAAAATAGGCCGATAACAATAAAACCTGCATTGGCTTAGCGGATGTACTCTGATATGCAGGTCCACAGCCCAGGGTCCACATCCTTGCCCAGTCAGGGAAATTGGAGCAGATGGCACAAGGACTTTACACCGGCAACCTCTGTTTTGTTTTTTTGTTTTTTTTGCCATCTTTCTGCACCACATCACCAGTTCAGTTTCACCTTCTGTTTTAAGCCGTTTGCATTCCAGTTGTTGATTTTTTTCTTTTCTATTTTGTGTTTAGACTGATTTGGTTTATCTGGAGATTCATTGAAACTCTTCACAAATCAACGTGCCACCACATCTGCCAGCTTTAAGTGCCAATTTAATCATAGAATGAATTCTTACTAATGACCATAAGTCAGCATTTCTCAACCTTTAAGTATTTGCGACCCGAGTTTTCATAACAGTTTTAATTGTGCCCCCCTAACATTTTTTTGAAAGGAGCCCACTAATACCAATTTGTTCTTTTTTAATTAATGATATATCATAGATGCATATTTTATTATACCTACTTAACTTTAGCGACATTTATCTAACTCTATATTTATTTTTCTAGCATCAGAAATTAGTTTAAGTTAAATTGTTTTGGTTTCAACAAATTTTCATATTTTTGATTCTTGTTTTCTTTTTTTCGCATCTTTGCTCCCCCGTTTTTGTTACTTCGCGCCCCCCTAGGGGGGCCCGACCCACAGATTGAGAACCGCTGCCATAAGTGCTTTTCAATTAAACAATACAATAGTTAACTTTCATGGGTAAAATTAAATTATGTCAAACTGATCAGAGTGCAAAACCACCTAACAATATTATTAAATTACGTTAAACAACATCAACAACAATATGTATTTATATAGCACATTTTCATTCAAATAATGTGGCTCAAAGTGCTATGTCAGATTATTCTCCTGTGAAGTGTTGTATATTTGGATCAAAGACAAAATTAAAACTCTTACCGGATCTTCCTCCATCTCCTGAAGTACAGAAGTCCCAATGTCAGGGCAGCAAATAAGACGATGGCCGCAGTGATCGCCACATACACGTACTTATCTGAAATACACACAAAACACGGCTCTGTCAGTGAGCTTGCTTTCTTTTATAAATACGAGGGACATTCAAAAAGTTTCTACACCATTGGCTCTCAACCTGTGGGGCGGGACCCCCTAGGGGAGCGCGAAGTAACAAAAAGGGGGGCGCGAAGATGTGAAAAAAGAAAACAAGAATCAAAAATATGAAAAATACATCTACTGAAACCAAAACAAATGAGCTTAAACTACATTCTGATACTAGAGCAATAAATATAGAGTTAGATAAATGTCGATAAAAGTTAAGTAGGTATAACAAAATATGCATCTACATTTCAAAAAAAAATGTTAGGGGGGGTGCGATTAAAACTGTTATGAAAACCCGGGTAGCAAATACTTAAAGGTTGAGAAACGCTGTTCTGCACTTTTAGTTAACTGTACAGTCGTGGCCAAACGTTCTGAGAAGGACCCCAGTTTTGGTTTCCACCAAGTTTGCTGCTTCAGTGTTTTTAGATCTTCTGTCAGATGTTTCTCTGGTAGACTGAAGTAGAATTACAAGCAGTTCTGAAGTTTCAAAGGCTTTTACTGACAAGGACATGAAGTTTGTGCACAGATTCAAACATCTGCAGTGTTGGCCCTCCTTTCTTTGTCAAGACCTCTGCAATTCACCCTGGCAGGCTGCCAATCAACTTCTGGGCCAAATCTCGACTGATGGCAGCTGCCCAATCTTGCATAATCACAATTGGTGAGTTTGTTTTTCCACTCGCCTCTTGAGGATTGACCACAAGTTCTCAATGAGGAGTTTCCTGGCCATGGACCCCAAATTTCGATGTTTTGTTCTCCGAGCCACTCAGGTCTCACTTTGGCCTTTTGGCCCTGGTGCTCCATCATGTTGGTCACCAAACTGTCCTTGGATGGTTGGCAGAAGTTGCTCTCGGTTGATGTTTTGGTCCCATTCTTTATTCCTGGCTGTGTTCTTAGGCCAAATTGTGAGTGAGCAGCAACCCCACATGACATGAATGGTCTCAGGATTTTTTACTGTTGGCATGACACAGGACTGATGGTTGTGACGCTCACCTTTTAATTTTTCCAGATGACCCAAACAATCAGAAAGGGGATTCATCAGAGAAAATGCCTTTCCCCCAGCAGTCCTCAGCAGGCCAATCCCAGAATATCAGTCTGTCCCTGATGGTTTTCTTGGCTTCTTTGTTGTCCTTCTTGACACCCACCAGGCTATCCTCCGCAAGTCTTTGCCTCCCTCACACCTGCCTGCTGCCATTCCTGAGCCAGCTCTGCACTGCTGGTGCCCCCTGACCCTGAGCGATGAATAAAGAATGGCACCAAAACGACCTCCGAGAGCAACTTCTCCCAACCATCCAAGAACAGTTTGGTGACCAACATGATGGAGCACCAGGCCATAAGGCCAAAGTGAGAACTGAGAGGCTCGGAGAACAAAACATCGAAATTTGGGGTCCATGGCCAGGAAACTCTCCAGACGTTAATTCCATTGAAAAGTTGTGGTCAAGAGGCGGGTGGCCAAACAAAAACCCACCAATTCTGATTATGCAAGAATGGGCAGCGGCCATTAGTCGGGTTTTGGCCCAGAAGTTGATTGGCAGCCTGCCAGGGTGAATTGCAGAGGTCTTGAAAAAGAAAGAAGGGCCAACACTGCAAATATGGACTATGGTGCATAAACTTCATGTCATTGTCAATCAAAGCCTTTGAAACTTCTGAACTGCTTTTATTCTACTTCAGTCTACCAGAGAAACATCTGACAAGAAGATCTAAAAACACTGAAGCAGCAAACTTGGTGAACACCAACATTGGGGTCATTCGCAAACCTTTTGGCCACAACTCTATTTATTAAGATTTTCAAAAAATCAAATGACATCACTTTTCTACATGGTCACCTTCGTTTGTGATGCATTTTTCCCAGCGTCGTACCAACTTTTTAATTCCCAATTACTATTCCTCCCGGCTTCACCGTGTCCAACAAAAATATAAAAGTGCAGAAACTGTTTGAACGTTCCTGGTGACCCAGCTGATGCCCCAACAATCACTTTCTGTTGCCCTCAGTCTGCTCCTCATTTCAAGATCTAAACTAACTGCTGGATTCATTGATCAAATTAAGAATAAAACATACTGCACCCTTCCTGGCGGGCGAGAACGACATCAGGGCTTCTCCCAGCGGGTTGGACGCAGAGCAGGTGATGCTTTCTTCCCACGGAACGGCTTTTTGTAAAATCCCCCTTTTCAGTCTGCCCTGCCACAAACTGGTGGCGTTTGGAAGATCCAAGTTGGGAGAAAACCACTTTATGTCTGCTGGAGGGAAGGAGTCCACAAGACAATGGCAGGTCACCGATGTGTTGGCGATGAGACAGCCAGACTCGGGAAGAATCTCAGGTTTATCTGTAAGACATTCGAGGAATATTTCTGAATGAAAGGCTTTTCTTATTCCCTTAAAGGACAGTCGTGGCCGTCCGAGTTGAGGCCATTCATACTTACAACTAACGTCTTTTACTGATGAGTGGGTGTCAATAATAGATGAGCTGATACTTTCTGAGCAGGTTCTTCACTTCTGCTACACCACATGAGCTTTCACACTGTTGTGGTGTGACATTCTGTATCCAAGCTGATAAATATTTTGTATGTCTTTATTTGTGACTTAGACAAAGCAAATGTAATATTAGTGTTATATCATTAACAAGAACAGCAATGGTTTAATGTTTAACTAAAGCCCCCCTTTTAGGATTGAGTCTTTGTAATTGTATGACAGGTTCAGGGGAACTGCCTAAAACCAGTTTGGCCAGTGATTCTCTGCAGGAGCCTCTCAATCGACCCCCACAGGAAAGCCAGACCACCTAGCTGGCAAGAATCAGCTCAACAAATGGTTTTGGAGGGGCAGGTGTGAAAGGTGCTGTGCGCCCCCCAATTGGTCTGGGATTGGGATTGGTTGGAATCAGAGGCCATTCTGTAGCACAGCACCCTATTGGTGTAAGGATTTGGACAAAGAATGTAGAAATTTGGTCGCTTTACTCCTCCCTCCCTCCCTCCCTCTCTCTCATACCATCATGATGAAGGAGCCTCTCACACGCCATGGACTGAAAAGAAGACCACACTGAGAAGCACAACTCAGTAGCCATAATGAGACAGGCATGCGGCCCGTCCTGAAGAAAGCTGACTAGACAAGATGACTTAACAGGAGACATTTAAAGTCACTACCAGTCTGTGAGCCGCCTGAAACTACACATCAACATTTATTAGGTTGTATGGTTGCCGATATTCACTCGTATTTTGCTTCTTGTTATTATTTTAGGAATATTATCAATAATACATTATTTAAATTTGTAACTTAACTCCTGCTTGTCTTTTACTCAGTGTAATTACCTGACGTTAGAGATGTAGAAGGGAAGGTGGGGAGAAGTTATACAGTCCAATACCTCAGAAACAGTGGTGAATTTAAAACTAAATTCAAACTAAATAAGGAGAAACTGGGAATCTTAGTGATTGGCAAAAATTGCTATTAGAAATAAACTCAATCCAATAGGCTTAAAAGTTAAGACAGAGGTAAAGAATTTAGGGTCATTACTGACTCGGACCTGAATTTTAAATCACATATTAATCAAATCACTAGAACAGCATTTTTTCACTTAAGAAATATAACAAATATTAGACCTCTTATAACTTTGCAAGATGCTGAAAAATGAGTTCACGCTTTTGTTTTCAGTCAGCTAGAACACTGTAACTCACTCCGCTCAGGACCACCCAAAAAAAGACATCAATTAGTTACAACAAGTGCAGAATGGAGCTGCCAGAAAAATTAACTAGGAAAAAAAAATCTGTGCACATCACACCAGTCTGAGCGCTGTTACACTGGTTACCAGTGCCATTTAGAACTGACTTTAAAATACTGCTGATGGTTTATAGCGCCTTCACTAATCTGCTCCATCCTGTATCTCAGAATATCTTACACCTTACACTCCAAATCGTAACCTTAGGTCTTCAAATGAGGGTCTGCTTAGAATTCCAAGAGCTAAACTTGAAAGAAGTGGTGAGGCAGGTGGCCTTCTGCTGTTAGGCACCTAAAATCTGGAATACAAGTTCACCGATAGAAATTCGCCAGACTAATATGGTGGAACATTTTAAAAAACTGCTAACTACTCGTTATTGTAACATGGCTTCCTCAGAGCTTCATTTTAGTGTCACCCTGATATTCTGTATATGCATTGAATTATCATTTTATTTCTTGGCTCTGAAATCCGTACTAACCCCTACTTTCTCTGCTGTCCTTTTTCCATTCTTCCCCAAACCCCACCACCTGATCAGGGCAGCGTGCAGTCCCTCAACTGAAGACCAGAGGTCCACATGACTATCATCACCTAATTCTTCCATGTGAAGCCTGAAAACCACGAGGACTGATTTACATTATTTATGTTAAGTAGAATGCCTAGTGAGGGCTGGGTAGTCTCGTGGCCTCGAGACCCCTGCAGATTTTGTTTTTTTTTTTTTCTCCAGCCCATCTGGAGTTTTTTTTTTTTTTTTGTCCTCCCTGGCCATCGGACATTACTTGATTCTTTGTTAGTTAGTATTGCCTAATTTTCATATTTTTGTTTTCCCTTTCTTCATCTTGTAAAGCACTTTGAGCTCCAACATTTGTATGGAAACATGCTCTAGAAATAAATGATGTTGTTGTTGTTGTTGTTGTCGAGTCTGTGGGATTTGAGGCATTTTGAAAAAGGCTACACAATAAAGAATACAAAAGGGGAAAGGCGAGTCCTAGAGAACTCTAACAAGACAAAACACACACAATGCACAAGAGAACAAAACAGAACAAACATAGGCACAGACTAATTAAACAATACACAAAACTAATAACAAATACATAATAATGCAAACAGGTAACAATATTAACATAAACCAAAGAATCCAAAATGGACAAAAAGGACTGAGGAACTTTGGCTGAAGGGTAACATCTGTCTTGTCCCGTCTTCTCCACACTGTGTTCATAATTCATTAGTAATACATTTGCCCTTTGTTAAAAAATACTGTACACTTCTACAAATATGCAATTATAATCCATTATACCGTTATCTACCCAAAGTGTGTTTAATTATTCCTGTTAGCATAAACTCTCTGCAAATCTGCTGTTTTTTTCTGCTCACATGCCCAGCTGAGGGCAACATGGTGGCGCAGTGGGTAGTGCTGCTGCCTCGCAATTAGGAGACCCGGGTTCGCTTCCCAGGTCTTCCCTGCGTGGAGTTTGCATGTCCTCCCCGTGTCTGTGTGGGTTTCCTCCCACAGTCCAAAGACATGCAGGTTAGGTGCATTGGTGATTCTACATTGTCCCTGGTGTGTGGGTGCGTTTGTGCCATGCGGTGGGCTAGCGCCCTGCCCAGGGTATGTTTCCTGACTTGTGCCCTGTGTTGGCAGGGATTGGCTCCAGCAGACCCCCGAGACCCTGTAGTTAGGATGTAGCGGGTTAGGTAATGGATGGATGGATGCCCAGCTAACACAGTGCCAGATGAAGCCCAGGGATTCACCACATAGAACTGCCAGGCAAGCAGAATGACATGAGATAGTGTGAACGCTGCCATAGGGGGACACGACGGCCCTTTAGAGACCCCCTCTTAAACATGTTTGGAATTGCGCATTCGCCTAAGGGGGTTCCTGCACATGAAGAAACAGTAATAAAGCCTTGGAATGTCACCCAGCACACCTCTGACGCCAATAAACGGATGGGAGAGAACGGCTTCCTGAAAATGCCTTCCGCTGCACCGACGACACCGACTGACTCTACGCCTCGGACCCCAACTCCCAGACCAAGTTTTGTCACTGGCTTCATTCGTCTGATATGCGGTGTAAGCCGACATTAAATAAAATTATTTCTCCTACGTGATTTCTTACCACTAGGAAGGGTCCTCGCCTTTTATGTTATATCTCTATAGAGATTTGGGTTACGTAGCACGCCGTAATAACGAAAGAACTCATTCCCAGGGAGCTAGTGCCCCCTTGTGTTATGGATGTTTGGTCATACCGCGCACACCTACAGGACGTTATCAATTTTGGAATCAACAGCACTATCCACCCAATATGGAGCCGCCTGAAGATGTTAAAAAGAAAGTGGACTAAGTGCTCAACATGGAGAGTCACCGCTGAAGACAGGCACTTCTGGGTGGATTTCCCAACTACAGGCAGGCCATCATGCAGTCCCACATTTGAGTCCGTCCTTCCAGAACTGTGTCAAAAAAACAAACAAAGGACGGCGGCCTACTGGCAATCCGGGCAGGCAATGCCGAACTTACATTTTATCTGCAGGAATACCGAGGCTCGGGCCCGAGCTCCTCCCGGATACTCCACCGTACACGTCACCACACTGCCAAGCATCTTCTTCACAGCTACGAAATAGAGCAGTGAAAACAGCTGCCACATGCCATCTTTGACGTGTGTCTGCTCAACGGGCGAATTCACACTCGTGTAGTTCCACGTCATTGTTGGTGGGCGGCTCGGGCACCAATGGACGGTGACACATGACAGCAGGATGACGTCACCCGCCTTTTGCCCCTTGAGGTGAGAAATGGTTGGTGTTTCTGGAGTATCTGCAAGAAAAATGAAGTTTGTCACCAAATCAAAAATGAAACAAACACAATGTAAGTGACGGGGGGGCTTGACAAGCAGGCATGCGAAATGTGACGTTTGGGCCAATTAGTGATGTGGCGCAGTCAGAGATACACCGTTGTGCGTTAAGCCCTTCTTCTATTTAAACACAATGGTCTGCCCAGGAGCTGCACGGACTACATTTGAATGAGGGTCTTTATGGGCCCCTTTTGCTACAGACCCCCATGCAATGCATCCTCCGTACCCCCTAGTTGTGTCCCTGATTAGCAAGGCAGTCCTTATAAACCTATTCATTCAGTTGGACTGAAACAGTCAGGACGTCACCTAAATCACAAATGTGTGTATTCTGGTGACACGACTGCCTTATGGCACGAAGTTGTGCTGAACCTCCATTTCAGTTTCTTAACAATCACCTCTGGAATCTTCAGGCTTGTTTTTCTGATCGTTCATACATTTGATTTGCTTTTTGCTGAAGTGTTACTAGATGTTTGGACTTATCCACTGTTTTCAATAACTGTCCCTGCACACCATCAAACCTCCAATGTTCAGTCTTCTTCCTGTTTATCTTCGATCTTCTAACTTCCAAAGCTCTTCTCCATTCTTCCAACTTCCTCTCCACTTTCTCCATTCTGGCGCCACACACCTTATTGTCCCTCTGATCACCTCATTTCTTGTTCTGTCCTTCTTTGTCACTCCACATATCCACCTCCACCTTCTCATTTCTGCCACGTCCAACTTCTTCTCCTGCACTCACTTTTACTGCCCTGTGACGGTGACGGCCCTGCTCCATCCTCCCTCTTCCAGACTCAGGAGCCCTCGAACCCAACACCGTTGGTAAAGTAACCGGATGAACTGGCAGATGGGGACAAATCAAACTGATCAAGAGGATGTTTTATTAAACAAAAAAACAAATCCAAACAGTGTCCAGCGTGCAGTGCTTCAAAATAGTCAAGAAATAAATAATCCATAAAAACAGGGTGGCAAAAGTGGAGGTTAAAATCTCAAATAAATAAATAAATCCATTAAAACGAGGTTAAAATCAACAGGCTGGAAACTGTCCCCTTTAAAAATCCCAGTGCCTTCTTCCTTTAGCTGGTGGGTCCCCTGCTTCTCCCATATGGGCCCTGGGACAGGGGAGTCACCCTAACCTGCAGACGTAGCTGACCTTCTCTATTTGGTCTGATAGCCTTCTGTCCCCTGGATATGTGGAGCTCCCGCCGGACTGAGACTCGGGTTCCCCAGCGACCGGGGCCTCACTCGCCCAAACCTCCCTGACACCCGCTGCAAGCCAACCACCTTCTTGGTCAGCGCCACACTACCAGACCCGCCTCCTTAAGCCCTTAGGCCGTTAGTGCAGTGATTATTTACTTAAAAAAAACTGGCCATTCGTTTAGAGCCACAGACCCGGTATACCACAGCGCCATACAGTACATCATGGCTGGTCTTACCGCTGCCTTCCGCAGCCTCATGCGGCAAGCTAACCACCTTCTTGGTCACTCCAGCTCAAGGAGATCACTCAGCTGGAGTGACCACTTCCTACTGCCCCCATATACTCCTGCTGAGGGGCTCTCCTCTCAGTTGCCTTCATCCACCAGCGAGCCTGCTCTTTCGCTCCTGCACCAGCTCTCCGCTTCTCCAGACTTCTTCTCCCTTAACTTCCGTCCATCTGTCTCTCTCTCTTTTCTTTCCTTCTCCCCTCCGCACTCTCTCGCTTCTCCTATTTATAATGGGAACGGAACGTGGCACAGGTGTGGCGATTAGCAGCTCCCAGTATCAATTACGGACACAGATGATTCTCCACTTGTGCACTTAAGTGAGGAGATGACCGCGCCACATCGCACCCGGTAACCGATCCCGCTACACTACCACGCTCCCTCCTTATTAAAACTGGACATTCGTTTAGAGCCGTGGACCCGCTATACCACAGCGCCATATATCATGGCTGGTCTTACATTTAACTTTCGTCTTAATTCTTCGGTCACATAAGACTCCTGATACTTTCTTCCAGTTGTTCCATCCTCACTGCACTCTGTGGGTTATCTCTGCATCTAATTCTCAATCTTGGTCTACCTCTGATCCTTGATATTTAAACTCCTCCACCCCTTTCAGCAGCTAACTTCTTTATTCTGATCATCACCGAAGCCTGTGGATTCCATCTTCTATTCCATCTTCCTATTTATCTTCAATCCTCTATCTCCAAAGCTCTTCTCCATACTTCCAGTTTCCTGTCCAGTTCCTGCATTCTAGTCCTACACCATACAATGCCATCTTCACAAAGCCTGCTCTGGGTGGAATGATCTTTTATCCCACCATTCAAGACATCCACAACCAGATCAAAGAGGTGAGGACTTCACGAAGACCCCTCCTCTAACTGGGATCTTGTCTGGTACCCCAACTCTGGTACCTCAGTCCCTCCTGGATCTTTGGTCCTCCTTTCTCCCTCATGCACCTCCAGACCTCTTGACGTGGCTCTAGATCATAAGCCTTCTCCAAGTCACTAAACCTTTCTCTTGTTCTCAACACTTCTCTTTGAGACGTCTCAGTGCAAAGATGGCATCGATCGTTCCTCTCCTGGGCCTAAAACCACACTGCTCCTCCTTAGCTCTTCCTCTGCACATTTTGTAGAGACACAGCCTAACTGAACTCTGATCCACAGAGTCAGTACTACTAACCACATCATGCCCGTATGTTCTGCATTTCTGCTTTAACGATTCCTTACCTGTCACTTGCAGTGTCACCATGTTGTTTATAAAGCTGTAATTGTTCAGTCCCTTCACTTCGATTCTGAAGTAGTAGGAGCCATTGTCCTCGTGGCGAAGGTTTTGGATCTGCAGAGAGCAGTTCTGGTTTGCAACATTCCCAAGCAGGGTGGTCCGTCCCTTAAAGCTGCTCAGCACCTTGGCGCCTCTGGAGTTGAAAACATCGCCGTGGTCCGCCATCCTCCAAATCGCTGTTATCCTGCTCGCTGCAACTCCTTTGGCCGGAAGGTAAACCATACAGGGAATCACCACACAAGATCCACGGACCGCCGACAGTTTCTCTGGGACTCGTGTGACTCTCCAGTCTTTTCTGCAGTGAGTGCTGAAAAAGCAAACTGAAAAGACGTTAAGCGGGTCAGGGATACTCACCGAAATGGGCTTTGGCGTTATTTTGAGAATTCACGATATTTTGATTTAATCTCCTCTCATGTTGTGGTTTTGTGTAGAAGATTTGGTCCACACTCTGGAGTTCAGGTGAGACAAGAGTAGCTTTGTGTGCAAATGAGGCGCAGGGTGGGGTGATGGCAGGGCCGGCTCGAGCATTTCTGCTGCCCTTGGTGAAGTTGTTAATGGTGCTTCACCTCCCTCTTTGCTCTTGAGGAGCGCCATTTTACAATTATTAGTATAAGAGATATATATAAGAGATGCCCCTTTGGTCTCAGCTTTCAAATCCTGGCTGAAGACTCACTACTTCAGTTCAGCACACCCTGACTAGAGCTGCTAATTTACTGTGCAGACTGCATCTCTGCTGTCAGTCATTAGCACTAAAACATAAGTAATATGACAGCTCTAGTTTGTTACTAACCCTCACCTATTCTGTTTCTCTTCTCGGTACTCAAATGTGCCACTTGATGCCACAGCCCACCTGCCAAGTTGTTTTGCCTGCCTAAGGTAAAGCCATCCCTGATGGAGGATCGCAGGAATCAGGTGGTAGAGGGGTCTCATCGGATTGGCTGGCCCACCACTGACTCTGCTGTGGAATGGCCAATAGGGGGAGGCAGCGTGATGGCCGAGGTCTCCGGGACCCTGAGCAAATCCAAATCCTATTATGGGATATCATCTACTGTTGAATTGTGCTCTGTCCTTTTAATATTTCTATTGTACTATTGTATTGTATTGAGGATGACTTGTGTTCTGTTCTGTGTATTGTATTGTATTTACACCCTTGTTTTTTTTTGACACCCACTGCACGCCCAACCTACTTGGTAAGGGGTCTCTCTTTGAATCACCTTTCCCAAAGGTTTTTTCCTTTTTATTTGGGGGAGTTTTCCTTGGCTTCATAGAGAGTCAAGGCTGGGGGGCTGTCAAGAGGCAGGGCCTGTTAAAGCCCATTGCGGCCCTCCTTGTGTGATTTTGGGCTCTACAACAAATAAATTGTATTGTATTGTATTGTACTAAATGTGAAAGGTGCCATCTAGTGCTATTACTGTGGTGGTGCATCCATGATTGGAAAGGAAAAGGACTGGAAAAATGAATTGGAGACGTGGGGAGAAGAGAACTTTAGCACTATAAACACAAGCCCTTTGAAGGAAGTAGGAGCTTCATAGCTCACTGGAATGGTGGGCACTCATGCAGCTTCATAGCCTCCAGTTAATTCTCAGAAAAGGATTAGTATCTTGAATTACCTTTCAAACAAAAAATCAGAAGCAGCCTTCCAAGTAGCATTGCGCTTCTTCAGGGAAATCCACTTATGGAAAGAGACCTACAGACAGAAGAAGACAAGAGTTAAAAAAAAGGTCACATAGGGAAAAATAGACGTCTATGAGTCTCATCGTAGCTGTGCGGATAAATATCGTTGTTTCTGTTTTGAACCGATATGAGGTGGAGATTCATCTGACGACCCCATTAGGCACTTTGGTGTCCATCTTCTGGTGTCCATCTTCTCTCGTATGTTGGAGCAGTTGGCACGTCACTCATCGTGCTGCACATCTGTGGAGTAAGATCGCTGTCAAAAATAACTCGTAATAATTGAAGTTGAATTTACACTTCACACGTGTCAATTACGCTTGCTTCTGAAAATTACGAGTGCAATTCTCAAGCGTGAACAAACTCTCAAAAATACATCATTGGACGCACGAGGCATTCGCTGTCGAAGAAGAGACAATCGAGTTTTGGTACAACGCATGTGCCACAAAGGTGGAAAAATGGAGTTACCTTTGACAGCGATCCTACTCCATATATACGGCTAAAGCTTTGGTGGTCGGTTCAATTGCAGCCTCAGTGCTTCGTGTTTGTGATCTAACTGGAGGTCTCGGGGACCGGAGTTTTCCCCAGCAGCATTTAGTGAACACGGGGCTGTGCCATTGGACTCTCTATTTACTTCACACGCGAGTCTTCGGGAGTTCTGGTGTAAATCCTACATAGATATGGGGAGAACGTGACCGTTTCATGAACAACCGGGTCGGGGAACACTTAATACGAAGCATTTAATGTGCTATATTAGTTATCAAGTAAATGAAACATTGATTGTAAGATGAAGTTTACAACGTTCTACTTTAATGACAAAATAAACAACGGGATTAATGCAGTGGTTCTCAACCTGTGAGGCGGGCCCCCCTCGAGGGGCGTGAAGTAACAAAAAGGGGGGCGCGAAGATGTGAAAAAAAGAAAACAAGAATCGAAAATATGAAAAATACATCTATTGAAACCAAAGCAAATGAACTTAAACTACATTCTGATACTAGAAAAATAAATATAGAGTTAGATAAATGTCGATAAAAGGTAAGTAGGTATAATAAAATATGCATCTACATTTCAAAAAAATGTTAGGGGGGGCGAGATTAAAACTGTTATGAAAACTCGGGTAGCAAATACTTAAAGATTGAGAAACACTGGATTAAAGTAGAAACGTTGAGAATAAAGTCGGCATGTCGAAGTATAAGGCGAGATGAAGCCCGGGTAAACGTGCAGAAAGAAATCTCTCAGTCCAAAAGTTTGTTTTAAAAATATTTAGTGAAAGTTAAAAGCAAATAATCTACACAAGAATAAAAGAAAAAAGTAGTTACACACGTAGAATTAAAAGCCAAAAAAAAAAGGAAAAATGTATCTATCTTCTCTAAACTTAGCTTTTCTTGAGAAACTTTAGTTATTTCTGTACTTAAAAGTTCTTCACTTCTTCTTCTTTACTTAAGGATTCTTAGCTTCTTCTTCTTGTGGCGAGTGGCTGAGGCTGGGACACCCAGACCATGAGGGGGCGACCGCCCTGGTGGCTTTGGGGACCACCGGAACTGAGCTTAGAAGCTCAACCCTATAGGGGCCCGTGGTCACCGCCAGGGGGCGCCCCAATGCCTATGGAGCCCTGGCCCTCAGCACTTCTGCCACACCCGGAAGTGCTGGGGGGAAGAAGACCAGGGACACCCGGAGTGCTTCCAGGTGCACAGCCGGCACTTCCACCACACCAGGAAGGCCCGGCAGAAGCTCATCGGGTGACACCTGGAGCTCGTCCGGGTGTGTATGAAAGGGGCCGCCTCCCTCCATTCGGGGGCTGGAGTCGGGAGGAAGAAGGCAAGAGCTCGGTGGAGAGGAGTGGAGGGGGCGAAGAGAGTGAGGCGTTGTGTAAAGAAGCCTGGACTTTGGGGTGAAGGGGATTGTGTGTTTCACCTTTGTAAATAGTCATGTAAATAAACGTGTTGTGGTGCTTTAAACGATGTCTGCCTGTCTGTGTCCGGGCTGTTCCCCTCATTCTGTACGCTTTAAACATACGGCTATGCACTTAAATAAGTGCTGTTTTACGAGTTACTTCACACACTCAGAAGGCCCGTAGGCCCGGTTTAAAACCATATGCCCTCCACACCTTACACATGGCAAGGCTGGTCACTAACTGAGAATAATATTTAGTCAGAGCTGTTAGAAATGGCTACAATATACCAGTTTTACTCAACTTACGGGGGTTTTAGGAACCTCCCATAGATTATGTATTGTCATCTAGTAAAATATTTTTTTTTTTTTTTTTTTTTTTTTT
>JANRMT010062827.1:3364945-3411505 GCA_026402145.1 Polypterus bichir lapradei
GATAGATAGATAGATGTGAAAGGCTCTATATAATAGATAGATAGATAGATAGATAGATAGATAGATAGATAGATAGATAGATAGATAGATAGCGTAGTTGGCAGGATTAGATAGATATATATTAGATATCTTTTTTGTCATCACACTTCCATACACGAGATTTGCTATCTGTCATGAAAGCCACGCTATAGTGAAGAAGTGCATCTCACATTCTCTCACACACACACACACACACACACACACACTCGTGTCTACACTTCTCTCTTTCTTTTTAAATGTAATTGTTGGCTCATTTTTCAATTGTTTCTCTCTGAAGCAGCCCCCAGACCACAAGAACCACAATGTGAGCTCCAAGGTGACTCAACACAAGCCTGACGATGAATGAAACGACACGTTCTGCTTCAGCTCTTAGTAGCCAAACCACGGGGCCTGTTTATCAGGACCGTATGATCAACTCCCCTGTCTGCCGAGTGGTCTCCCCCCGTCCTCAGTTCTTTGTTCTAGATGTTTCTGTAGCACACACCATAAGGAAGCTTCACTGAGACAACGGGCCCACCTGATTCAATAATGTGCAGCATGGGTCCAGAGTGCACACACAGTAAGAGCCCCCCAGTAGTGGGACAGACGGGAGGAGACCACCCGCTCCGTCAGACTAAGCAGTCGCCACTTCACGTCCAGATTCTTCCTAAGGGTTGTCAGGGTTTTGGCTTCCACTGCATGGCTTGGTAGTTTCTTCCTGATTCTGTTTCTGTTAAGGGAGGCTTACTGGCTTCCGTCTTCAATGCACTTCCTTTCATCTTCCTTGGGTATTTCGTTGAAGGGATTCTGCTGGGTCCACTTTAAGAACGCCGAAGACCCCCATTCAGGTTAAAGAGCTTTAACACCCTGGGCCTGTCACCCTTACGTGACGTTTTAGTCCAAGGACACACTTGGTTGCTCTTCTCTGCTGCACAGCCTAACATTTTATTTGTTGTTTAAGTCGCTTCTGCACTTTGTTTAGATGGTGAGAATTTTGTGTCACCATAAGCCCCTCAATCCTTAACAGAGGCCTCACCCTGACCTTTAACACAGCGTCTCCCATCTTGTATTAATAGCTGATGTTCTTTTAGCCCGTATAAACTTCTCTACATTAAACTTCACTCTTCAGGCCATCAGTTACACAGGAGAGAAGTTCAGACGCAGTTGCAGTTGGAATTCATTTTACTGAATATGGAAAACTGAGTAACACCTTTAACACACACACACTATGGGATACTCAGTGATGCAAAATAAAAGATTAATTTGATAAATCATAGCCATGCTGTTATGCTCCGCCCACATGCCCACCCCTTTAGACTTTTTTGGTATCCTCCCCATGTAGGGAGGAGTCTTAACAGGAGGGTGGCACCCCATTGCAGGATTTGCATGTTTGGCTTTGTAGGTCACTTTGGATGGAGATGTGCCTGCCTGCTCTCTCCTCATGAACAGGGCTGGCTGTTGCATTGCCATCACTTCAGCATTGAGGTTTATGGAATAACAGACATATGCACTGCAATTCTGCAGTGGGCTGGTGCCAATCCCCCCGGGTTTGTTTCCTGCCTTGCGCCCTATGTTGTCTGGGATTGGCTCCAGCAGACCCCCATGACCCTGTAGTTAGGATATAGCGGGTTGGATAATGGATGGATGGATGCACTGTAATTGTCGTTCCAACAGATGGCGCATCACAAACACTTGTAGTCAAGCACTGTATTACTAGAAATGTTTGTGATACGCCATCTGTTGGAATGAAAAATGCAGATCATTTTCTTACGAGAGGCGTTACAAAATGCATTCCAACAGACGGTGCACTGCAAATGTTAACACTGAAGTCCACGTTGATTACTTCGATTTGAGCCCATCGCTGATGGGTAGCGCGGCTAGTGCAATATAATAAATTAGAATAAATTCAGGTCCACAGTTTGCATGTTGTAACTAAAAGCAAAGTAAACAAATTGCATTTTGCTTAGCGGCTGCTCTGTGTGTATTTGCGTGCACAGTTGGGGTATCAAACTCACGATTTATTTTATTATTAGTGAAACACAGGGAGCTACAGTCCTAAAATGAAAGGCAAATAAAAATCAGGTTAAAGATGAGGAGCTGCTGTGTGTGTGCCCTGCGGTGGGCTGGCGCCCTGCCTGGAGTTTGTTTCCTGCCTTGCACCCTGTGTTGGCTGGGATTGGCTCCAGCAGACCCCCATGACCCTGTAGTTAGGATATAGTGGGTTGGATAATGGATGGATGGATGGATGATGAGCCATTGACACTTTGGATGTTTTCTAAATTGTCACTTCTTTCAGTTCCTCTTGAAGTCATGATGTTTTTTGTCACTTCTGGGGGTTCATCATGAACAAGTGACACTTTCCTATTTTGGCAACACGATTTTTGGTTTTCAGTCCTTAAAAGTCCAGCTTGCCGTTGACCTCATTGCTGATGTAGCTTTGCCATGCAGTGGTCTTCAAAGAGACATCACTGGCAGGATGTAAATGTAACGTTTCATAAGGGTGTAAGTTTCGATTGTGGGGTGTTGTTTATACCCCCACATGACCTCTGGTTCCTTTGCTGTTCTTTATTTACATATAATAAAGTTTAATCTTTACAGCAAATTGACCACAAAACTGTCATGACCACACGTAAAGTTCTGAAAAGCACTTCCAAAAATGGCCACTAGAGGGAGAAATACCAACCAACCCTGGCTGGATAAAACAGCAAACAGAAACTTGAAACAAATTAAAAGGTTTTATTTCCAAAAAAAGGAATGCGCCAGAATATTGGGACCCTCTAAAGAGTACAATGGCAGAATGGAGCAGAAGACAATCCAAGCAAACCAAGTCCCAAGGTAAAGTCGACAAAACAAACTAGAGGGCTCAAAATATCCATTAAGTCACAAAAAGCACAAAACACAGCAAAAGCCCAGAAATTCACCCAAACGCCGGACACGCATTCAAAATGAACCACCAGGATCTGTGGGAGACCCTCTGGATTTATAGGGCGGAGGACAAGTCCTGGAGGTGATTGACAGGTGGCCCTGCCTCTTGGGGAACCACCCGCAAAACACACAGGTGAATAAAACAAAGCAGAAAATAAGCAAAAGTAACAGATAAATGACTCAAATATGCAGAAAAAGGACATAAAACAAAAATTTCAACCACCATAATGGCAGAAAGAAGAAGAAAGAAGAGGAGTGACATCTGCTGAATGTCCAGCAAATTGCAGAAGGCACTTGAGTGATGAAAGATGAGAAACAATTAAAGGACAAAACAGTGAAAGACTCGGAGAAATGAGAAATAATCCTGAATACGGAGCAGCTGAGCAGCAGACAAACACGAGGGCAGAGAGTCGTGCGTGACAAAGTTCGGGATACGGAGTGCAAGAACGACAACGGGAGAGAATCGAGAACATCGTCAGATGCTCAAAAGTTCTGACCATATGAAAGCTTTGCTTTTAGATCTTCAGATCGATGCTTCTTGGAAGACCGCTATTTAGCAAAGTGTCATCGTCAATGTCGTCAGCGTCACACTGTATATTTTTTACCATTGAAAACCAAAGCCTGAGCTGCCGAAATAGAAAAGTTTGATCATCAGATACTCAAACCGCCAGAGCACAGGCAGGCATTGCTTTCACTTCAGGGTTTGTTTGAAGAACTCCTGCTTAGGACAGTTGGGTCACCAGTGTGCCCACTCCACTTTGAGGCTCTGTTTCTTATAACGGTGAAACGTTCAGGTCTCTCCGGATGAAGCACCTTTACTTCAGGTCCATGGATTTCATCAGTCATAACTCACACTTACGTTTATTGACTGAGCTGACGCTTTTATCCAAAAAGACGTACAGAGGAGGTCAATGTGATCTCGTAACACCAGTCTAGGGATGGTCACAAAAATTAATCACCTCTAGCATAACCAAAAAATAATATCAAAAAACAGTACTGTATGACGGACGTGCACAGAGCAAAAACATTCATGAACAATGTCCTTTGGAGCAACTGGAGGTTAAGGGCCTCACTCAAGGGCCCAACGGAGTAGCATTCCTTCTGTCACCACCGGGACTCGAACTGTCACCCTTCATGTCACCAGCCCAGATCCTTCAGTCAGAGAGCCACGACTCCACCCTGATATGCCGGATATTCACACAAGAGTTGGGGCTTCGATTGCTCATTCACTTCATTGAGGTGGGCAGCTCATTCCACCAGCCAGGTGTTACACGTGAAGAGAGTCTGGACTGAGATTTGATACCATGCTGAAGTGGCACCACCAGACGCCAGTCATCATTGAGAAAGAGCTCAGCACCTCACTGGGGTCTTCATGTACACGCATGCTGACCCACTGACTATCAAGGATTTGAACTTAATGCCTGCTGCGACAGTGATTCACAGAAGGGGGGAGACGTGTCAATGTCTTGGCTGGCTGAGGACAAGGTGGGCCGCTGCGGTCTGGACCTCCTGCAGGGGAATGATGGTACATGGGGGGTCATCCTGCCCGTAGCGAGTTACACTAATCCAGACGTGACAAAAGCAAAGCCTGGACCACCAGGTGGGCAGCATACTCAGTCACATAAGGTCTGACTGATAAGGGCTAATAAGAATAAAAATAAGCAGAAGAAGATCTGAATGATATGGTCTTATAATACTAATATTACTAATAATAATAATAAGGTCTGACTGATGAGGGCTAATAAGAATAAGAATAAGAATAATAATAAGCAGAAGAAGATCTGAATGATATGGTCTAAAAATAATAATATTACTAATAATGCTAATAATAAGGTCTGACTGATGAGGGCTAATAAGAAGAAAAATAATAAGAATAACAATAATAATAAGAAGAAGATCTGAATGATACTGTCTAATAATAATAATATTAGTAATAATACTAATAATAATAATAATAATAAGGTCTGAATGATGAGGGCTAATAAGAAGAAAAATAATAACAAAAACAATAACAATAATAAGAATAAAAAGAAGAAGATCTGAATGATATGGTCTAATAATAATAATATTAGTAATAATAATAATAAATTCTGACTTATAAAGTCTAATAATAATAATAATGATAAGGTCTGACTGATAAGATCTAATAATAATAAATTCTGACTAATAAGGTCTAATAAAAATAATAATAATAAGGACTGACTGATAGGGGCTAATAATAATAATAATAATAATAATAGTAAGGTCTGACTTGTAAAGTCTAATAACAATAAAGCAGTTTCATATAATAATGCTAGCCGTGTCCATTACATGATCTTCTTAAGAAAGGCGCTATATAACTGAAAGGCCACACCGTAGTGTAACCATTTTCTACGCCTGACAAATCCTAAGTGGGGTTTTGGGGGGCACGCATTGGGCACGAAGCAGGTAGAGTCTGCCAGTTCATTGCAGATGTATACAATGCATTATTCATTTTATTACTATTATTATTATTATTCATAGCCAGCCCGCCAGCACTTCACACGGTGATTTGTTGCGCTTTCTTCTCTTTCTCTTGCTCTAATAAACGTGATACGTGTTGATGTTTTTTTTTTTTTTTTTGTTCTCCGGGTGGTCTAATTCTGCACGTTTATGGCGCCCGCTCCCCCGTGCTAGATCACCCAGACTTTTTCTTGCCGCTTACTGCAATGCTCATCCCCTGCCCTGCCCAGTGACATTTTGGGACATGTTCTGCAGCAGCTCAGTGTGACGGCTGGTGGTCTCTCTAGGCCTTTCCACAGGACAGCACATCTGTTTGTTCACCTCACTATCCCCCCCACCCCAATGGCCATCACGTCTTTCTGTCTCGAAGGTACCGAAGACGGCCGTTACGTTACCTTGAAGTAGACAGCAGGCCAGCAGGACTTTCCTTCTCCACTTCATGGCTGAATGGTCCATCCTAGAGGGTGGCAGCAGCAGTGGAGGTGGTGCAGGGTGGGCTGTCTCTGCCTCATCTTTGACACAACATCCCGCCTTGTTGTGCGAAGCCACAGTGAATAAATAGCCTCCTCTCTGTGGTTAGAAGCTTCGTTTTTTTTTTCCTTTTCTCACAGTAAACTCGACTCTGATGTCTCAGCCTGATTAGCTGGTTGCTCGCTTGCCATCGTCTTCTTTTTCTTGTTTGTCACTTGAGGCCCCCCTGCTACCCGCTTTATAGTCAGTGTTATAATATCATCGCTGTGGTCGCCCTCTGCACCCAGGAAACCTCTAAAGCAACAAAGGCAAAGGAGGGATGAGCCCAGGGAGGGCTTGACTCTACACGCCCTGCCACTTAAGTGGAGTGGTCTGCTCACTTTTGCCCGCCTCAATATTATTAGACACCACTTCCTTTTTCACTTTCCATCTCATTTTCTCTTTTTGACTCACTCCTGCTATTTCTGAGCCTTTGCCTCTGCTCACCTTAAATCTTATAGCGCCTTTGATTTTGCATTCCCACAATCATGGGCCATATCGGGGTGGCTCCCTCTAGTGGCGTCTCATGTCTCTGCACCCCAGAGCCTTAGACTGGCTCTCTCAGGCACAAAAACCTGGACCAGAAGATGAGGGAGAGTGAAAGGCGCGTTGGTCAGCGACGGGAAAAACCAAAACCAATGAATACAAAATAAAGTTTTGCTTAAATTTGCTTTGGATTGTCTTCCTGCTTTAGGCAACTCCATTAAGGCTTCACACTATGTCTGGGCATCTTCATTACATTTCTAACAATTCTACAAGAGCCTTTTGGGTCAAGCCGCCCCCCAGTGGGCAATTTTGGAAGTGCTTTTGGGACTCTTCCTCTGCATCATTTAGTAGCTGATCCACAAATGCGGGTGCCGCCATTTTTTATAGTGGTGTCCCAGAGGCATGACACGTCTCCATTTCTAATGTCACAAGGGGGCAATGCAATGCCATTACTAACCACAAGATGGCATCACCTATGCAGGAGAAATAACGACAGAATGGCTGTGAGGAAATACAAAAACATGCTGATAAAATTGAGGAGATAAATTAAAAATAACAGGATAAGGCCTAGTTCATGACGGGCAGGCGCTCCGCTTTCCATTCCCACCGCAGGGCAGCTGTTGCTGTGTAACCAGGGTGAAGCATCTTTTCCTTTTATGGCTTTGTTGTTTAAATATTATTTAGTGTTCTTCCATTGTTTCTGTTCTTTACTATTTCTTGACCTCCTTGACGTTAACTCCTGAGCGTCTCTCGGGCTCGTAATTCAATGTAAGAATGGTTAAGCCCGAGCGCCTCTCAGGTTAAGCTGGAATATACAGTGTTGGGATGGTACACTGCTGCCATCAGCCCAGGTCAGGATGGGCAGCAGGCACTGGTACAGCGTGTCGCCGCACCCACCCATGACGTAACAGCTCAGGATCCTGGTTGGCAAGGGCAGTGCCACCCATCTATCTGCCACAGGCAGGTTTTATGTGGGCATCCCCTTGGCCTGGTCCAGCTGCTCACACCCTCAACAATGCTGCCATCTAGTGGACAGAATAACAAAATGCTGCTTCAAACATCATGAACATTTCCATACATTTTGCCAGGCTGTGGTAACTCATCGATAAACACAAGTGGAGCGGAGCCTTCAAAGAAAGCGAGAAGATGTAATGCCAGTGATGACGCATCAGACGGTGACACAGATAGTGAAACAGAAGCATATTGCACTGTGAGACTGAACTGTCATGATGTGCCTGCTGACTTCAGTCACTTCACCAGGATGGGTGGCAAAAAGGCAAAATTAACTGCGAGCAAGTTGAGGGACAAGAACGACGTTATTCCCCCTAAGCACCGCCCACAATGTGCCGTTTGTTTGTGTCAGGGAGAAACGTGGAGATCATTAGGCCCCGAGCTGTGGTAGCCCACAAGAACACAAGTGGTGGCGTCGATCGTGCGGCTCAAGCACTACCCTCGCATGCACAAGCAACTGAAAACAATATTTTAAGAAAAAGTGAACAAGGAAACGCGCGTCTACTGTCCCGATTGGTCTCAAATAGTCGGATGGGTAAACATCTCGCCAAAGAGAGTAAAGGCTTCTGGCTGCTGTCAACATGTGGTCATCTCAGCCACAACAGCCTCAGCAAGGGCGGTTACCTAGCAGCCAGAGACTCCACCCATTTGGGAGAGGGGTGTGGCCAACATAGAGTTAGGGGCGGGGTGATCTTTGAATTTTCATATGGCTGGTGGCCTTCAGATGGCTTTTCTTCATCTGCTTTATCATAAACCTCAACTGTCTGCGTGTGTGTGTGTTTGTGTGTGTGTTTGTGTTGTGTGTGTGTGCCCAGGCTCTCCAAGCAATCTGATTGGTCAGTTTGGCTTTTGGCTTAGGAATATGAAGTTCGACTCCTGGTTGTGATTTTATTTTTCTTGTTTATAAAAAAGGAGTTAAAATGGAGCATTTTGAGAATAACAAAGCGAATGACTTACCGAGAAATGTTGGGTCACCAAATACTAATGAAGCGCAATTGGGGACGGGTGCCAGAATACAAATGATGCTTTCACAAGGGTAACGGGGGGAACAATAGAACAATCAGAATGAGGACATTCAGCCCAACAAAGCCCAACAGTCCTGTCCATTCAGTTCTTCCAAGTCGAGTTTTGAGGGTCCTTAAAGTCCTACTGTCCACCACACCACTTGGTCACTTATTCCATGTGTCTGTGGTCCCCTGTGATGGCAGTCAAAAGGCAGACGGAAGTTAATGCAATCGAGTGATGAAGACACACCAGGACAGCGAGGAATGGTGGAGGAGGAACACCGTTTTTTCATTTATTTTGACAG
The DNA here is from genome assembly GCA_026402145.1 of Polypterus bichir lapradei. Classification (NCBI taxonomy): domain Eukaryota; kingdom Metazoa; phylum Chordata; class Cladistia; order Polypteriformes; family Polypteridae; genus Polypterus; species Polypterus bichir. The sequence continues at coordinate 3,373,686 of JANRMT010062827.1, forward strand.
GTAACCAAAGATGTGTCCCCCCACAATACAATGCCAAACCATAAAAGTGCCCTTCTTCACCTGGCACTGATTTGGTATCCTCCTCCTCATCGCCACAGTCTGTGTCTTGCTCTGACAGTGCAGTTTATCTCAGAGGCCTTGATGCATTTTAAAAGTGCAAATGACGCTAAAAGTCAAGAAACGAGCGGCGTCCAAAACAATTCAGAATTCAGAACTTTAAATCAAACTTCCTGTTGACGTTTAAAGTACAAAATGAACAAATGTGAAGAACGACTTCAGAGAACATCCTGTCCAAGTGTGCAGAAGTCCACCGTTAGAGAGCCGCATGGCCTTCTGACAGCCAGCCGGTGGAGGCCCCAGCAGATGTAAGCACACGTGTCACCCATCTGTGTCTTTGTGTATCCACTCGGCCACCCGTCCATTTAATAATCCACACGTCTCTCATCACTCCCTCGACAAGAGCCGTCACGGTGCAGAAGTGCAGCCCAGAGTGTGTCACACACGGCGCCTGCGTCAGTCCCAGTTTATGTACAGCATCACGTCGTCTCTTTACAGGGTGGCATGAAGTAAAGCAGCCGCTTGGGTGAAGCTCCAGAGATCCACTAAGGCAGGATTTCTAAATACACCGGACACTCGGTGGGGAGAATGCGTATCTCAGCCAGCTGTCGCAGATGTCGGTTCTTCCGGAAAGCTTGTCTCTGTGGTGTTAAACATGACAGGAGGGAAGACATTAAAAAAGAGGAAGAAGGTGCGGATTAGATTTTAAAAATATGGAATAACAACTGAATTCACACACAAACACACTCACACACACACATATGAACACAAAGAATCTGAATTCAGATCAACAGCAGCTTAGCAACAAAAGCCAGAGAGGGAGCTTTCTATTTACAGTATCTGTCTATGCCTCTCATGTCTATCTGTATATCTGTCTATGTATCTCTGCTATACCTACATACAGTATTCATCTATTATATACTGTAGTACTTCTCCTGATCTATTTATCAATTATCCCTTTTCTATATTTATACAATACAATACAATTTATTTTTGTACAGCCCAAAATCACACAAGGAGTATCCATCCATCCATCCATCCATCCATTATCCAACCCGCTATATCCTAATTACAGGGTCACGGAGGTCTGCTGTAGCCAATCGCAGCCAACACCGGGTGCAAGTCAGGAAACAAACCCTGGGCAGGGAGCCAGCCCACCGCAGTTCTATATTTTTATATAATATAATGCCTTACATATCTATCTTAAGTGAATTTCCTAGATCTACTTATTTTATAGTCCCTTTACTAAAGCTACTCATGCATTATAAAGTGCCTTTCTTATATCTATATATAATATAGTGCCTTTAACATCTATCTATCTACCTATCTATAGTACCTTTCATATCTATCTATCTATCATTATATAGTGCCTTTCCAATCTATTTATTACATAGTGCCTTTCATATCTATCTATCTATCATTATATAGTGCCTTTCATATCTATCCATTAATTACATATCTATCTATCTAATGTGCCTTTCTATATACATATGTTTATGTATTACACATCTATCTAGCTGTTATTATCTATCAAATCTTTGTATTTTATAGTGCCTTCACAGCTAGCTATCTATTTATGTATGTTTAATATACCTGTAGTGCCTTTTCTATTTTTCTATCCATAATATAAGCATGTCACACCTATTTATAATATAGTGCCTTTTCTATCTATCCATCTATTTTATAGTGCCTTTCACATCTCTCTACTATATAACGCCTTTCAAATATATCAAAGTATCTATATACCAGTCTATCTATCCACTGTATCTTCAACGTAGTCTTTGTTTCTATTTATCTGTATATAATATAGAGCCATTTTACATCTATCTATAATATACTGTTTTTCTTATCTATCTGTAAAACAGTGCCTTTCCTATCTATCTCTCTATTCTATAGTGTCTTTTCTATGCAGTATCTATCTACTTATAACATACTGCCTTTCACACCTCTCTGTTATATAGCGCCTTTCACATATCTGTCAATCCTGTAGTGCTTTTCATTTCCCTTTATCTCTCTTTCTGTCCATGTAAGCAATTCCCTTGAGCCTTTATTCTTAAAGGATTCTGACATTTAGAATTTACTGTCTGCCCAAATTGTGCCACCGATGCCCAATGACATCATATTACCCCCCTCCCTACCCCCTTTACAGATCATCACAGAAAACCTTTTTAAATTGGCTACTTGTCACTTGCAGGCCTGAACCCCTTCCGCCCCCCCCACCACCCCCCAGCCTCCCACCACCCTCCTCCCCCCGTTTGGCTAACCTTTGGTTTGTCCGACACTCTGCTCTCTTTACTGTTTCAAAAACGAGGCTCACCTGCTGTGTGGTGCGGACAAAACACGGTGTGCAGTTCTCGTAGAGCGTGTCAAAGTGGCCGTTGGTGTACACGGGGTTGGCTTCCACACAGTTCATGTACAGAGGGTCCCTGTCCTGGTAGATGTTGTTGTCATATAAGGGGTACGGTATGGGATTGTGGACGACATAACTGAAACACAAAACAGAAGGGGTGGGGGGGGGGGGGGGGGGTTTAAGCAAAAAGGATCATAAGATGCCACACCAAAGTGACAGAGTAGGCTGGTGAGTTGTCACCAATAGCACTCAATGTGGTACCCACGCATGTCCAAGTTAGGCAGAGGTGGTCTACACCTAAACTAAATATTTGGTCCCCAGAGCGTCTGTGTTATCCTTGAAAGTCCAAAGGAGTTTCTGAATTGTAGTTTATGGGGTCAGTAATGGCAGGAGCCCCACTGAAGGCAAATGAAGCTTCATGCCAGGCGTGACCGGCTCTTATTCAACCACACAATGCATTTGCCTGCAATTTCTTAATTATAAGTCAGCTTGTCCATTTAATTAGATGTTTCTGTCATCATCTTGTTCTTTAAAATTTACTTTTATGTTAAAATCAACAGAATTTTTCTTGGCCCCACACACATGAGAACCTTTTCTTTGTTATTTGACCAGTGGTACTGAGCTGACTTCCTACTTATTTACAGTTGGTTCTGGTTATGAATAAGAAAACAAAGAAATGAAACCAAACTGCCCGGGGCTGGGTCCTGCCTTGCTCCTGATGCTGCCCGGATGGGCTCAGCACCCCACGCCCCACCCCCCAGTCATAACCTGGATTAAGTGTATTTGAGAATGTTGTGTTAAGTTCTTTTCATATCCACATTACCCAGTTTGTGGTTGCCAGAGTCTGGAGGCTATCCAATTGTCAAAAAAAGCAAAACAAACACAAACGGTGGAGCCAGCGTTAAGACCCCCGTTCAGACACAAGGGGCTGTAGCAGCAGATAAGACAGTAGGAAGTTAGCTAGCAGCAGATATTCACTAAGCAAGTTTTATGTATTTATTTATTTATTTTAGATTGAACAGTTCTTAGCAGTCAGGAAGTAGAGCAGTTAAGTGGGCGACAGTGTGACGGTTCATTAATACAGGGAAATACAAATGGTGTGTGGAATAAGAGGAGTGCAAAGTTAAGAGAACAGACAAAATAAAGTAACCTCATAGAAGGACACTTGAGAGGAGCTTTAGGGGCCAGAAGGTGTAAAATAGCAGTAGCAGTTCTATAATCTAATTTCCTTTTTTTTACTTTTGCCATTAAAGTCATCCATCCATTATCCAACCCGCTATATCCTAACATAGGGTCACAGGAGTCTGCCGGAGCCAATCCCAGCCAACACAGGGTGTAAGGCAGGAAACAAACCCCGGGCAGGGCGCAAGCCCACTGCAGGGCGCGCACTCACACACACACCAAGCACACACTAGGAACAATTTAGGATCGCCAATGCACCTAACCTGCATGTCTTTGGACTGTGGGAGGAAACCCATGCAGACACGGGGAGAACATCCAAACTCCATGCAGGGAGGACCCGGGAAGCAAACCTGGGTCTCCTAACTGCGAGACAGCAGCGCTACCCACTGCGCCACCTGCCGCCCCATTTAAATCATATACTTTTAATTAAAAAACGCGGCTTTAGTAACCCTAAATCAAATATTAACAATGAGGCCAGTGCAACACAAGTCCTGTTGGACTTTTTAGATGACAGCCTGGAGGAGCCAGTAGTCTTCTATGAGGGCTACATCTGTAGGAGATGCCAGCTGATCCAGTATCTCAAGCGCAGGGGTCACTGTACTGGACAAGGAGTTAGTGGGCCTGGCACAGGTATCCTTTAGAGAGAGATAATGTGCACCCCTAAGTTGGCACGAGAGGAGATTCCAGGCCAGACAGGTAGAGGTCAAGGTGTAAGATAAAGGGTCCAGACTGTCTGGTGGCATCAACCCCAGAGTTAGAAGTGTCAAACCATTTTCAGTTCCTTGTGGAGCTGGATGGTGTCTCTGATGATTCTGAGGTGGTAAGCAGGCATGAGGAACCCCAACTGACCACCTCAAAACCAGTTCCCAGAAAGAGTGAGGTAGTGAGAGTTGGGGACTCAATCATTAGGGGATTGAAGTTCAGGTTTGCTTCACAGACAGACAGTTTCACACGGTGTGTTGCCTTCCGGGTGCACAGGTGGAAGAGTAGTCTGTCAGTTCTGTAATCCAAATTCACACTGTTAGGTGCCAGGCTGAGAAGAAGAACTGACAAGGTGGTCTTCTCTGAAGTTCTGCCTGTGCCACGCGCCAGTCCAGGTAAGACTGAGAAGATTAGAAGGCTTTACACGTGGCTCAAATCTTGGTGCAGGGTAGAAGGGTATAGGTTTAGAGGGCATTGGGACTCCTTTTGGAACAAATGGGACCTGTTCTGTCATGACGGGTTACATCTGAACCAAAGGGGCACCAATGTATTGGGGAGGCGTATGAATAGGCTAGTTGAGGATTGTTCAAATTAATGAATGGGGGGATCAGGCCAGGTTTAGATGTATACATGGAGGAACAAACAACGGTGTAGACCTTAAAACGAGCAGCAAAGTAAATTCTAACCCAACATTTAAATGTAGGAGTAACACATTAAAAATAGCATTCCTTAATGGTAGAAGTATCAAAAATAAGGCAAGTGAGTTGGAGTTGTATGTAACAGAGCATGATTATGAAATTATAGCAATAACGGAAACCTGGCTAAATAACAAAGATGGGGATGAGTGTAACATAGAGGGATACACATTTAATAGGAAGGAGAGACAGAACAGAAAAGGAGGTGGGGTTGCTGTTTATGTCAAAGAGAATTTAAATACAAGTCCTCTTCAGCTGGATGATGAGCCCCATCTTAGTGAGGACATCTGGACTCGTCTGGAGCGCATTAGGGAAATCTTATTTTAGGAGTGTGTTATAGACCACCCAATGTGGACTGTAATTTCAACACACATCTTTTTAGTAATATCAAAAAGGCAAGTTTACAGGGAGAGACTGTATTATAGTCATGGGGGGTTTTAATTATCCAAATATTAACTGGGATAACCTTGCAGATGCAGGAGCAGAAGAGCAGGAGTTTTTAAAAGTAATCAGTGCCTGTTTTTTAACACCAACATGGGGTGAGGCCTGTCTGGATTTAGTATTCTGTAATAATAAGGATAGAATTGAGGGTGTAGAGGTGATTGGACCACTAGGGTCAGGTGACCATAATGTAATAAAATTCTCAGTAATTTGTAATAGTACGGATGCAAAGACGAAAATTGTTAAGTTGAACTTTGGTAGGGCATATTTTGAGCAGATGCGACAAAGTCTAAGGAGGAAACACTGGGATAAGCTTTTAAATGTGGAGACAGCCGAGGAGCAGTGGAACAGGTTTAAAAATGTAATGCAGGACAGATACAGACTTAAATTTGGAATTAATAGGAAATTAAAAAAAAACAAACTCCAGAGTGGATTAATAAAGAGTTAAAAAAGAAGCTGCAGAGGAAAAAACAAACAAATAAGGCGTATAAGACTAATGACTGCAAAGGGAATCGTAGGACTTATGAGAACATGAGGGCAGCCGCATTAAGAAGGATATCAGGAAGGCTAAAAGACAGTTGGAGAGGAATAGAGCAGAGAAGGCAAAATATGACCCTTTCAGTATTTAAGTAGTAAAAGAATGATGAGACATATTAGAAATTCTACAGCCAATAATGGATACAAATCCATACATCCAAAAGTATCAAACTTTACATGAACTTTATCTGAAAAACACGCACAAAGAAGTTTTCTTGGATTTCTATATGAAAGATCTCACTCGCATATATGATAAACCTACACGTGACAAATTGTCAGCGATAATTGTTTCAGAAGATAGAGATATCAAAGACAGAGTTGATATTCGTGTTTATCCAAAAGCACGGCACGATTTGTAGCAAGTGGCAGATCTGGGAAATGATGAACGCGTAGGGCCCGCACAGGGGTTGGCGAGCAAAGTGACCAGGGGGCACAGCCCCAATTCCTAGCGCCTCCTTACCTGGCTCTTTTCCGTCTTTTGCAACAAACAGTAACTGCGATGATGATGATGACGATGAATATGAAGGAGAGGACCACTGCCACTGCTAGAATAACCTTCCATGTGTCGGTTTCTGATAAGAAACAAAACATATAAAAAGTTAAATTATTACATATTGTAGTGCTCAGTTCACACTGGAGAAGGACACAGTATGGAGGTGGCAGGGGGGTCTGCCTGGGGACACCGACCATCAAAGCAGCCCTAGAGGACGCCTTTAGAGGAATACTTGAAAGAAAGTGACAAAAAGCAAATCGATACACAAACAGATAAAAGTGCTGTGAAATGTGACAAAAAAATAAATAACAATATGAGAATTGAGAAGATAAATAAATAATTAAAATGTGTCATGAAATTTATTTTTGTAGTGTATTTTTAATGTATTTATTTAATAATTCTTCATTCATTCATGCGGCATGAAATCAGTCCTGAAATGAAAACTGTCACTTTAACTTGTCAAAGCTCAGAGGGCGGGCTCTAGCGAGTACTGTGATCTGATTGGTTAAAATTTACAAGCGAAAAGAAAGTAGACGTGATCGGAAACAATCGAAGCTGAGCTTACGTGAATAAGGGGGCTACTGGGGGAGAAAACACGCAACATCACAGAGTGACATGAAACCCACCTGACACGTCTACTGTCAAAAAACTGAAGCACATCACTGCCCACCCTTAGTAGAGCTGGCCTTCTGCTGTACACTTGACCGTTTAAATGAGTCATTTTTATACAATATGCTGTGGTGCGCACTTTTCAAGTATTTTTCTAGGTATTACATAATAAGCGTTATGCTCATTGAGCTATGTTCAAATGTTTCATAGATAGAAGTGAAAGGCGCTATATTACAGTAGATAGATAGATAGATAGATAGATAGATAGATAGATAGATAGATAGAAAGGCACTATATGATGATAGATACAGTACTGGCCAAAAGTTTGGCCACACCTCCTCATTCAATGCGTTTTCTTTCTTTTCATGACCATTTACAGCACTCCATCACTCTCCTTCTTGGTCAAATAGCCCTTACACAGCCTGGAGGTGTGTTTGGGGTCATTGTCCTGTTGAAAAATAAATGATCGTCCAACTAACCTGACTTCTGCACAACACAACTGCTGGTCCCAACCCCATTGATAAAGCAAGAAATTCCACTAAATAACCCTGATAAGGCACACCTGTGAAGTGAAAACCATTTCAGGTGACTACCTGTTGAAGCTCATCGAGAGAATGCCAAGAGTGTGCAAAGCAGTAATCAGAGCAAAGGGTGGCTATTTTGAAGAAACTAGAATATAAAACATGGTTTCAGTTATTTCACCTTTTTTTGTTAAGTACATAACTCCACATGTGTTCATTCATAGTTTTGATGCCTTCAGTCATGAAAATAAAGAAAACACATTGAATGAGGAGGTGTCTCCAAACTTTTGGCCTGTACTGTAGATAGTGTGAAAGGCACTATATGAAGATAGATAGATAGATAGATAGATAGATAGATAGATAGATAGATAGATAGATAGATATTGTAGCGCCCTCACCGTAACAGCTTTAAAAAGAAAGACGCAGCAGGACAAAGTAGTGATTGCTGAACAGTTTATTCAGAACAGGCTAAGAAGAACACACGAATGCTAAACAAAACGAACGGCATTTAGAACTAATTACTGTTACCTATAAGCCTCTCACTGTCATGGCCATGAGAAAGGCCGTAAAAGAAAATCCCAGTTCCCCACGCATAATCCCATCGTGCTCGTTATTTACACTCATCTCCCACACCTTCCCGTTGTCAGCGGAACCATCCAGAAATCCCCGCCTCCATTTCCAGCCCCTTCGTTACAGGGTACCGCCCCTTTTCTTCCTTCCAACGTCAGTCATTTCCGGTTATGTTCTCCGCGCCGCTCTCCGCACCCCAAACCCTCCGAAACGCTCGGCTCAACAGTCCTTCAGCCGCTGGGCTTCATCCCGACCGGGACGCTACAATATACACACACGCGATATGGTCTGAACACACACCTGCCTTACTAGACACTAAGCTAATGTAAAAAGAAAGAAAACTTCTGCATTGGCAGTCACAGTGAAGCATAATGCAGATATTATTATTATTATTATTATTATATTGTTTACAAAAGAAGGCAAGCTCTGCTAAAAGCACTGCTGGGCGGTTTGCTTCAGTTTATTTAACTGTATGATACTGCGTATTTACTCCCTAGAAGCCATCATATCACGTAACCATAATAATAATAATAATAATAATAATAATAATAATAATAATAATAATAATAATAATAATGGAAATTGTGGCAGTGTGCAACAGTGGCGCAGCTAGGGGCGGGTAGAGGGGGCGGTCGGCACATTATTAAAGGCTCAGTACAATTCGTAAGCAGCAGGGTTCAGATAAGTATCACTCAGGAATGAAAAAAGTTAAATTCTCTCATTTTTATCAACAAATGCTTCAAAAGTAATTTTCAGACTGCCCTTCTGTGACAGCATCAGACACAGCAGTTGAAATTTATGAGGCAATTACAAAAATAAACCTAAACATTACACCAATAAGAATTTCTAGGAAGATAAACTACTAATGTACAATTTATAATTTCGTTTCGTTATTAATCCGAATGCGTTCTCGCTCTGCGCAGAAAACCACATATACTCTACACTGGTTCTGGTTTTCGCAGCGTAATTATATTAAACTAATAATTAGAACTCGGCTTGTCAGTGCGTCAATACTATATTCTTGTCTAGTTGATGCTTATAAATAATTATATCTGAAAAATGATTGGTCTGATATATGAATAAATCTATGCAAAATGTATCTTAATTTTCCTCTATATGTCATTTTAATTTTCTATTTAAATAGATTAACATATTCAGATATGTTGGAGGGCGCCAAATTGAAGCACCGCCCCGCCCCGCCCCGCCCCGAGCGGCACGACCTCTTGCTACGCCACTGGTGTGCAAACACAACTGTTGTGAAGGCTCGTATTTTTGGATGGATAGGCAAACAGACGGACGGATGTTTCTGTTCACGGTGATGAAAGAGCTCATGAAGAATAAAGAGTTACACAGACAATAAAATCGTCGCTGTCTAATCAAAGGAAAGCGCGGGAAGCGTCACGTGTCGTAACTGTCAGCGGCGTATCCCGACATGCATCTCGATTTTGTTCTTGCATCCCTGAAGATCATCTTGCGGCTGCTCTCACTTAGGGATCGCCACAGCGGATCATCCGTCACCGTGATCTTTCCTTGTCTTTTAGATAATTTTCTTTCATGTCCCCCCTCACCACATCCATAAACCTTCTGAGTGGCCTTCCTGTTTTCCTCTTGCCTGGTGGTTCCATCCTCATCCTTCCTCTGCACGTGCCCAAACCCTCTCAGTCTCTCCTCCTTCTCACTTGGTCACTAAACTGTCGTAGCTGTGTTGTCCCTCTGATATCCTCATTCCGAATCCTGCCTGGCCTCGTTACGCCTAGCGAAAACTGTAGCATCTTCAGCTCCGCCAGTTCCAGCTCTGCCTCCTGTCTTCTCGTCAGTGCCACCGTCTCCAAACCATACGACACAGCTGGTCTCACTGCGTTTTATCAACCTCCCCTTTCACTCACGCAGGTCCCCTTCTATCCCAGCTCACCCCTGCTACTCTTCTCCGTCCAGTCCACCCTGGCTGTCCTCACATCTCAAACTCGCTCAAGAAAATGGACCGCGTAAGGTGACGGAATCTGCCACTTTGTGGTTACTGAATATAAGATAATTAATTTCAAAATGTCTTTTTTGATCGCCACCCTGCCGTTTTGATAGTGTGATGAGCAGTCAAACAGGAGACACACCGGGACACACGCGGCGACGCGGACGCACTAACAGTGCCACACAATAAACACAGCAGGTAAATGACCTGCCGATCAATAAACTCCCATCGGCTGGCTGCCCGAGGAAAACGTTTACCTTTTAGGCTCCGAGTTTGCAAGTCTCTTTTATTATTCGTTATTACGATTATTTATTTATTATTATTATTATTATTATTAAGTATTATTTTTGTCAAGTAAAGACATCAACCTGCTGCGCACCGTGCTAAGGTACGTCACGTCGTTTAACTGCTCATTTCACCTTCACTGTTTCATTGCTTTTGGGTTTTCCTTCTTATTCAAATAGTGAAGGGACATGGGGGGATATGGGGGATATCCTTGAACTTTACAGTTTGAACGTTTGGGTTTAGAGACGAGCGTAAAATTGAAGTAATTAGTAAAGTAATCCTGCTATAATCTGAGATAAGTAAGTAGTCATTTGTAACGGATTCATTTCTTTAAGTTACGACCGCAACACAGTTTATAATATTGTAATATTTTGTAACGTTGCTATATGATCCACCGGCTCACCGCCACGGTGGGCTAAGAAGCGCCTCTGGGGGTCTTTTCAGCCCACTGCTATTAAGCAATTCAATGTGTCCTCCCGATGTACTAGTTAAGTTCATTTTGCAATATCTGCACAATATACATTTATTTATTTGTATTTATCGATCGATTGATTGATTGATTGGCTGTATTATTTGTCCGGTGAGTCCGTTTCAGAGTTTTTTTATGTTTTTGCGGCTGTAAACCTCTGAATTTCCCAGTGAGACTAATAAAGTGTATCAAAAATAATCTAACAGTAGAGAAATTTCTCTGAACCCTTCTCATTTTCTGAAAACGATTATTTCCTTGGCGCTTATTTATAAAGCTCGCGTCCGCACAAAAAGAGCCTTGAAATGTGCGCGTGCACAATTTCCCACGCAAAGGTCGTTATTAATTCCACAAAAATACGTGATGTGCGCATATTTATGGCAACTCTGACTCAACATTTCAGACAAACTGGGAAATGGGAACACCCTTGATAAAGTAGGGAAATGAAGCCAAATCAGCTAAATGTCAGCTTATAAAAGTAATAATTCGTATCACGGAGCCATTATTACAACATTTGTTAACGAGACAAACTTATTACACCTCAGAAACTATGAATATGATATCGACTTTATTTTAGGTTCCTTTTCAGAGAGCCAATGATATGTATTTGCACCGGAGAATTATTAAACTTTTTTATCAGTTTATATCGACTTCTCATTGAACCGGTGGACAGGTCACGGATTTGTCAGCCAAGCTTCACTCCGTCATGCCCGGCGAGGCGCGCCATCCAGTTTTCATATGGTATGGGTGTACAGTACATTCATAAAAAAGAACTATTTTTTGCCCACATGAAAAGGCCATTTGCAGCAGTGCCCGCTTCTCCTAAAGTGATCGAAGCGCTTTACTGCACTCATAATACGGGCACCTAAAGAGAACAAAGCTGCTTTTGTTAACCATAAACAATTCATCCATCCCATCCAGCTATACCCAAACTACAAGGTCACGGAGTCTGCTGGAGCCAATCACAGCAAGCAAAGGGCGCAAGGCAGGAAACAAACGCTGGGCAGGGCGCCAGCCCACCAAACACACACTAGGGTCAATTTAGCATCGCCAATGCGCCTAACCTGTATGTCTTTGGGAGGAAACCCACGCAGACACGGGGAGAACATGCAAACTCCACGCAAGGAGAACCCAGGAAGCGAACCCTTGTCTCCTAACTGCGAGGCAGCAGCGCTACCCACTGCGCCGCCCCCCATAAACAATTACATTCTATCGTTGCACAAGTTATCCAAGATGTAATTAGCAAGCACTGCGTCTCTGTGGCCTGAGCCAATCCGTGATTCGTTCATTTTGAAGCAAAGCAGCATTGACAGACATGATGGTGCCGCACATCTTGGTAAGACTGGAATGCCAGACTGAACCCTGAGATTTTCATCAGGTCTGTGCTCATCATTGTAGCAGCAATCACATCATTAAGCGTGTCCGGTGATAGTGGCTACCTGCTCAGAAGATGCTCATCTTTCCCAGACCCCCCAGAGTGCAGAGGAGCGGAACTGTGATACAGCACGTGATCTTGCTCTCACAGTTGCAGAGCGCAGCCAGACGCTCTTAAATCCGGGGATTGTCAGGAAGGAGCTGCTCTACCAACCAATGAAGTTCTGCAGCATTGTGATTGCATATGTAGGAGGCTAATTAGCATGCTCCATATATGGATTTTTCACAGAGTCGCGCTCGACATGTGCATATTTAAAGAGCATTGTGATTAATAAGCAGTAAGTTGCGCAGAAATGGGCGTACTTCAGGTTTTACAAGTCTGAATTTGCCAGTGGCGTAGCTGGGGGGGAGGGGGGGCGGTCCGCCCCGGGCGGCACATTTTTGGGGGCGGCATTATTGGCCACAAGGCTTGGTACAATTTGTGTGTAAGCAGCAGGGTTCGGAAAAATATCACTCATGTATGAAAAAAGTCAAATTCTCTGATTTTTTAACCACAAATGCTTGAAAAATAATGTTCAGACTGTCCTTCTGCATCAGACACAGCAATTGAAATGTATGAGGCAATGACAAAAATAATCATAAACATTACACCGGTAATAATTTCTAGGAAGATAAACAACAAATTTACAATTTATAATTTCGTTATTAATCCGAATGCGTTCTTGCCCTGCGCAGAAAACATCCCCACCTATCACTTGTACCCTACTTTGGTTGTGGTTTTCGTAGCGTAATTATATTAAACTAATAATGAGAACACGGCTTATCAGTGCGTCTATACTATATTCTTGTCTAGCTGATGCTTATAAATATATATAAAAATATTGCTGTTTCTTTATATATGAATAAATCTATGCAAAATGTATCTTAATTTTTCTCTATACGTCATTTTAATTTTCTATTTAAATAGTTTAACATATTCAGATATGTTGGAGGGCGGCAAATTGAAGCACCGCCCCGCCCCGCCCCGAGCGGCACGAACTCGAGCTACGCCACTGGAATTTGCTGTTGTAACTTTTGTGTTTATTTAATTTTTTCTCCTGCACGTATTTTAAGCTTGGTTCCAGCAGACCCTCTAGTTAGGATATAGTGGGTTTGATAATGGATGGATGGATGGACGTATTTTAAGCTGGGATGGGCTCCAGCCCCCTTGCCCCGCGAAAGTTTGGGAGCATGCGGTGACACAAAGCAGGACAGAAAATGACCTGACATACTAAAAGAGCTTACCAAAGACAATGGGGCGCCACATCAGCCACCACCAACGTGCAGCATCTGCCTGGATGATGTGACAGCAGCCGTTTTTGCGTCAGTACTCCCCCCACACATCAGCGGTTCGTTTTGGTGGCCTGTACCAGGTGCCTGCTGGTTTGTCATGGCCCCTGACTGCTTGTTTGATTTGTTGTATTTTTTATTTTTTGATGAATGCATATCAGGTTGGGGAGCATGCACTGGTACAGCGTGTTGCTACACACACCTCACCCTCCCAGGCAGACCAGTCCAGTCCCACCCCCTGGAAATGACCATCTATCTGCCACAGCCAGATGTTAGGTGGGCGTCCTCTTGGCCTGGTCCTCATCAATGGGGATCACCCTTGGGATGAGGATGAATGCATATACAGTATGTACAGTATAACAAATGCCAGGGGGAGCAGACCTGTGTGCCCTACAAGCAGAAGAGTCACCTGTGGCGTGGGAGCTTTAATAGGAATTTCAGACAGACTCCATCTTGAACCCTTGCTTATGCTTCATCATGTCACTTTTATAGTAGAGTTCATCCTCAACTGCAATAATGTCATTTTATTTGACTTTATTTGGTGCACCAAAGTGCATATTTCACCAACATCTTACACTTCAATTCCCTCCAACTGGGCTTATCTGAATAATTAAAAGTGCATGAAAGGGACTCACGTTCATAGATAAACAGCATCTGCATCACCGCCGTGCCGTGCAGGTTTGTGGCAGCACAGGTGACGTTCAGCTCAGGTGACCACAGGCCATCCAGGCTTCCGGTTACCACATTCCCAGAAGTGGAGTTGCCAAAATGAAATGTTTGGTTCTGTATTCGGCCGTGCACATCCCAGTGGAGGCTGGCGACTGGATAGGAGTCAACCACACATTGGCACGCCACTTTGCCAGACATCACGTGGCATTTGGACTCTGGGGAAATTTCTGGTTTGTCTGCAACACAAAAAAGGCAACTCGGCATCACAGCCTGGAAGAATGGAACTACTTGATAAGTGGACGCTGGTGAAAATAAATAACAGCGGTGACAATAAGCATCGTCATCATCACAATCACAGTAATATATGTAATGATGGTATGAATAATAAAACATCAGCCTTCATGATCACAGTCACAATAATATTAGTAATACTAGTAGCATCATAGTCATTAAATTATCATCATCACCTTCGTAAGCACAATAATAATAATGTCATAACCATCATCATCATCGACACATCAGCTGAAGAAAATTAATTTTATAATAATCATCATCATCACTATAATAATGTCCTCACCTTCATCATCACAATCATAATTATATTAGTAGCAAAAGTATCATCATAATCATTATCATCATCACCTTCATCAGCATAACAATAATAATATCATGACCATCATCATCATCACCATCACATTCACAAAAGTAATATCATAATAATGTTAACATCATCTCTTTCATAAGCAGAATAATAATAATGTCATAACCACCATCATCATCATCATCACCCTCACATTCACAATAGAATTAATTTTATAACCATCACCATCATCATCATCACCATAATCACCCTCACATTCACAATAAAATTAATTTTATAATCATCATCATCATCACTATAATAATGTCCTCACATTCATCTTCACAATCACAATTAGATTAGTGACAAAAGTAATATCATAATAATTATATTATCATCATCACCTTCATAAGCAGAATAATAATAATGTCATGACCATCACCATCATCACCCTCACTTTCCACAATTCCAGTAATATTAGTGATATCATAATCATTATAATATCATCATCTCCTTCTTCATCACAATAATGATAAAGCCATTACCATCATCATCACAATAAAATTAAAATAATCATCTTCAACACTGTCATAATGTCTTCACCTTCATCCTCCTCCTCACAGTGATATTAGTAATATTATAATCATTGTAAAATCATCATCATAACAACCTCAGTAACATTAGTATTAATAGCACTGTCATAATAATATCTTCATCACAATGTCATCATAATAAAAATACTCATAGTAGTAACAATAATGTCATCATTATAATAATGTAGGTTTATAGGGTGCTAATTGAGACATGCAGAGAACATTTGCTAGTCAACATGCAGCATGGTATTGTCATCACCTTCATCATCATCACAGTAATAATTGTGATCTCAATGCAAATAATGTCAATACTGATACAATGAGATACAAATAATATTCACATCGTCGATGTTTTCTTCATTGTCATAATTAAAGCAGCGGAATTACAGTAGCAATAATGTTAAGGGTAACAACAGTATTAGCTTCATCCTTCTCATCATCATCACTGTAATACACCCCCAGGCTAGTCCCCACCTGTTGGCCTGCCACATGTCATACCTGCTGCAGTGCTCCCCCTGGTGGCACTCCCAGACTCCAGCCAGTTCCAGAGACACTTTGTGCTTGAGTCTGAGGCCACACCCCTCGAGGTGAGACAGCCAATGGCAGGGAGTCAGCACTTGATCAGATGATACGTGATACTCACATTGGATGCTTATGGCCTTGGGCTCAGAGCGTGTCTGCCCGATGCTGTTCTGCACTGTACAGTAGAAGTGTGTGCCCCGGGACACGTTGGTAAAGTGGGACACACTGCTGTTTCTATAAGTAATGGTCTTCTTTCCCTGTGCCATATGAAGTGTGTGTAGGAAACTTGGAGGGTTTGCATTATCCGAGCAGGACACATTTACTTTGCCGCCTTCTTTCACATTTTCAGGAGAGACCTCAATTTTGATGTTTTTTGGGGGATCTGCAGGTAGAAATTTAGAAAACAAGAAACAAAATAAGTGATGAGTACCAACACCGGACTGGCATCACAAGCTTATTTTCCTGCAGCTATTTTGTGGAAAGTCTGCTCTGAGATTTCAGAGTCTTGGGTTCAAATCTGGACTCATGCTTTGCCTGTGTGGAGCTCTCGTGCTCCTCCGATGTCTCTGTGCAGTTTCTATTTTTATTTTTTCTATCCCAAATCAAGAAGATGTGCCCATTAGGCTAGTGTTTGTCCTCTGTGTGTGTATATGAGAGTGTCTACTGGTGCACTGGTGTCTTGGGCCCCCCCCTAATGAAATATATTTTTTATATTTAAATTGCTTACCCCTTGTATTTAGTAGTGATGGCATAGAAAAAAAATGTCATCTCATGTAGAAGAGAAAGAAAAACATTTATGATATACGTAATAGAAGGCAGTAGCGACCAATTCTGTACGGCGGTAAACAACATGAGAAACATTCATAAAGAAATCTCATGTTGCTTGTGTCACGTCATCCACATGTCACTTATCCAGTTGTATGTTCAAAATGTGCAAAACACGTGCATTTTTGCTAAAATATTGACAAATATATACCCCTGGAACAATCCCCCTGCACTCATCATAAAGAGGAATCTAAAGCCCCTGGGGGACTGATCCTTAAACTATGGGTCACAACCGGCGACACCTGAACTCGGGTCACACCAAGTCGTGAACTGCCATAGTAACGAATGAGAAAGGGCTTTCCGGAAAGCCTTGCGATGGGTCACCGCTTTTAAATGTAACCGACCCGCACGATGACCACCGGGGATTCTCCAACACCACTAAAGATGAACAGTGGCTATTCTGTATGGTGGGGGATGACGTGTACAATACAATACAATACAATTTATTTTATGTGCAGCTCAAAAATCACACAAGAAGTGCCGCAATGGGCTTTAACAGTCTCTGCCTCTTGACAGCCCCCCAGCCTTGACTCTCTAAGAAGACAAGGAACAACTCCCAAAAAAAACCTTATTGGGAAAAAAATGGAAGAAACCTTGGGAAAGGCAGTTCAAAGAGAGACCCCTTACAGGTAGGCTGGGCATGCAGTGGGTGTCAAAAAGAAGGAGATCAATACAATATAATACAATACACAGAACAGAACAAATCCTCAATACAGTATAAAAATAAAAATGTTACAAGTATGGAGCAGAATTTAGCAGTAGATGATATCCCATAATATAATTTGGATTTGTTTAGAGTCCTGGAGACCTCATCCATCAAGCTGCCTCCACCATTTGGCCATTCCACAGCTGAAACAGCGCTAATCCAATGAAAGAACCCCTCTTTCCCATGATTCCTGCGATCCTCCATCAGGGATGACTTGACCTTAGGCAGGCAAAACAACTTGGCAGGTGGGCTGTGGCACCAAGTGGCACATTTGAGTACCAAGAAGAGAAACAGAATAGGTGAGGGTCAGTAACAAATTATAACTACAGTGGAACCTCGGTTCACGAACGTCTCAGAACACGTACAAATCGGTTTATGACCAAACACACGCACACACACACACACAGACACAGACACATGCGAGAGAGACACCCACAGATGCATGAGCGAAAGAGAGAGACAGACACAGACACGCGCGAGAGAGAGACGGCTGGAAGCATAAGGCAGAGAAGGCAGTTAAAGAATGCACCTGGCTTGTTTTTAAAGAGACTGATCCGAGCATTGTTTAAACCTTGTTGGATTTAATGAAGACTTTTTTCTATTGGATTTTAACCTCCACTTCTGTTTACAGCGATCAGTTCGTAATGTTACTTTTCCTGTTGGTTTATTAAATTATGGATCTTTCAAATGTTCATTTTTTTCCCTGTGCTTAAAACTCATTAAATAAGTGTTTTTAGCGAGCGGTTCGTAGCGCTATAGCGCAAATTCTTGCAGTATTAGTTTTCTGTGTTGTTCAATGTTTTCACATTTAGTTTACTATTACACTGTGCATTCTATGGTATAATTAACTATATTTGTGCTTAAAAATCTTGAAAAAAATATATTTAAATACAGTTCGTATGGTCTGGAACAGATTAATTGTATTTACATACAATCCTATGGGGGAACTTACTTCGGTTCACGACCAAATCAGTTTACGACCAGAGTTTTGGAACAAATTATGGTCGTGAACTGAGGTTCCACTGTATCATGTTACTTATGTTTAGTGCTAATGACTGACAACAGAGATGAAGTCTGCATGGATAGTCAGCAGCTCTAGTCAGGGTGTGCTAAACTGAAGTCGTGAGTCTTCAGCTGGGATTTGGAAGCTGAGACTGAAAGGGCGTCTCTTATAGTAGCAGGCAGACCACTCCACAGTTTAGGGGTCCTGTAACTAAAAGCTCGACCTCCCACTGTTATTTTATTAATCCTTGGGATCCTAACCAGAACGTCATCTTGAGATCTTAATGTGCGCTCAGGTTTGTAAGTCATGATAAGTTCAGACAAGTAAGCCGGACCTCAGCCATTTAAGGCTCTATATATTAAAAGGAGGATTTTGAAATCTGCCCTAAACTTAAGCGGGAGTCAGTGTAAGGATTTAAGAACTGGAGTTATGTGTTCGTATTTTCTTGTTCTTGTAATAATTCTCACAGCCGCATTTTGGATTAATTGGAGGCAGAATAACGAACAGTTTGAACATCCAGTGAACACCACATTGCAGTAGTCAATCCTACTAGAAATAAATGCAGGAATTAATTTCTCAGAATCCTGTTTATTTAGAAAGCGCCTTAATTTCCCAACATTTTTAAGATGGAAGAAACGTGATTTGGACAAGTTTGTAATATGCGCTTTAAATGACCTGCTAGAGTCAGAGAGAACTCTGAGACTGCGGGCTGATTCAGTGAAATTAATGGGGATTCCAACTGAGTTAAATGATGACAGAATATTATTGTGGTCAACGTCACTCCCTCCAATAATTAACATTTCTGTCTTATTTGTGTTTAAAGACAAGTCGTTCTCATCCATCCACTCCTTTAATTCACTAACACAACTAATTAAAGACAACATCGGAGAAACTTCATTTGATCTAAATGACAGGTACAGTATAACTGGGTGTCATCTGCTTACGAGTGAAAATGAACATGATGTTTCCAAATGACAGATCCCAGAGGAAGCATGTAAAGTGAAAACAGTAAAGGTCCGAGTACTGAGCCCTGCGGGACACCATATTGCAGTGTTTCTCAACCTTTAAGTATTTGCGACCCGAGTTTTCATAACAGTTTTAATAGCGCCCCCATAACTTTTTTTTGAAAGGAGCCCACTAATTTGTTCTTTTCTAATTAATGATATATCATAGATGCATATTTCTTTATACCTATTTAACTTTTATCAACATTTATCTAACTCTATATTTATTTTTCTAGTATTAGAATGTAGTTTAAGTTAATTTGTTTTGATTTCAATAGATGTATTTTTCATATTTTTGATTCTTGTTTTCTTTTTTTCACATCTTCACGCCCCTCTTTTTGTTACTTTGCGCCCCCCTAGGGGGGCCCGCCCCACAGATTGAGAACCGCTGCCATATCTGACTTTTGTGTATAATCAGGCGTCCTGTCAGTACATTTCTGTAAATATTGTTATCGATTTGATAAACAAGAACTAAACCAAGCGAGCACAGCGCCTGTGAGCCCAACATCATTTTCTAGCCTGTGCAGTAAAACAGAATGGTCAATGGTGTCAAAGTCTAACAACATAATTAGTTATAATTGCTACATAATTAGTTGTAGCAGAGATGCTCCAATGACAATCAGCGTCAGCTTCACAAGGATCCCCTGAATGACGCTCCGCAGCGATTGTGGGTGATGAAAACACGTAAAAGGCAAAATTGGGAAATGAAGAACAAAAAAATGTCAGAATCTCTGCTCTAAGGGATCGCCTTTGAGAAATGAAGGCAGGGCTCTTGACCAATGAATGAGGCGGGTCTTCAGCTGAAATCAGATCAGGTCAGGTTGGGGGGGCATGCACTGGTACAGTGCCTTGCCACACCCACCGCACGACGAGAACAGCTCGGGACCCTGGTTGGCAACCCCCCCAGGCAGACACCCTCCAGAAATGATCCTCTATGTGCCACCGCCATGTGTTATTGATATCAAACTTCAAAAACACGATTGAGCTGATTTCAAATTTTCATCTGCTG
Organism: Polypterus bichir lapradei; assembly: GCA_026402145.1. NCBI lineage: Eukaryota > Metazoa > Chordata > Cladistia > Polypteriformes > Polypteridae > Polypterus > Polypterus bichir. Next base: position 3,394,174 of record JANRMT010062827.1, read on the forward strand.
CTGTGACTGAGCTCACTGGTTTTACCTCTCCCAGTGCCCACTTCAACACCACCTGATGCTGGAGAGGCTGCCCTGCCTGCTTTGTACCCCACACCACTGTCATGTGACCTGGTGTGGCGTTGTGCTCGTACCCAGTAACTCGGCAAGGTATTCCAATACAAAAGGAAAGTACCAAAGTACCCAATTTTTAAAACGGTATTAGACCAGCATTGTGAAAAATTCATTATTCTTATTACCAGGGCATGAAGTGGACCACACCTGCATATTCTGCTTCGCTCGAAACCCCCCAGCATCTTCAAAGCAGTAACTGAACATCAGCGAGGGGGACCTGAGAAGGAAACGTTATCTGGTAAGCCATCGACTGCAGAGGGGCTGGCAGATCCAGCAATGTGAGAAGCCCCTTATTACACATCTCTCTGTCACTGAAGCTTATTGGTCCGTGAGTGCCACTGCCCGTGGGTACCCTGGTGGTACTGGGGGGGATAGGGTACAGTGTGCGGAGTGTGGCAGACCTTGGTGTGTGTATGTGTGTGCGGTCCGAGGAGACAAAACAGCTGGGAGCCTGAGGTCAGTTATCCGTCATTTCCTTCAGGATTGTTTTTGGTACTGAGGTGCGCCAGCTGGCATTGGCACCAATGTCAAAACTGTAAGATCACACCAACACCAGCAGCTAATAAACTGGCAGCTGAAAATCTCTCATAACTGGTTGCTCCCGCTACAGCACCGAACTCGGGTACTCACAGGTGACGTTCAGTTTCTGCACTCCGATGACTTTCACTTCTCCATCGTAAGTCACCTGGCACTCCACGCTGGTGTTCTTGTACGAGGCAGTGAAGGTCATGGAGGATGTCATAGTCCAGTTCCCGTCGCTCACCTCTGTGTGCTCCTGAGTGACGCGACCGGTCACTTGTTTCCACTCGATGACCGGCGGGTGACCAGGGCAGGTGTGGTCCACCATGCAGCTCACTGTAACCCTCTGGCCTTCCCTCACAGGTCCACGGTGGGAGATGAGGGGCTTGACTAGAGGCCCTGAGGGAGAGAGAGAGAGAGAGAGGGAATAAAAAGACAGATTCTGGGAAAATCAAAATGGCCCGGAGAATGAAAGTGTCCCGGTAGTGAGCGCCCCCAAGCTGCTGTGTCAATCTGGTCACTTGGCACTTGGCCTTCAGAGTGTAGCTTCTAAATGGAGAGGCATCAGCAAATGGCTTTCTGCTGAAATCATTACTAAACATCGTTGAATCCCAATGGGTTTACTTTGGTTTTCATGATAATGATTAACAAACCAGATCTGTGCCAGGGCCGTCTTAATGCATGGGCATGCTGGCCAGTTGCCCGGGGGCCCCCATGCTAATCTATGTATGTATGTTGTGACCTGCTGAGTGGTTGTGTAGGTAGGGACCCCAGTGCACTGCTGTTAAGATGGCCCTAATCTGTGCAGGGAGTCCAAATTAACTACAAACATGAAACACAAACTAATGGACGGCATGAGTTTTCAGACAGACTTGAGTGTGTGTGTCCCCAAATATCTGCCTGTCACCAAACTGCTTGAGCTCTGTCAGGTGTCCCAAGGGTCCAGAGTGAGCAGCCTTGGTCAAGTTCAGCCACCAATTTTCCACTGAGTTGAGATCAGGACTCCGACTTGTCCACTCCACAATGTTCTCGCTGTTGCTTTGAAGCCATGTCTCCTGTCCGGTGGAGCTTTGGCTTTCTGCTAGGCCTCATCATCTCATCCCAAGGTGTATCTCTCTTGAAGACTCCATCAGGTTCTTCTCCAGGATTTCCTCCACATTTTGTTGCTTTCATGTCACCCTCACAAGCCTCACAGGGCCTGCTGCAGAGAGGCCTCCACACAGCCTGATGCTGGCACGGTGAGGACGGCGAGTTTGTGATCATTCGCAGTATAACGTGTGTGAAAGGATGCAAATGACACCACAAAAAGGTTTGGGCCGGCCATCCTGCATACTTGAAAACTGGTTTGGAAAAAAGAGGCAAAAATGTGAGCAATAGACAGACTTGAGTCCGAAACAGAACTGAGGTAACAGAAAAAACATGGCGGGCAAGGGAAGTAACGGCATGTAGACCGGAACAGGAAGTGATGTCATCGGGCCTGGGAAGAACTTCCTGTGATTGGTCTGCAGAGGAAAAAGAGAACGGATCAGTGCACTCTGCCACCCCCTGGTCCGGCATGGAATTCCTCCTTTGAGCCCTTTAGCTGCCTCCCATACACTCGTGTGTGACACATGGCATTTAGTCTGATGGACAGCCAAAGGTCCATTTTTGTCTCATTGGACCACCGGTGTCCCCAGAGTCTCCCATGCGCCTTCAACTGAGATGCACTGTGTGAATTTTTTTCCCATAAAGTTGCCTCTGGTGACAACAACTATTGTCTGCACAGTCTCTCCAATGTCACCCATTGTGGCTTCCCAATTCTCAGTACAACTTGGATAATCAAAAACATTGTATTACATGAAGGATTTCTCTGTTATCCCGTATTAATAACAGCGTAGTTAACTAACTAAAGACCCCGATGATGACATTACTCAAGTTGTCAACGAAAGTAGTCGCCACCAATCATAGATAAAAAGGGGGGCTTCCCAATGCAAGTTCTGAATTTCGCTAACCGAATAATGTCAAAGAGATAAATAACGATAACCCATTCATACGGGGTCCTCCATAAGGTTTGGGACAAAGACCCCTTTCTCCATGATGTCCCCCTCTGCTCCACACTTTAAAAAGACAAATCAAACAATTCAGGTGTCGTGATTAAAGTGCACGTTGCAGACTTCCATTGAAGGGATTTTGCACACATTTCAGTCACATGGCACTTCTTCTACGGGGGGCTCCATAATGTTTGGCGTCTCAGGTGTCTGTGATTCCTCAGGTGGGTGTCATGGCTTCCTAAGATCCCTCGGCTGGCTTTTCTACCCTTTGGTGTTGGGAGTTTGAAGTTGTTCAACTTGATGGACGAGAGCTGCGTCAATGAAAGTCAAGGAGGCAATAAAGTGCAGGCTTGTGGTCTTCAGTTCAAAGCTGGAATGGGGGTGGGATGAGAAGACCCTTGAAAAAGGGACCAATAAGATACGTAGGAGGTTTTACTCTTAAATAATAATTCCTTGCATTTTTCTCACTACTCAAAGCGCTCAACAATTGCAGGTTAAGGGCCTTGCTCAATGGCCCAACAAAGCAGAGTCCCTATTGGCATTTATGGGATTCGAACCAACAACCTTCCAATTGCCAGCACAGATCCCTTGCCTCAGAGCCACCACTCCTGGTCTAAATGTAGCCTCATCCCCTCTCTGGTGTCGACATGAGCATCCTGGGCTCCTAAAACCTGCAACTGCAAAAAGTCGGCGTCATCCAGTGGACTACGTGGGATCCTGATAATCAAGTGGAGATGTTTTATTTATTGTGTGCTCCAGACACGAGAATTATTGGGTGGAACCGACACTTTCTAGACTACCTGAGGGGGTGTTTCAGGACATTTAGGGTAGGGTATGAATATAATCCTGGGGTCCGTGTGTCATAATGTGTGATATGATTAATAACGTGATGGTAAGGCTTTATCACACACTGGCATCGGTTAATTGATGAACCACGATATCTAAGGAGGTTGGTGATGCATCTGATTTCCAGTTTCCCATATTTAATCTTGATTTATGAGTGGGTTCTCATCATTTATTCCTTTGGTGCTGTGGTGGAGCGACAGGTTTCATACAATTTGGTAAATGTTATGTATGTCTTTATTTTTAGATTTCACTTTTTACGTGTCATAATATTTAAAGAACAAGGATAATGAACAAAGCGATCTTGTTTTTCTACCCCCAGAGCTTTAGGAATGCTGCCTTGTATGACTGGATTGCTGGCCACCTGTGACAGAGAGGGCTTTCTGGGTTCATTGTTTGAAGGATGCTGACAGGGACCATAATTACTTGTTTGGGGGACTGGTGGGGGGAAGGGGGTGGATGGATTGTGCCTGAGATATTCCATTGGTGAACGGCCCAGGAAGGCACGAGTTTATCAGGACCTACACACTGGACAATAATAAGGGGGATTCTTGCAACGGTCTGCTCTCCCTCTCTCTGCCATGTTACATCCTGGACCTGAGCAGATGGTGACCTGACCGGGAAGAATTGAACACAACTTGAAGTTCATGGGCCACCTGAAATTAAACATCTGGCATTACCAGGTTGTGTGGTTTCGGTGGGCAAAGCCACATTCTGTTTGCTTGTACTGCACCAGTTCTGAAATCACATTTATAATGTATGATACATAGTTCAAGGCGTAGCTCCCTCTCCTGCCTGTTCTTCCACTTCATCTAACTGCCTGAGGTTGTAGGGGTAAAGGAGGGAATGGGCGAGTGAGTGCTGAAGTGAAGTAATGGCGTTTATGGGAGTTGAGGTGTTTCAGTTACGTCTATACAATAAGGAATGTAAAGAAGAAGATTAGGGTCACCACAGGACCCCAGATATTACTGAGTTGATGAAATCTATAATTTTCCTTGAAGCCCCCCCCCCCACCCCCACGCCTTTCTTATGATTGGTGGTAACTCCATTTATTGAGAACTTGATTAATGCCCTCATCGAAGATTTAATTACTTGACAACGCTGTTATTAATATGGGAAAACAGAGAAATCATCTATCTTATATATAAACGTCTACGCTTGGAGGTCTGTCTGTCTGTCCGGCTCGGAAGTGCGAGGCTACAGCATGAAGCGGAAAGAGCCGGCAAGGCGGCCACAAGTTAACGAGTCGAGAGAAGAAAGAAGTGCGAGGCTACAGCATGAAGCTGAAAGAAAGGGACTCCGTCACCAAAGTGAGACAAACGAGAGAGAAACTCGCTTAGACAAGGGGGGCGAGGACAAAACAAAACCACCGACTCTGCATTTCAATTTATTTTCTGATGATTTCCATAGTTTCTAGGACCCCGGCCTTTTTACAACTAGCGTAAAACAATTCTTTCGACTATCCAAGTTGTCCTGAGACGTGGGGTGCTAACTAACATACAACTGGCTATAACTAAGGTCGCTTTAGCATTGTAACCAGTATAGCTTGGCACTCCTTCAGAGTTCTCCCCTCCTTCACTCGTCTTTTTTGGTTTTTGCGGGCCACCTGCTCTAGCAGATTTCCAGCTCTGCCACACTCTTTCTACGTCCTTGTGATCGATTTAACTGAATTTTCAGTGACGTGGTGAGTTTCTTGAGCTTTTCATGTTTGTTGTGTTGTTTTGTCTTCGTTGCGTAGGTCAGGCCGCCATGCTGATGAAACAAGAGTCAGGTGATCTCCGTTGAACCAACGATGGGACATCTAAAACCAGTGGGCCGCACCCGTGAGGGCTTTAGGGGCGTCATATTGAAGTGTTACTTAGTGTTTTCTATTTGTAATTAACTTAGACCACTTTGCAGAGATCCATTTTCACTTTGACATTTAAAGGGCCTTTTTATGCTGACCCGTTATCCAACCTGCCATATCCTAACTACAGGGTCACAGGGGTCTGCTGGAGCCAATCCCAGCCAACACAGGGCGCAAGGCAGGAAGCAAACCCCAGGCAGGACGCCAGCCCACCTCAGGGCACACACACTAGGGACAATTTGGGATCGCCAATACACCTAACCTGAATGTCTTTGGACTGAGGGAGGAAACCTTCGCAGACATGGAGAGAACATGCAAACTCCACGCAGTGAGGACCCGGGAAGTGAATCCAGGTCTCCTAACTGCGAGGCAGCAGCGCTACCTACTGCACCACCGTGCCACCCAAAATTAAATCCAACATGATTTAATATTGTTTTGTTATTTTTCAAGGAGGTGAATACTACGGTATTTACAGGCCCTGCAGATTGATCTCCTTAGTCGCTCGTCCAGGTTTACCCAAACTGAAGTAAATGGCCTTCCAGTTTAGTTTTGCCTCTGACCTTTTGTACTTCTTACCTCTGGTTTCAAATGCGATGGTGGAACTTCTGTTCCCATTCTTGTCCACCAGATACATTTTGTTTATTTCGCCTGACTTGACCTTCTTGATCATCAGGGAGCAGTTGCCAGCACTCAGGTTTCCTACCAGGATGGCCCGCTCTCTGAAATTGGAATGTGCGCTGCTCACATCCTGACTGTCATAGACTTTGTAGGTTGAAGGTTTCACAAAAAATCTTCTTTTCTGTACTTCTGCAAACCAAGCCACCTCCACACGAGCTTTCTGGCCAGAGGGGACAAAAAATGTACAAGGAATGACCACGCAGGAACCTTCAAGAGCGGCCACCGAGTCAGGAACGGAGAAGGGCTGCTTGCAAAGTCCTCCCTTTAGAAGACCTGGAAAGAGAAAAGCGCCAAGCTGTGACATCAGACCTGCAATCAGGTGGACATTTAGTCCTTCATTTCAGGTATTATTGTTAAAAAAGGAGTATTGAAATTAAAAAAAAAGCAGGCTGGTCACAACTGCAACATATTTATGTCAGCACCAGGCCCATTTGTAGCCATTAAGCAGCAAACCAGTTGTGAGCTCCTCACCCCTTGGCACCACACTGGCACACCAGGCCCACACATGGTCATTTAGCTCATTTATGTCAGCAAATGTCTCTTCTCAGCACCATTGCTATCTGCTCTTTGTCTTTTTTGTGCAGATCACGTTTCCAGAAACAGAATGACTCCATCATGATGGAGATGAGATGATGAGATGAACACGGATAGGAGGACTGAGACTCTGCACAAGGGAGCACCGAGCAGACCTGACGAGGCAATTCGGCCATCATGAGACAGATAGACTGGAAAGGCGCTATATAATGAATAAACAGACGCTAAGGGTATGATACGGGAGAGAGAAATACATTCACTATATAAAATGATAGACGTTTAAAGGACTGTGTGACAGGCAGAGGGACAAAGGCGCTATATAATACAAAGCTAGACGGGAATTAGACATTAAAAAATTTTCAGAGAGATAGTGAAAGGGCTGTGTCAGTATGCACTTGCAAAAGACAGAAATGAGTGAAGGTTAATATAACAGATATGAGTGACACTCTATGATTGATTAGATAGATAGATAGATAGATAGATAGATAGATAGATAGATAGATAGATTATGGCTTTGTCGTCCCCTTGACCTCTCAGATCCGGCGTCAGACACCAAATAAGTCCAAATAATTGATTTATTATAATAATAATGTGCACAAAGCACCCTCCTCTCCACAATACTCATAAACAAATCCAAATCAATAAACACTCCACCACTCCCAGACGCATTTTTCACCCTTCCACCCAGCTCAGCTCACCCGTCTGAGGCTTCCCATAGTCCTTTATACCCCTTAACCCGGAAGTGCTTCATCCCTCAGTCCATGATTCCCCAGCACTTCCGGGTTAGATGAAAAGTTCTCTTTTTCTTCATCCTGGAAGTACGTCGGTCCTTCCGTCCCCATGACTATGACATACTTCCAGGTTGTAGTGGAAACCACTGTCTCTGGGCCTCCCTGCAGCGTCTCCTGGTGGTCCCCATCTTATCCAGCATGGTTGTATTGGAAGACTCCAAGTCCCATGAGTATCTGCTGGAATTTGGGGCCCCTCCATGATGCAGGGATGGCTCCACCTGGCCGGCCATATCTTACAATAGATAGATAGATAGATAGATAGATAGATAGATAGATAGATAGATAGATGGATCGAGGTGCATATAGAAGGGACTGTCTATTAGTTTGGTGTTATACTGTAGATATGAAAGGCACTATATAATAATTTGGTGTGCCCCCCCTCCCCAAGATGTCCAGTTCCTACAGCCTGGGATTTCCATTTGAAGGACCGCATGGCCAATTCTTCTCTTGCTCTCTGTTTATTCTTCTTATTTTTTTCTAAGATGAGTGTCAACAAGCCCATGAGTCAGCTGTCACATGTGTCCCCCACTCCTGTTAGGGAAGTGAAGTGAAGCAACGCTCTTGAAACACAGAAGTATCGCCGGTCGCGGGTGCTTTTCTGTTGTTTTTAGCCAGAACTTTGTTTTCAGGGCAGACAGAGTCTCGCTTTCCAGTTACTGTTGACAACTTTTATGTATTTACTGCTCGATTGTGTCGTCGTAGACAGATTTACGGATTCGCCTCCCGATTGTTGCTGTGACTGCTGGACTGACCAGCTGTCGGGTGGTCTCCTAATCCTGACCTGAATGGCCTGTCCTTGGTTACGCAGAGGTCACTTTTGACACCTCCACTGGTCAGGTGACAACGCCGTTTAAGTTTTTATTTCGAATGCAACAAAATTTGAACCCAAACAGGGATACTAAGCTTATGACTTCATCCAATGTTACCTATTAACCAAACATACACACACACACACACATTTACAGATTGTGAAACAAAACCAGAGTCACAAGGCGAGATCCGCGTGGTCACCAAGAGGACACATGAAGTCATCAGAGAGTTCTGGACGCTGCTTTTGTTGTCCACTCTCATTGAATGTGTCAATACACACGAGAGATCTCATCACAAAGGGGTCCAGAGCCTGGTGCCCAAGACCCTCGACTGGACTGAGTAGGAGAGAAGATGGATGGAGGTGCTGCCCCGTGTCTGGAGTGCTGCCACCCAGTGGCTCTGCACAGGCTGTTGTTTCTTTGGTGGTCCTCACAGGACAGCAATCTATAAAAACAAGGAGGTGACAGCCATGCAGGCGGACAACGTGGTAATAATCTGAGAATGACAGTTATGGAGGTCAACACAGTCTGTGACCAAAATGTCTCAGTGCTGTCCCCATGTTATGAAGAAGTTCAGCCCTCCTTATTGAGGACACAGAGGTGACCTCATGAATTCCAAGTTCTCCACCAGGATGTTATCCGTGTGGCATTTGCATGTTCTCCCCGTGTCTGTGTTGGTTTTGCCACTTAAAGACACGCAGTTGACTTGATTGAAAATTCCAAACTGGGTCCCCCCTCTGTGTGTGTGTGTGTGTGTGTGTGTAAGGGGGCACTCTGAGTTCCTGACCTGCTTTCTGCTCATGCTGATAGGGAAGGCTCCAGCCTTGAGTCAGATTATGCGCGTCTGTGAATTTGGTTTTCCATGTGCATTGGTGAACGCTTCTCTGATATGCGTGATGTTTAGATTTCTTTCCTTTGGCCATTCCTCCATTACTGAACTCACTTAATAAAATTCATACTCACTGGGGCCAAATCGTATCCTGCCATAGTCAAGTTCAAGTAAGAATACCACCCTGGATAGGAATGCCAGCCCATCAGAGGGCACACGGGTAGGTACACCATTCTCTGAGAATTCTGAGGCGCCGTTTAGTCCAATATGCACATCAGTGAGATGCCCCCCTTAATCCTGCTCAGGGTAGTGAAGGCCAAAGCGTATGTCTGTGGCAGGGCACTGGACTGGGGGTGCTTGTCCATTACAGATTCCTTCATTCATTGGGGGTACTCACTCATTACCTAACCTGCTTAGCCAGGAAAGCTGGAGCCAGTCCCAGAAAGTATCAGGAATATGGCATGGACAGTCACTGTAAAGGGTGCCAGTCCATTGCCAGGTGACCACACTCACACATCAGGGGCCAGCGCCAATGCCAGTACATCTAACATGCAGATGTTTATACTGTAGGAGGATGATGAAGTGCCAGGAGGAAAAGGGAGAACATGGAAACTCCACACAGGGAGCACCTGGGATGTGAACCCCAGTCACCACCCCTCATACCCCTCACGTCTAAGCAAACCCACTTAATCCAGATATAACAAGGGGCAGGAAGCAGCACTGAATTGGGGGCACTTGCCCATCACAAGTTGACTTCCAAGTAGATGTGGTGTGTCTTTGTTCTTGTTGATTAACCTGTGGAAAGCACCTTGAGCTGCTTGTAAAGGTACGATGAGGTGCTATAGAAATAACATTATTATTCATTCATTCATTCACTCACTCATCACCAAACACATTTACTCCAGCTCAGAGTCTTAAGGCCAGAGCCTGTGCCTGCAGCATTAGATGCACTGGTTGGGGTGCCTGCACAGATTGATTGATTGATTCATTCATTCATTCATTCATTCATTCATTTGCTAATTAACCAGATGCTAGCTCAGGGATATGGAGATCAGAAGCTTTCCATGTCACACTGGACCAAATTCCAACCCTAGCTAACTTGCCAGCCCATCACAGGGCACTCGTTTGCACCCACTCTTGCAATTTAGAAGCACCAAATGACCCACACAGGCTCCAGGAGAACATGCAGACCCCTCACAGCCATCTCAGCACAAGACTGGAGCTCTGCAGCAGTTGCACCTACCCTGTATGTGTGTGTGTGTGCATGTGTGTGACTGGGCCATGTGGTGGACTGGGGTCCCATCCAGAGTTGGTTCCTGCCTTGTACCTGACGCTGCTTGGGTTGGCTCTCTCCACCCTGACCCTGAATTATCTGCGAATGTTGGAGGTAAGACCTCTCCACTCATTTCATTGATCCTCCTGCCCATTTCTTTCTTGTTCTCCTCCCCACAAATGAACTTCCATCCAAACACATTAGGGCTCAAGATTTTCCGGTGATCGCTCAGCGATTGTCCTCCAGTCTGTCCCAAAGCCTGTTGACCTCAAACTTGTCTATTTTGAATATATTTTCCCCACCTCTGGCCAGTCCTGAATCCCACTGTTTACATTTTCCACAGGTTCATCCCAAGCTTCTTCAACAGGCGACTCGCTATCCACTGCACTGGTGGTCACCCCTCACACACACACACACACACACATACCCCTCACTCCTCAGCCCTCAGTCTCCCTACCTTGCAGTGCAGCCCAGCAGAAGGCGGTTCGGAGGAGCGTCCCCATCCTTAAGAGCGTGTCGGATGAAGCCCTGACACTGCGCTGCTCATCGGCCCACCACTCAGATTAAAGAAGTGCCGGCCGTGACTCGCGATTGTGACATAACCTCTTCAGCGTTTCCATTCGCTCTCTGCCTTCTGACTGCACCATGTGGGCTTTTTCCAAATTCCCCAAATTTTCTTGTTTTTTTTTCAGGCGCGGTGATCATTTCCTCCTTCGTGTGAAGCTGGTGAGTTACAGCGGAAAAATAACACTCTCCGTAAGCAAGAAGGCGTAGGAGGCGTTTAAAGACGTCCATGCATGTGGCACTCCATCGGGGTCAAGGAACCAACCCTGGAGGGGACAGCAGTCCAGTCCGTCACATGACAGACACATTTAGAGCAGCACATGCTGACCAAACACCAGGCGCTGTATTTGAACCCAGGACTCTGCGCCACCCACGTTGATGATATGAACAGCACAATGTGATCTTCTCAAACCCAATTAATTCAATTATGGGGGCTGTTGCAGGTGGTATTGTGGTGCAGTGGAGATTAATAAGGCCAGAGCCTGTGCCTGCAGCATTAGATGCACTGGATGGGGGGCCTACACAGATTGATTGATTCATTCATTCACTCATTCACTTATTTGTTCCTTACCAGATCCTAGCTCAGGGATGTGGAGATAAGAAGCTTTCCATGTCACACTGGCCCAAATTCCAACCCTGGCTAACTTGCCAGCCCATCTTGAGGCACTCGTTTGCACCCATTCTTGGACTTTAGAAGCCCCAAACGACCCACACAGACTCAGGGAGAACATGCAGACCCCTCACAGCCATCTCAACACAAGACTGGAGATCTGTGGCAGTTGCACTCACCCTCCATTTTAAATCGGCCCTGTGTGTGTGTGTTTGTGTGTGTGTGTGTGTGTGTGACTAAGCCATGTAGTGGTCTGGTGTCCTGTCCAGGGTTAGCAGAGCTCAGACCAAAAACCAGGTGCTTTTATTTTTGAACCCAGGACTCTGCGCCACCCACGTGGACAATATGAAAAGCACAACGTGATCTTCTCACACTCACCCCACGCACCGGGGGGGGGGGGGGGGGGCTGTTGAAAGTGGTATTGTGGCACAGTGGCAGCGCTGCTTTCTCACAATCAGGAGAGCAGGGTTCAGGGCTCCCTGCGTGGGGTTTGCATGTTCTTCCTCTGTCCATGTGGGTTTCTTCCAGCTGCTCCGTTGTTTCTGCCACAGTCCAAAGACATGCAGGTTGGATGGACTGGCGATGCCACGTGTGTGTGTGTGAGTGTGTGTGTCTGTGAGTGTCTTCCCCCCTGCTATGGGCTGGTGCCCTGTCCTGCCTGGCACCCAGAGCTTGCTGGGATAGACTCCAGCTTCCCCACAACCCTGCCCTAGATAAGTGGCTTTCGGTGACATCTGCTGACAGTGAAGCACATGGCAGCTACACACCATTTCACCATGAGAAACAACACGATTCACAAACCTCGGCTTGATGTCAAGCCATTTTATTTGACAACAAGCGAAAATGCTGGAACACTGAAGCACATATCAAAATGACAGGTTGGTTTGGATTTAGAGCCATTGATCCATGGGACAGGTTAAGGAACGAGAAGACCAACAGTGCCATTAACTTGCATCAGTGCGGCGTACACAATGCAAGCGATGAGAACTACAAACAATGACCATTTACTACCCCTACTTGATATCGACGACTGTGAATGTCACATGCGTGACGATAGGTGTTTCATACAGGACACAGGGTGCAAGAACGAGAGCAATAAGATGACGCACGATGACAAACAAGCAGACCTTTGGACATTTCGCAAGGTGTGGGTTACGTCCGCCATATAATTGGGCTTCAGGACCTACACAAGACGTACGTACACTCCGAGTGCAAAAGGCAGTCATCCACACCGTTAGGGTGTGACAATGGTGGTGGCAAAGTGACCTGGGGTGCTGTAAGAAGCATATGGACCACCAGAGATCCAAGTGTTTCCTAGTATTAAATTAAAATATCTCAAAAGTCTAGTAGAGCATAACAATTTCGGTTCCTAAAAAGCACATTCACGACATAAGGGGTGGATGGATGGATGAGTTTCCATAATTGGTGTAAAGTACTGGAAACAGCGGGCAGAATGGCCACCTCCAGTACAAAAACACCCAGTATGGTCAGCCACATTGTATTTATGTAGCTGACTTCATTTCGTAACTCCTTGTGTCACGCCATTCCGGATTCTTCTATTTTTAAAACACTCAGGTTTATTTGTGCTGTCAAAGCTCTTGTGGTCATTCATGTAGGCTGCAAGCTGCAGAAATTTGGGAAGTGAGAGCAAACACTGAGATGCGTCCCGAACAGAGCGCCATGGCGAGTCTCACGGTGCCTCCTGGTCCTAAATGGTTTCTTCTCACAGCCCAAAGCCGTACTCTGACCGACTCCATGGTGTCCGCCGTCCCATCCTGCTTTGAGCTTAATGTTTCGTGGGTGAGACCCCACTAATCACCCCCCCCCCCCAACCCTAAATTGCATCAGACAGCTTTAGTTACAAATGCATTCTGCAAGAGACTGGCGCCCCCTTTGGGCTGACCATGGAGCAGCGTTTAGGAAGGCAGACAACCACATCCAAGTCCAGCTTCTTCTGCGAAAGGGGGACAATTCGGAGGACAAACAAAATGAAAAGCTTCACCCTCACCTTGTTATAAAAATTCTTAGACTGATAACACTTGGTGCGTATTTTACATTTTATGCCGCCGATTGTAGAAAGCACTGAGATTGTTCTTTCTTATCTCCCTTGTGAACTTTGCCCTCAAATACACAGCAGTCAGCAAATGAAACCCGAAAACACGGAAGGACTCTGAGTCAGCGAAGGCCCTGAGGCCGTGTAAAGGAGGAAGAGACCACCGATCAGCATGGTGCAGCCTAGCTCAATGGTGTCACCCCGGCCCCCCAAACCCACCACTACCACCGCCAGGACCTGCATCTTTACTCACAACGGTGTCCATCAGACACTTCAGAAAGAGTAAATCCACATCCAGTCTGTTTGAGAAGGAAACGTCCACATGCAAGATGGAGTCTTTATGAAGCCGACTGGGTGGGCATTTAAACTTTGTAAACGCTGGCCCTCAAGGATGCCATTGGCAATCTGCGATTCATCCTTATACCTTCCTAAACATCGTACCTTGGTCAGCCTGAAGGTGGCGACAGTCTCTTGCAGAAAGCTGTTTGATGCATGTGAGGGTCAGGGGGGGTTCATTAAGCTCAAAGCAGGGTGGGGCTCCCGACACCAGGTATGCATGCATGACGCATGTTGGGTGCCAGGAAGCCCGTCCAGTTTGGGGCAGTCAGAAAGTCTTGAGCCCCCCCTTCATGTTGTCACATGTTATTATGCTGGTAAAGTCACTTCTGTTCAATTGTTTCCCCTCATCGATCAGCACTCAACACCATGGAATGACAAAAAAAAATGCGGACTTGCAAATTTATTAAAAATATAACACTTAAATATTCTGCTGACAGAATATTTTCAGGCCCTTTGTGTAAAAGAGGGGGTTTCAGGGACCGAGTGCAGCAGTGACGTGCGGTGAAGTTCATGTCTGGTGAGGCACGTACTCCTTCAGAGTCCATCCATCCATTATCCAACCCGCTATATCCTAACTACAGGTTTACGGGGGAGCCAATCTCAGCCAGCACAGGGCGCAAGGCAGGAAACAAACCCTGGGCAGGGTGCCAGCCCACCGCAGGGCACACACACACACCAAGGCCAATTTAGAATCACCAATGCACCTAACCTGCATGTCTTTGGACTGTGGGAGGAAACCGGAGCACCCGGAGGAAACCCACGCAGACACGGAGAGAACATGCAAACTCCACTGAAGCGAACCCGGGTCTACTAACTGCAAGGCAGCAGCGCTACCCACTGCGCCACCGAGCCGCCCTCCTTCAGAGTCAGATTTACAAATATATGAACCCCAAAGAGTCGTTTATTGACTAATCAGTTGGCAGCTGGCATGCACATTGACTACTGGTTATGTTTCATATCTCATTCTTTACACACACAGCAGGTAAGGCAAATATTTGGCTACGAAAGAACATGACGTTTCTAGTGGCGAGAGAGAGCGGAGAGACCCATTTGCTCCTCACCCTCCATGTGTTCTAAATTTGCCGTTGCAATTCCACAATTCATACTCATTCACTACAAATGAAAGTACAGAGTGGTGTACAAAAAAACAGATTTTAATTTTGACCTTAATTGAAATATTTTGTTGCTTTTAATTCTGATGTTTTAATCAATTTTAATACAGACTGTTCAACAAAAGGATAATAAGAAAAACAAAAGAATATTTTATTTAAGGTCAAAATTTAGTTTTTAAATATTGGATTTTTTTTTTCTTAGTCTGAACCCATTTTTTTATAAAATTGAAAACCGTTTATTTTCTTTTCCTTTATTTGTAAATGAAGTCCATGCGTCTATCCTTCTCTATGAAAATGTCCATCATTTTCTTGTAAAGGTCCTCCTTATTTTCCTTAAGTTTTAAAAATCTTGATCGTCCATTTTGGCAGTCAAAAAATAAAACTAAACGACCGCCGCAGTGCACTTGACTTTCTGATGTCGCTAACTTATCGGCGCCTCTGCGTAGAAGAACAGCAGCAACGAGTGCCTGTTGGGCTCACATGCGCCCCCTTCAGGCCGGCACGGTACTGTCTGTCTCGCTCACATTGTGCCTTCTCACTGCGGTGTTACAGTTTATCAGATCAGCAAGACTAAATATGTCACACACTTTCATTAAAGACATTAGCCGGACTGTGGAAAGTCAGGGTGTTTAATAAACGTGTCTGCAAACACTGAGGAAAAAGAAATGGAAATGATTTTAGCCCAAGGAAGCAACAGAACAAACTGTAAAATAGTGAAGGGGCCTGAAGACTTCACGTGGAGCTTTAGTTTTGTTAGTCGTTCACTTCTCATTGCGCTGTTTTGAGGTCTTTGTCTAAACGTCTGGTTCTGAAGAAGTTTTTATTCTTTCTCCCCAAGACATGTGGACATCTTTGATGTGCGCCGGTGGACAATGTCTCAGTTTTGTCTTTTAGCTGTACAGTTCTGCACGATTGTTGACCCCTAGACATCACGCTGGCCCTCGAGAGTGGCACTTGTCACAGAGGTGACTGTCAGGCCTCGGTGACCTCGACTGGAGAGGATGATGATGCTCACAGGTCAACTGGCTCCAAACTGAGCCACAGGGCTTCTCCTTCTGTAATATGCAGCAGGGTGTCAACCTTGGACCCTGGTGCCTGTCGTGTCTGTTTGAGGTCCCTTCTTACTTTGTAGCCTCTTACTGCAGATATAATGGAGTCCTTTTCATTGTTCTTAAGTGTGAGTGTCTTGCTGTCAGATGCTCATCATGCTTGTTTCTTATCCTCAATTAGCACTGAGTTGCAATGTGAGCCAGTAGATGAATGTCTGACTTCATCCCGTTTGCACCTGTCTGGTGATTCCAGAGTGGTCTCATACAAGTGGACCCTGTGAAGGCCTGGTGCCCCGTCCAAGGTTGGTTCCAGAGTTGCGCCCAGTGCTACCAGAAAAGAGAGGTTTAACTTTCTTACATTATTCTTGGATGAGGAGCTCTGCTCTTGTATCTGGTGCTGCTGGGACAGTCGGACTTCCTGCCTGATTTTCCTGGACTCAAACAATGGACGGATCCCACTTTGAACTCTTCATAGCTCTAACTCGCTGCATTTCTTTGGCTGCTTGGGAATGAGTGGAGACGTCTGCAGGAGTCTGCCTGTTATCTGAAGTGTTGCCACACCTAAGTACAGTGCAAACAGTTCAAGATCTCCAGCTAAGGAGCCATTTAGTTTTATGGTTATGCGGCAGGTCAGAAAGCAACAGCAAGTGTCCTGGAGACGTATGGAAGTCTCCACTTCGGGTGTAAGGTAGGTGCGCTCTAAACAAGTTCTCACTTTGGATCAAATGACAGCGGGACAATAGCAAAGGACAGGCTGCTCGGTGACTTTGATCAGTTGGTGAAGTTCTACAAAACTGTGCAATAAAGCAGCCCAGGTGGGCAGATCAGAAGGAGCAACAATGGGCAGATATTTATGTAAGGTGGATGGGAGGCACAACATGAAAGCTTGTCTCATGCCAGTTTACTTCTATGCCAGGGTGGCATTTATGTTCTGCCTTTCATGCATGTGCCCCCGAGTTAAATGGAAAATATTAATTGGTGTACTGTAGGTGGCATGCAGGCCCAGGCTGGGTCTTGTATTGTTGCCGTTGCTTAACTGATGCCCTGCAATCTGACTGGCACAGAATGGACATTGAAATGGATGTCTGAATAAAAATATAAAGAAACTGGCATTTAATTAACTGGGGTTTAATGTATTCATCATGAATTAATGAAGGTCGAGTCCGGATTCGGGTCACAGCTCCACTGTCTTTCATTTTTGGCTTCCTGCTTGGCTGTAGAACTCAGACCCTAAGGGGGTGAGGCCTCTGATTATTCCTAATTTATTCATCTGGTGTCCTTAAAAACTAGCAGAGTATCTATCTATCTATCTATCTATCTATCTATCTATCTATCTATCTAT
>JANRMT010062827.1:3421505-3441792 GCA_026402145.1 Polypterus bichir lapradei
GTTTCCTTCTTGGCTCGTCACAGGAAGCGTAGCCTGAGCATAACAATAGAACAATTAATGATTGTGCCTTCAAAAATGACATAACACCTTCTGCCTTTAAATATAAGCTCAGAAGAATATGAGACTCAGCACATGCTAGGCGCCCATCAGACCAGGGTTCAAATTCAGCTCTTACTCTGGACGCACGTCCGTCTGGCGCCAGGTGCGTCTTTAGTTTACAGAAAGGGAATCGAAACTTAAAGGCTAGGATTAACATAGCAGTGAATAAATGTAGAGAATAATAAAATAACACTAAGAGCAGAGAGGTCTGGGAGGAGACATGGACGAAGGAAAAAAGGACCGTCAACCGAACAGTTAACAGAATAATTAGGGGTTGAGCTTGGGAAGAATTCTCGGGGTTTTGACTTTGCCATCTCGGAAAATAGCCTGTTGATTCTGAGAGACGCTCCATATTTTCCACCTAATGTTTCAATAAAAAGTTACTACAGTCATCACTATCGCTCTCTCTCTCTCTCTGTAAAATCCAAGGTCTGTCTGCCTGTTTGTAGGTCTGTCTGCTTTTCACGCCAAAACTACTCCACGTACTGAGATAGAATCTGCTTGAACATTCCGGTTGATTTTGCGACTTCTGTCATTGCGCTAAGTTTCACGATTGGCTTGCGGTTCCGATTTATTTGCGCGTATCCGAAAGAGAGGCTGCGGACCGAAGGGAGGGGGGCGGGCCCTCCGCACTCACGTGCTTGCCTCGGGGCGTGTACCTTACAACCGCTTAGCTAGCGAACGAGAGAGCTACTTAACGGATTTAGATCGAGTTTTTTTTTTTCTAGAATCTGCTTGAACATCTTGGTTGATTTTGCGACTTCGCTCATCGCGCTAAGTATCAGAGTTGCCTTGCGACAACGATTTAAAATTATTAGACGCGCTGTCTCGGACGTACACTTCAATCAACACCAGTTTTGAACACAACGATTCAGTTCATTTATCCATCCATCCATCCATTTTACAACCCGCTGAATCCGAACACAGAGTCACGGGGGTCTGCTGGAGCCAATCCCAGCCAACACAGGGCACAAGGCAGGAACCAATCCCGGGCAGGGTGCCAACCCACCGCAGCAGTTCATTTATCCTACAGAATTTTTAAACTCCATTAATCCTCTTGTCATGCCGCCCATTGCTGAGCGATCCTTTTGTTCCCCCCAACCACACACACCTTCCGATACAGTCCGGTATTATACAGAATAGTTTAACTGACGGTCCTTTAACTCACTCTCTGCAAGTGAATGCTGTAGATCTTCAGCAGTGATGGAAATTGAAGCAGACTAGAAATGAAGATGAAGACCAGAAGGAAACTTGTGGAGGAAGCTTTCTGGTGGCTTCACCTAAACGTTTCCTTCTTGTCTTTATCTTCTTTTTTAATGAGCATCTGTTTCTACAACATTGAGCAGACAGCACACTAAGGCAGATCCAGACACGTTTAGTAATTATGTTCCTGTTTTTTTTTTTTTTCATTTTATTACTACCTATTATTTGCCTGACAACTTTATGCTAAGCAACTTACATTTAAAAGAACCGATTGGTTACATTTCTTTTGTTGTCTCAGTTGGAGTACATGGCAGGTGAAGTGGCTTGCTCGTGGTCGCACAGCGTCAGTGGCAGTATTTGAACCCACAGCCTTGGGGTTTAAAGTCCCACTACGCCACACAGCATACACATTTTATAACTTTATTTCTGGTGTTCTCAGAATGTTCTCTGCTATTCCATTTCATTTTTCTCCTTCAGACTCACCATTTCACCGGCGAGTCCGAAACAAAATGAATGTTTTATCTGGAATATGTAACAATGACTTCAATTGTGAAAGGCAGTTTAGAGCTACCAGAGCACAGGGGTCTAAAAGCTCATGCAAGCGCTGACAGTACAGGAGCACCGATTATCCTGTTGAGAAACCTCAGCCCACTCAGAGTTTGCAATGCCGCCCGTCTCCAGGGGCCTCATGTATAAACGGTGCGTACGCACAAAAATGTTGTGTAAGCCCGTTTCCACTCTCAAATCACGATGTATAAAACCTAAACTTGACGTAAAGCCACGCACATTTCCACGGTAGCTGAAATCCTGGTGTACGCAAGTTCTCTGCTCGGTTTTGCAAACTGGTGGCACCCAGCGTCAAAGCAGTGCTGCTGTTCCTGTGTGGTTACCCTTTCGTTTTTAGATCCACATCCCTGACACGGTTTTATCATATACACTGGAATTAATCGCATTTTGTTTATTAGTTTAAGGCATCTCATTGTAATTAACCAGTAACAATATAATGGGCCACAGAATGGTCAAACTATTCTAAATACCATAACTGCTTTAGTGTTGTTACTCTCACTGCACTACTCGGAGTATTTATATCACTGTATCTGAGTGGGGAATCACAGCTCAATAGCAGCTGATTGGAAAGAGAATTATCGGTAGGATAGATAGATAGATAGATAGATAGATAGATAGATAGATAGATAGATAGTTTTTTAATCCCAAGGGGAAATTCACATACTCCAGCAGCAGCATACTAATAAAAAATAGGCACGGAGCTGGACAGTTTGACATCCGTGGCAGAGCGACGGGCACTGAGCAGACTCCTGTCAGTCATGGAGAATCCACTGCATCCACTGAACAGGATCATCTCCAGACAGAGGAGCAGCTTCAGCGACAGACTGCTGTCACCGTCCTGCTCCACTGACACACTGAGGAGACCCCACACTATGCGACTCGGGGGGTAAACGTTAACATTACACAAAGTTATTGTCTGTTATACCTGCATTGTTATATAGCATCAAGCAGATGCTGCCTCAGCCATGCTGTCTATTTGAACTGCCCTCATACGACAAACGCTTCAGAGCCTTTCCTGTACGGACCTCGCGGTTCACAAGCAGTTTCATCCCAAGAACTCAATCAGTCCATCAAGTGCTCCTTGTAGAACTGTTAGTACTTATGAGTACAATCACCTCACTGTAAACTTGAGATACAGTTATAATATTACACAACCTGAGCCACTTTATAAAGCACGTATTTACATATGATGACGATATCATTTTTAAGTTGAAATGCAGCAAAATATGTTTATTATATTATACAGATAAAACTTTAACTTCATTTAACTAATCTATATTTTTAATAATTAAACATGTGAGGACACGGTGGTGCAGTGCCAACATGGATCTGGCACCCCGTTCAGTGATTGTTTCTGCCTCGCGTTGTATTCTTGCTGGGGCTGGCACGACACTGGAAGGATAGATGGATAGAATAATTAAACACGTATTATGAAGATATTTCAATGTTCCTTAAAAGTTTTGAAGAATCAGCATTCTAAGCTTACAGATGGCTTAATGTCCATTACAGAGCTGATTGTGTGGCGATTGGGTATTTGGAGAAAGAAAAGGAAGGACAGGAATTTGAGGTTAGTACGTTTGAAAAGAGACAGTACTGCTGCAATAAATTATTTCATTGAAGGTTGCGCACAATCGCTGTGCCACCGTGTTCCCATGTTTAATAACATGCTTTAACTCCTATCATCATGAAAATGATATCACGTATACATCTCAGAATTTTAGTTATTCAGAGAGCTGTAATATCACAAATGTAATGGATTCTGTGTCCTGTCGGAGGAAGAGAAAGCCCAGAAGCACGTAGTGATTCACACACACATAGCACATAGAAGATCAAATACAACTAAATGCTACTTTAGTTGTGATGGGATTTGAGAAACTAGTAAATTAAACGATTTTAAGATGAAGCTTATGATGTTCTACTTTAATGACAAAATAAACTATGTGATTAAAGTGGAAATTTCAAGATTAAAGTTGACATTTCGTGCTTTTTCCCCACTGTGTGCCTTTTTTTTTTCTCCGTACCCTAATAAGATAGAGGGGCTCCACTATCACTTAGCTTTTATCTGCTCATCTGACTAATGTTAGTTAGACAGCCATCACGTTAGCCTCTCTGACTCCGTAGCTTAACCTCTACAGACGTAAAGTAACGTTACTAGTCCTATCAGCATTACGCAAATAATAATGCAGGATTACTGAAGCAGGAATTAAGTACTATTCACCTTTGACAGCATTTAAAATATCCGCTCTATCTCTCACTGTAGTTGTTTTTTTCAAGAATCAAGAAACTGGAAGGGCGGCTGTCGGCTCGTAATGCACGGTGGGCTTTGTGTCTGTAAGGACACTCGTCTGTCACAGGGAGCCGTTGTCCGGGTCTCATCTGGTGAAGTATTTCAGGTATCGTATTTATAAATTAAATAGCTGTCTGCCTGCGTAGTAGTGAAACAGGACAAACTTTAAAAATTAATAGAACGATAAAAATGTAATTTGTATCAAGAAGAATTTATATCACAGCTTTCCTATCCGAGGGCCTCTTGATTTACAATATTTTTGGTTCTGCTATACTGTGAAAAATAATTCAAGAGACCTCTAACCATCACTTAATCAAATGCATGCTATTAGGTTAAAAATTCAAGTTCAATGATTTTATTAAATATTTCAATTTGAAAACATTTAATGTATTGACGTGAAAGAATTATATTAGTACATACTTTAGCATAGACGTGCAAGTAATCTAAACTATTGCAAGATGCAAGATGCAAAAACATTTTACTATACAGCTTCGGAGTACACTCTGTCTAACCTTAACAAGTGGAAAATAAGTAAAGTCAAAGAAAGATTATTACAATTAATGAAGTATCTTCTCAATATGCCATTAGGCTTACATGCAGTAAGATAATATTACGTCCAAAATCAGACGATGAAAGATGAGTGTCCTTACAGACACAAAGCCCACCGTGCATTACGAGCCGACAGCCGCCCTTCCCGTCTCTTGATTCCCGCAGGGTGAGGTTGAGGATGCGCCCTCTCCGTGATCTGTGGAGCTTTGGGTGGAATTTCTGTCGCCAACACGTTTTTAGGAT
The DNA here is from genome assembly GCA_026402145.1 of Polypterus bichir lapradei. Lineage (NCBI taxonomy): Eukaryota > Metazoa > Chordata > Cladistia > Polypteriformes > Polypteridae > Polypterus > Polypterus bichir. Next base: position 3,426,454 of record JANRMT010062827.1, read on the forward strand.
TGCGATCAGCAGGTTTGGCAAAGTGGGCTTTGGGCAACGAGAACAATCACAAGACACGTCTGACGGCTCGACAAAAACTAACACGTGACATGAAAGGAATCCGTTGATTCATTTTTTCCTATAACTACTAGAGACCTTCATTTAAATATCAAATAACAGGAATTAATGCAGGGAAACACATCCAGACAGGAACTAAACGTTTTGAATTTCCCTGGGAGCGAGACACCATTTTGTTTTGCTCAGTTTTTTTTTCTTTGTTTCGTTCACATCGTTTCGCTCATCACCGCAGATGACGCTCAGTCGTGTGATACCACAGGAGGGTATTCCACTTTGTGTTCACCTAACCAGTATGTTTTGTGTCTCATCCAACCCTCAAGTCCCCCTGTCAATTCATAAGAAGAGCCTGGTAAGGAGAACCGGGAACATCGTCGACCACATAGAAGACTCCAAGTCACGAACGCACATCGAGATCCGCTACACCGACCTCTTTGTGACAGACGACGACCCCAGCTTCGAGATTGAACAGCATGAGTACTTCTCCTTGGCAAACAGGCGGGCCAGGATCTACAACCACCACAAGTGCCAAAGGATCTCCCCCAGTGAGCTTCTGTCTCCTCTGCCAGGGCAGGACTGGACGCCAAAGAGGGTCAAAGTGAAGGGAATCGCCGGCATCGGGAAGAGCATTGCCGTGCAGAGACTGATCCACGACTGGGCTTTAGGGGTCTCTATGAGGAACTTCACGTGCGTCTTTGATTTTACGTTCCGCGAGCTCAGCCTAACCGAGGTCCCCGTGAGTTTAGGGCAGCTGATCATGTGGAAGTTTGATCACCTGACTGAGATCCTTCCTGATCTTTTTCAAGAGCCCGCCTACCTTCTCTTCCTGTTGGACGGACTGGATGAGTTCAAATACAAGCTGAACTTTAACGTTCCGGAAAGGCCCGTGGATGTCCATACAGAATTACCCGTGGGGGATCTGGTGAGCTATCTGTTCAAGGGGAGCTTGCTACCGGAATCTTCTGTGATCGTCACCACACGCCCCTCGACGGAAATCCCCCGGAAATATTGTCACCGTTGTTCGATCATCCTTGGGTTTGAGCAGAAGCAAGTTGAGGACTACTGCTTCAAGTACTACCAGGACCCGGAGCTGAGTAAGGCCGTCTACCGCTACATAGCGAACAACGACACCCTCTTTGGCTTGTCCTTCATTCCTCTTTATTGCTACATCATCTGTACGGCACTTAGTGAATTTTTTACCCGATGCCCTAAAGACACTAATATCGACCTTAGCGTCCCAAAGACGGTCAGTGAGGTCTACCTGTGCTACCTGTACACAGTCATCAGGCACCACGTGCTCAGAGACGAAGAGTGTGTCAGCAGCTCAAAGGACGTGGTCTTCTCGGCAGTCAAAAGGGATTTACTTCAGCTCAGCAAATTTGCCTACCAAAGTCTCATGAGCAACAAGATTCTCTTTGAAAAGGCCGACTTTGAGTCATTCGGCATGCCCCTCCAACACCTCCCGACCTCCTTCTTCAGCCAGATTCTGATCCAGGTGAAGGAAGAGCAGGTTCAGATGTTCACGTTCTTCCACATGACCATCCAGGAGCACCTTGCTGCTCTCTATGGCGCGACAGAGGTGGGCGAGGATGACCTCGTCGAGGTGCTCGACCTCTGGTGTGGCGGTACTTATCTGGAAGACCCTTGTAGCAGTGAATTTCTACAGACATCAAAGGAACTGCTGGACGTGAGCAAGCTGGAAAGCTTGCAGATGTTCACCAGGTTTTTTTCAGGTCTCCTAGCAGCCAGATTGGGAGGGCAGCTGGGAGGTCTGGCGGCACCCCTGGGCAACGAAGTCTTGGCGGAGCTTGGCATGTGGTTCAGCAGGCAGTTCCAGAAGAAGCTGTCCAACCAGCAGGTGCTGAACCTTCTGCACTGTCTGATGGAGCTCCACCAGGAGAGCGTGGTGAAAATGGTGGCTCCCCACATCAAGAAACTTCACCTCTTCAAAATGACTCTGAATGTGGTGGACTGCACGGCCCTCTGCTACGTGATCCGCCACGCACGCCACGACCTGGAGGAGCTGAACCTGGGCTACTCCAACATCGGCCATGAAGGACTCAAGAGGCTGCAGCCCATTCTGCACAAGTGTGAATTGCTCTTGTAAGTGTTTTGTTTATTTTTTTTTTATCTGATCATCTAAATTATTTACTGTACTCAACCAGCCCTGGAATTGGGTGGGATTTGCTTTTGCCTCCCTTATCGAAATGGACTTGCAGCTTTGGATGAAACTCTTTTTTATTTTTGTTACCTGTCTCTAAATGTCTTACTTCTCTTTCCTGTCTAGTCTCCGCTACAACTGCCTGGACAAGGAAGCAGCGGCTTTGGAGTCCCTCATACTCAAATCCCCCTCCTGTCACGTAAGGAAGCTTTAGTGAGTTCTCACGTCAATGTCTTTGCATGAATGGAAAACAAAAAACACAAGATGAGGACTAAAACGTGACGGCGTCAGACAAACGGCAAGAACCTTTGTAAATATACAATGGTGGCATGGTGGGCAGCAGCACCGCCTCAGAGTGGTGCCCATTCAAACCCAGCTTTGGTTAAGCAGCAGTTCTACTTGTATGATACTGAGAGGGAGTTGGTCCTGCGGTTAAGTGCCGTTCTGCTCCACCACCGCTTTCTACACCCTAAACTTTTCTGGTATTCCCATCACAGGAACATTTGTAGTTCCTGGTATTGTTTTTATCTCCTACTTCAGGGTGTGTCCTCTTCATCGTGCCAGGAACTATCGTGGGTGGGGCTGAGACGATGAATTGTGCTGATTGGTTGACCACAAGTAACAAATTCGTCAGTAGTTTGGACTTTGAAGTGGTATCGGTGAAGATGGAACACCACACTTCACATTGCATCACTCTCTCTAGCTGCTTCCCTGGTGTGGTGAGCCATACAACGCACCGACACAATAACCTGCTCGCCCCCCAAAAGTCGCCATCACTTCAAAGCAGTAAGGTCCTGGGGTCCCACGTGACTTTGTAATTGCATCACACTTCGCACCGCATCATTCTTCATAGCCCCCGTGAGGTCATTAAGCACCTTGAGGTTGGGAAAGGCACTATATAAATAAAATGTATTATTATTATTATTATTATTACAATTGCAGTGGGTAGTGCTGCTGCCACGTAGTCAGGAGACCCGGGTTCACTTCCCAGGTCCTCCATGCGCGGAGTTTGCATGTTCTCCCCGTGTTAGGTGGATTGGCGATTCTAAATTGTCGCTAGTGTGTGCTGTGTGTGTGTGTGTATGTGTGCCTTATGGTGGGCTAGTGCCCTGCCCGAGGTTTGTTTCCTGCCTTGCACCCTGTGCTGGCTGGTATTGGCTCCAGCAGACCTCCGTGACCCTGTAATTAGCATATAGCGGGTTGGATAATGGATGGATGGATTATTACAGTTGCATCAAAGCAACACAGTGTGGGGGCCCACCATCACTTTTTGTACCTCATCACTCTTCATAGCCCCCTCCCTGTAGTACCACATCAAAGCCGCAGTCTCTCCTGTGAGGTCACAATTGCTTCAGAGCTGTAATGTCCTCGGACCCCACGTGACTGCGTGATTGCGTCACACTTTACACTGCCTCATTCTTCATAGCCCCCTCCCTGGTGTGCCGCGTCACGCACCAAATCAAAGGGACACTCCCCCCCTCCCCATAAGGTCACAATTGCATCAAAGCAATACAGTGTGGGGGGGTCCACCACCACTCTTTGCACCTCATCATTCTTCATAGTCCCTTCCCTGTAGTACCACATCAAAGCCACAGTCTCTCCTGTGAGGTCACAATTGCTTCAGAGCAATAAGGTGCAGGGGGTCCACCATACACTCCCAATTGTGCCATTCTCTGTACCTCATCACTCTTAATAGCCCCCTCATCAAAGGGGGCCTGCACCACATCAGAGCATCAATCTCCTCTGTGAAGTCACAATTGCTTCAAAGCAATAATTGGGGTCCCCCATGAACTGCAGACCACGCCGCTCTTCACACCGTGTCACTTTGCTTTGCTTGTCACACATTTTTCATGACGGTTACAGTTCCTGTTGTGCGATGAGAAGGCAACACACGAAAGTGGCCAGAGACCACAAATGGGATTCCCAGGTTCCCGAAAACAAAGCGTATAGACTCCTGGCCCAGCTACCCCTCTCAAGCCCCTAAACTGGATTAGGTTGGGCAGAGAATGCGCGCCTGTATCTTATCATACATCAAATGTTACTAATTAAATACAACAGATGGAACTGCACAGGTTTGGTGCGCTGTGTGTGTCCCAACAGAAACCAGTATCAATATTACACCACCGAAGGAGAAAAGGAACTCAAGTAAGTTCCCCGTCAAGTATTAATATGAGTTAAAGCCCAGTGATTCATTAAAGTGATCTAAATAAGTCAGGAACTGGAATGAGAGTGGTGACAATTATCTTAAAGATTTTAATATCCCCGTCTAAATACACACAGAAGCAAAAGAGGCTTTCCGGGTATCGATAAACCGTAAGGCGTGGTCAGTTTGTTGTACGTCACACTTCGTGATGCAGTTTTAAAAGGTATTTAACATATACTGAATTGTCCCATCTTATCCACAACCGTGCAAATGGCGACCGGGGGACTACAATTCCCATCAGCCAGTGCGCTGCTCCAGACGAGATCATCAGTGCGTACAAAATTGAAATAAAAGCATCGACAAATGTGGAGTGTCATCAAAGGTAGCAACTTTTTTTTTTCCTCTCAGCCACATTAGGGTAACAATTTCATTATCTCATTAGGTTGCAGCCATTTTGTCTCGTCTTGGACTGGCTTTAGACGTGTTGCGTTTACAAAAAACACTTTTTTCACATTGGGATCCACTGGCAGACCACAGGATAAGCGCCCCCTGCTGGCCTCCTTAGACCCAAGCTCCTTCTGGTTGGTCTCCCTTCCAAGTTATTGGCTGGGCCTGAACGTGCTTCACTTCTGGTGGACCACCTCTTCTGAAGTGCATGGGGGTCCGGCTGCTCATAATAAACACCATAATGCTGCATTCCCCTTCGCCGAGATTAGTTCTGCCGGCCCGCCAGCGCTGTCTGATTTGTCCGCAGTGTGCATTGCAGGGTCAGGCTTTGAGGTTTGCTCTACTTCTGACTTTTTCCATTTTGTAAGTTGATTTGGGGGGTCTATTTTGGTTTTTACTGGTTGCAGTGTTTAGCTCCTCGCTTTCTTCGAGGTCAACTGGTCTGCGCTTTGCTTTTGATCTCAACTCTCTAGAATGTTCTAACAGCACCAGGTTACGGATCAAAGCGTTACGTTCAAATCTGATTGAAGGCACCATTTACACATCGTGGGCTACTGGGGCGAAATTATATTTACACCCCAAAACGCCGATAATTCAACTAATTACCTGTTCGAATTCAAGACGTAAAATGAAGCCCTGCTGTGACGGTCAACAAAATTCAACGGTCACTCACTAGGAAAGTGATCTGCGGCCAGTGTTGGGCAGAATATTTAGATACTGAATATGCGGTCATCAATGGCTGAATACTTCTGAATACTCTTTTGAGGGGCTGAGATATTCAATACGGCTCAGCAGAGTGGGACTGTCTTGGGGGGGCTCCGTCCTGCTGCCAGCTCAGGTTCCAAATGAGACATCACCATCCGGGGACGTGAGGTTTTTATGGGACTCTGATAGGAAGGGGTGCTGGGGTCTTTTGCTCTCATTGGGTGTCTTCTCTGTGCTGTGGATGAGAGAAGAGAGGCTGCCATTAGTGACAGCGCCCCCTCTCGTCCCAGAGTGGTATTACATACCTCTGATGAGCCCAGAAGGTGATCCTCTGACATGCATGTGTGACAAGGGACAAAGCCTGCTGTTTTGGTAGAAGTCAACCCTGTTGTACACCTGCATAGCATCACTAAGTTCACAACGCCAGTCAACAATCAGCGTTAAGCACTTTTTGAAATTAAAAAAACAAAAAGGAATAAAATTTTGTTTTTATCCTTGAGGGGAAACTGACCTTTTGATTGACATTAGGGGGGCTCTGAGCACAGGGTCAGCCATTGTATGGCACCCCTGGAGCAATTTTCAGGTTAAGGGCCCTGCTCAGGAGCCCGACAGGGTAGGATCCCTTCAGGATTTGAACCAGCAACCTTCCAAATACCAGCACAGACCCTTAGCCTCGGGCCCACCACTCCACCTAACTGATAATTCACTGACGGCACAGAATGAAGCACAACAATTTATTTCTTGTACAGCCCAGAATCAAACAAAGAAACGCCTCATTTGGCTTTAACAGGCCCGGGTGGGTGCCTGAGTCCGACCCATCCTGCTCCTCTCATACAATACCCGGGAGGACTTCTGGTGTCAGGCCAAGCTCCATAAAGTAGTGATCATAAATCCCTGCAGCACCTCCTGGTGGCACCCACAGAACCCAGCAGGGGTTGCCTGACAGGACTATAATTCCCAGCATGCTTTGCAGATGTTGCCATACCAGATGACGTAACCCAGAGATGCTGCCATCTAGTGTCTGTGGGAAATAAACAGTGGACACAGGTTACCTCACATTGGCATTTCAGTATGCTGGCTTCCTTTGATTGTGCCCCTCCGGGGATGCCAGCACATCCACTGCACTGTTGGCACCCTCTGGTAATCTCTTGGTTGTGGCAAGGGGTCGCACTGCCCTCCTTCTTCTGTATTTACTGGTTTGGCCTCCCAGTCTAGTAAGGAAGCTTAAACCATCTTGGCCGGGATGTCAGCTCATGCTTGCCGTCCATTATAATTTTTAAACACTCTTTCCTGCAGGCTTCTTCTTCTTTCACAGTACAATTTTTTTTCTTTCCTCCATACTTTCTCAGGTGAGTGCCACCCTCGCCTGGGTGAGCCAGAGCAATGGCATTTTAACGCAGACCCCAGAGTACAGTGACATGGCCACCAGGTAGTGCCAGTGGGGCAGACAGAACAGAGACGCCTCCTCCTAGCAACTCCAACAGGTGGCACCCAAGCAACCCAACAGGGCTGCCCATCAGCACCACGGCTCCCATGCTGCCTTGGGGAAGTAAAATCAGAACTCCCACCAGAGGGATGCTGCACACTTGGGGGGACACCCAGGAGGCCTCGTCCCTCTTTCCTTCCATTATGGCAGCCTCTCGACCAGGAAAGGAAACACCACCCAACCCTTTAAAGCATGTACTATAAGGGCAAAGGACCACCATCACCCACCTCAGATGGGATGCCAGTCCATCCATGTCCTTTACAGTATATGTATCTATAAAATGGAGGGAGGTGTGTGTCTGTTTATTGTTTGTCTCCATTCACGTGACCTTATTAACTGGGCACCATTACAGTGGGCAGGAAGTGACCAGGTGTTATTGTCTGGCATTGTGCTGGCATTGTCTGCAGATCTCTCCTCCAGTCTGACTCGTCTCTCTAGTGCAGATGTTGATCGCTGGCCTGTCACCAAATGAAGTCATTTCATGGAGGTGTGCTGTTCTACAGATTTTTTCATATTGCTGGTTTTTAATTTATTTTATTTATGTTTTTATCCACATCTAAAGCATGTGCGGAAATAACATTGGTTGTGAAGGCGTTTTGGAACTGTGGACGGCCCTGAAGGACAACAGCACAGTGGAAGAGCTTTATCTGGACATCACCGGCATCACCGAGAGAGGAACTGAGAACATCGTGGCGTGTCTGAGCAACAACAAGACGCTGAAGAGTCTGACGTAAGTCACCGGCCCGCTCCGCGACATCTTGGACTTTCCATGCGCTCATCTCTGCTGCACTACATTTAGCTCTTTGGCTGTGTTTCCTATAAGTTTAGTAAAATGGAGACTTGTCATCTAAAGGAAAAGTGAAGGCGCAAGTGATACAATAGGGAAGTGACAAAAGTCCAAAATGACGGCTCCGGCCCTCAGCCGGTTGATTATCGTGTGAAAGCTTCCCGACTTGTCTGCTAAGATTTTGCTGACTTCTCGCACCACTTTCTTCCTTTTCTTGTATCTCTTTGTCCCGTTCCTAGTCCTCCAAACCTAACCCAGAGAGTCTTGTTTTGTTTTGTTTTTTTTATTGTTAATTACATTGTCATTTATAAGCTCCGCCTTTTTATTTCATTCCAGTTGCATTCATTTCAAATGCAGACCCCCTCACTTCAGTCTACAGCTGGCTGGCTCTTCAGTATGTCACTGTGCCATTTGTCCCTTGCGGTGCTCCTCCTCTCTTTCATAAATCTAATCTCTTCAAATCCGATTTGAGTCCCTTTTCTATCTGTTCCTAAATCGGTTACGCTTATGATTTGAAGCCGCGCGTCATGAATGAGAACAGCTGGCTCACAATTCATGCGTTTCTTTGCCTGTACGCTGAGCAGGTTTGGGGATTTTTGCTGTCCAAAGCGCCCCGTCACCCCCTTTGCTTTGAGAGGAGTCGTCACTGCAGGACCTGCACATTGAGACATGGAGACAGGACTGGGGACAGCGACGTATTTAGGACCTCGAATTCACAATGTGAGAATGTTGAGTTATAGCAACGACTATTTACAAGGCAGTGTAGGAAACATACGCTCTTGAGGGGAGCCATTATAGAAAATAAGATGGATGTATTAATAGTCTTTATTTAATGTTTTTTTTTTGTAAAGAAAATCATCCCCGCTTTACTACTACAGTCAATTTTTCGAAACTGTAATTTTCTGTTTAATTGTTAAGCCAAATATGTGTCTTTTGATGATGGTGATACATCCATCCATTATCCAACCCGCTACATCCTAACTACAGGGTCACGGGGGTCTGCTGGAGTCAATCCCAGCCAGCACAGGGCGCAAGGCAGGAAACAAACCCCGGGCAGGGTGCCAGCCCACCACAGGGCACGCACGCACGCACACACACACACCAAGTACACACTAGAGACAATTCAGGATCAGATAGTGATACACTATATACAGTATATAATTTCATTTTCTTCTTAAATTAGACGGCACATATATATATGTCGTTTAAATTGATAAAATAAATTTGAAACTTAGCATAATGACAACATTCAATAAATCTGAGAATACAATGATTATCTTTTAATTGGAATCTTAACCCACAATTCCTATTGACCATATTCTCGTGTATGCAAATAAGGCAATCTACCTATCCAATCAATGCACGAGCAACTGCTTTAGCGCGCCAAGAGCGAATCCACCAACGGTGATGAGCAGCAGAGGATGATATTTGCTGAGTTTTAACACAATTTTAAGGGATGTCCGTTTGGGAGACGATCATAGTTTGGGTTAAGTCAGCTTTCAGAAGTTCATTCAAGAGCTACAGTCCTGTTGCCGTTTCGATCGATTCCATTTTGTTTCTTCATGTCTGCCTCTTCTCTGTTACTGTTCGAGGATTATTGTTATCAGCATCATCGTCATTGTTGTTGTTCGTGTTATTGGTGAACTGTGTAGCTCGTCAGACGTTAAGACCAAACATCGCTAGTATGCGAAAATGATATAAAATAATATAATCTCTAATATAAAGTCATTCGTTTTGAGTCCGAGAGTTCGTAGGTCAGCCTTGTTTAAAAAAATGTCACGGCCCAGGGCCGTTTCTGGGCACAGATTGTGTTGTGCAGAGTGCAGACCGTGCAGGCGCTGCCGAGGCGCACGACATAAACATTTCTTTGTGTTCCGCTCCAGTACGTACGTTTTTTTCTAAACAAATAAAGATAGGAATCTCTACGTGAGACTGCAGTAATGCACCATGACCACTAGATGGCGATTGTCTAGAGCGCCCATGCCCAGGAACGATCCTGCCTGTACACATGGGTTGAGCGCAGTCATCATCATGCAGCAAAGGCAGCGCACCGAAACAGCACTGGAGATGAGCGACAGCTGTGACACATTTATTGGTGTAGCGGTGCTGACAATAGCTACGAAAACAGCAAAAGCTCGCCGTCAAGCGTTTTTTTTCCGGCCTTCTCGACTTAATTAACTTAAACTGTTTGCCGTCCCCCATAATGAATGCAATGCATACACTACCGGTAGCTACCAGCGCGCCGATTTTGTCAGTTTTAACACCACACGTTGTTTCACACATATGACGTTTTTTGTTGATGGGGAGCACAAACTTACCAATGTGCGCATGCGTACCGTTTCGCAGCACAGGCGCGTTCACATTACACAGTGGGTCGCTTGTGCTTGTGAGTGTGAACCGTCAAGACAGGCAAACCGATCTGAGCAAAGAAAGGGGATCAAGCAATGAGGCTTGTACCGTGAACGCAGCTTCAGTGTCGTCTTAACGTATGGCTACAGTGAGCACTGGCTCGGAGCCCCAGGAGCGTAGAAGCCCACGATGTTTCTGATGTCTGTGTACTTTTCAGTTTTGCTATCAAAACAGGGGCCCCAGCGCACTACTTTGCCCATGGACCTCTGATGTTGATAAGACAACCCTCAGCATCTCCAGTTTGGTTAATGGAGGGAGATGTTCGTACTTTCAGTTATGAGAGGTGAAAGAATGCAATCTTAGGGAGCATGCGCCCCCTGCTGGATATGGAGGCTCGCGTTAATAGCAGAGCAGGAAGTACTCATCTCGAGTGGCTTCATATCGTGGCATTCTTTGAATAAGCTTGGAGGCTCACAAGTGAATAAAAACAAAAAAAAAAATAATTTGTTAAACTGTCCATGAGGTCAGCTCACTGAAGAACCTTAACTTTGTGTGTTTTTTGTGCGCAGCATTGTCGGGAATGATCTTGGAGACCTCGGCAAGAAGAGGCTGAGACAACTCAGAAAGGAAAGACCAGACCTGCGCATCATCGAGAACTTTGTCGACGACCTCGGCCTTTTGCAGGCCTACCTGGATTGGGTGGAAGAGCTGAAGGCCGACAAAGATCAGATGGACTCTGTGAAAAACGTCGATGCCCTGCATTCGGTCCTGAAGGGGTTAAACCCCTCGACCCAGGGACCGCCCAAAGCCAATGCCATGGCTAAACTGCTGGAGCAGAAAATTACCGAACTGCTCCAGTCCCCCGGGTACTCAAGCAAGCCGCTATAATGGGACGAGTTGGCAGGACTGAGGGTGGGCACTGGTTGAGCTTGTCCACCTGGTGACGTCTTTGTGTCTGTTGCCTGGCAACATGAATCACAAGTCAAATGAAGGTGGTATTGGGTGGGCCGCCTGTGCAAGACCCTCTGTCAGGCTTTATAGTTTTTTGAATGCTGTCCTTATTTTCCATTTTTTGCACCTTTGCCTGCTCTTGTTAGATTAACTCTTTATGTGTCCTCGGACTCTGCCCTTGTATTTTACCCTCTTGGATTTCGTTACTGTTACTTCTCTTTTCATGATGCCTTCTGGATGTTTTTATCAGCTTGCTACCCCAGTTTATTGTATTATTTTAAAATAGAAATGTCTTATACTGGCATTGTATGACTTGTTTTTTTTTGAAAGCCCGTGACAAAAATACTCGACTGCACGAAGCTAATCCGCTCTTTGATCTTTACAGGAAACGAGAGAATTGAAACAAGACCAGCGAGCTCCACCAGGCGTCAAGGTGGTCTCTGTCTGCCGCATCCCATTTTAGAACCGACATGTTCAGTGTGCCCAGGTGAAACCACCATCACCGATTTGTCCCCTTAGCACAGTGAAGTGGTGGGCTGATGGTGTGCTGGTAGGCTGGGGTTTCAAAGCGGCTCAGTGTGCCATCGTCCATCTTCTGACCACATTTGTACTGATTGAAGATGGCGATGGAGAAGGATGAGGGCAGGAGAAGCAGAAAAGGTGACAAGGGTGTGGCGAGGGGTATGGAGGGGGAGTCCATCTTAGTCTTGCTGAATCTCTGACCCCTTCAGACCTTCTAGAGACCCTTCACTTCTGTCCCCGTTTGTTACATGGTAGCCTTCTCCTATTTTCCTCATCAAGTGACACTCAATACCCCAGAATGTCATCCTGAAGACAGGAGTTTATGAATTTTTGCACATTTCTTAAGAATAAAAACACTGATATCTCCCGCCAACATGCAAGCATTCAGAACCTTTGCTTCACTTCAGGTGCTCCCGATTCTATTGGTCATCATTGAGATGTTTCCACACCTTGAGTGGAGTCCACTTGCAGTCATTTAAATAGAAAAGGCACATATCCATCTAGTGAAGCGCAAAAAATGAAACACATGGTCGAAGGAATTGGGGTTGGCTGGTGGCACAGATCTGGAGATGGCTACAGGAACAGGTCTGCTGCATTGAAGATCTTCAAGGGCTCAGTCAAGTCAGGTCAGGCTGGGGAGCAGGCACTGATACCACATTTTGCCACCCCCATCACATGATGAAACACCTCAGGATCCTGGTTGGCAACCCCCCAGGCAGACATGTAGTCCAGTCCCACCCTCCAGAAATGACCATCTATCTGCTGCGGCCAGGTGTTATGTGGGTGTCCCCTTGGCCTGGTCCAGCCACTCCGGTCCTCAACAATGAGCCGGATCACCCTCAGGTAATCACGTCACATGGCTGTAGTGCCATAACTGACGCTCCCTCTCAATGCAGGTCATGTACCTCATTCAGGACTCCATGAGCAACACAAAGTCAAATCAGCAGGACCCAAGGACCCTCTGAAGAGACACACATGAAGGAGTCCAATCTTCATCTTAGGTTACTGGATAGCGTCCATGTCTCACAAACAGGGAGCACCAGGTCTCTGAAGAGTTGGACCTTTGCCCTTTTGTGCCACACACCCTTTTCCAGTGACATCATGACCCCCCCATGCTGTCCCAGTCCATCTATTGACTTCATAGGAAGAGTCACCAGAGACATGAATGTCACTGCCGAGGTCAGTAAACCTCTCGATGAGGTCAACACTCTCTCCACAGACAGTCACACTGCTGATTGCCGTACCCAATTAAAGGCCTGGCTCTTGGTTTTTATCAGGACCCTCGCAACCTCAGACACTCAGACTCCTCGCTCAGTCTCTCGAGACCCCCAATCAAAGCCTCCAATGGCTTAGTGAAGATCACAGCATCATCAGCAAAGTCAAGATCAGTGAATCTTTCTTCACCAACTGATGCTCCCCAGCCACAGGACCCCATGACTCTGCCCAACACCTAGTCCATGCAAGCACAGAAGAGAGTAGGAGCAGAACAGACCCCTGACAGACCCCAGAATCAACTGGGAAAAACACAGAGGGTCTGCCTCCACTCTGCGCAGCACTCACAGTCCCAGTGTACAGGCCGGCCATGATATCCAGCAACTCTGAGGGGATCCTGCAAAGTCTCTTGTTCACTGCACGTTGAGATGTTTCTACGCCTTGTGTGGAGTCCATCTGTGGTGAATTGAATAGATGGGACATGAACAGGAAAGGCACACACCCATCTAGAGAAGCACAAAAACTGAGACATGAGGTTGAAGGAATTGCCTGCAGAGCTTATTAAACATGACTGGCTGGTGGCACAGATCTGGAGACGGCTACAGGAACACATCTGCTTCACTGAAGATCCTCAGGAACACAGTGGCCTCCATACTTCTTCAAAGGAAGATGTTTTAGGAACAACCACAAGTCTTCGTAGAGCTGACCACCTGGACAAACTGAAGAATCAGATGAGAAGGGCCTTAGTAAGAGAGGTGACTGAGAACCTGACGGCAGGACCTGAAGTGGACTGGGCAGTGATGTGTTAGCTCTACAAGGCTGGACACACATGGGATGATTCTATGCATTGCTGTCTCCAATGCTTTCAACACCATCCAATCATCTTTGTTAAGGGACAGACTCAGAGATATGCAGGTGGGATGGACATCTGCACTGAAAAAAGTATAACATTGATGTTGTTCATTCAACATAAATTATCTCTTTCAAGAAACTTAAGATTAGTCATTTAGTGTTGTAGCTTGAAATATTTGGTTTCAGATCTCAAGCAAAGTAAAAAAAAATGTTTGTACCAAAGTAAGTTATGGTGGAGGGAATAAACATAAAAATCCTATTTCAGTTAACCTAACATTTTAGGTTGCTCGTGTGCTGTGTTTGAGGGCTGTTTGTATTTTCTTTCAGTCGAACTTTCCAGCTGCCAACAAAGAAGAAGACTTTCCTGAGTGGAGTGGACGTGGCTGTCCAGGTCTGGTCATTTTCAGCAGCAGACGTTTATAACGGAGGATTTCTGGTAAGTAACCCTGTTTCTCAACTGTTAATTTTAAGTATAAAAACTCATAATAAAACATATTTTAAAGAAAGCTGTAGAAACATTTAATAATTTTTTGTTGTATAATGAAGATTTACATTGCAAAATGATTGTGTATTTGCACTAGATTTTTAAATAAATATAAAAAGTACAGCATTGGAATATGTTATGTTCATAATATTTCTAATAACATAAAAACAGGTTACGACCAATAAACCATTTTAAATTGTAAGAACTTAAAAAATAGATTTACTTCAGTATAAAACAGGTGAATTATGCCCAATCACTCTAAATGATTTGCCTCAACTTAAAAATTGTGGGTTCAATAAGATAAAAACAATTATATTGGCTCAGATTGAAAATATTAAGTGTGAATCAATCACCTTAATTATTTTAAGTTGAATGGAGGTTATACTCTTTTCAGTATGGCGGGCAGACCACCGCTTGTGAGGCTCAAGGCCTGTGTGAGCAACACTGGAGCACCACAAGGAAGAGTCCGGTCTGCTCTACTCTTCACTCTCTACACTTATAAATATAACAGCAGGTCAGGTCAATGTAGAAATTACCAGATGATTCTGCACTTATGGGGTCTATTGATAGGGGGGATGAGACAAAGGAGAGCAGTCAGGGGGAGAACATTGAGAATTGTCTGCAACTGAACATCAGCAAAACCAAGGAAGTGGTTATCGACTTTCACCTCACCAAAGAGCCTCAATGTCCAGTCACTGTTCAAGGAGTTCACTCCTACAAGAATATGGGGGTCCACGTCAAAGACAGTTTGAGCTGGTCTCATAACACAGAGGAACTCCAGAAGAAAGGGCAGAGCAGACTCTTTCTCCTTAGGAGACAACACTCCTTCAGTGGGGGTAGTGACGTCCTTCACATCGTCTACAATTCTATGAGAGCCAATATGTACAACGCTGCACATCCCCTGTCTGACACACCAATACTGAGGACTTTCATCCAACAAATCATTCAGCAGAAGTGTGTCAGGAAATGCAACGGGGGGGCCGCCTTAACACCAACACCTCACTGGGACTGAAACTGCCAAGGCAGAAGTTTTCTTCCTTTCAGTTTTCTTCTTCTTAGTCATTGTGGTGTGTGTTCAGACCACAGTGTGTGTGTGTGTATGTGTATCTATCTATTTATTATATAGTGCCTTTCCCATCTATCTATCTATCTATCTATCTATCTATCTATCTATCTATCTATCTAT
>JANRMT010062827.1:3442192-3460317 GCA_026402145.1 Polypterus bichir lapradei
TCTCATCTGGCTGCTCTGCCATAAGGTATATAGAAAAATAGATAAATATATATATCTATAGAGAGACATATATATAATATAGTGCTTTTCACATGTATGTATCTCTTTATTTATTTAAAGGGCTCCTGTAAAAAGCCATATGTCCCCCTAGGGATAAATAATAAACTTCTATTCAACACACCTTATGGCAGAGCAGCCAGATGAGACATGAAGCCTGTATGGTGTTTGCAACGATGCAGCTAAAGGACACTCAGACTGTGAGAAATATGATCCAATCCCACTGCTGACACCATTGTGTGATCCTCAACAAGACACTTCACCTGCCTGATCTCCAATTGGAAAAATGAAACGGAAACTGATTGTATCTTAGCTGTTGAAGGTTTCTTTGGATAAAGGCATCAGTTAAATAATAAGTTCATCCATCTTTCATTATTTTTAACGATTTCTTCAAGCTTAGGTACATGTTATTTAGACTAGAAGATCTCAATCCTGTCCTTGGGGAACCCCCAAACCTTCCGGGCTTTTGCTCGCTCCCACCACACCCATATCTGGCAATCAGTAAGTGTGTAGTAACCCATATGGGCCCCGTATGACCCCTGTGTGCACAGTTCGATGGGTCCCGCATGTTGGCCCGTAAAAATCACACATGGGACTTGGGTGGGCTTGCTATCTGGAAAATGTTTGGCTCGTGAAGAGCGCACTTGGACGGGTGCTTTGAGACCCTCAGTTTATTTTTAAAATCGCGGACTATTTTGGTTCAAATTATAAAAAAGATCACAAGCAAAAAAAAAAATCACTTTGGTTCGAGGTAGCGCATATAAGAAAAAAAAAGTAAATTAACCAGTAGAATAACACCTTAAAATAAATGAGTAGGGCACCGCAAAAGACGGGCCGACAGTCACTTATTATTTCACCTTCCTGTTTCACTATCAGCAAACCCGTTAATAAATAAGACATGAAAGACTCGTAAATAGTAATAAAGGGCGACGAGCTGTTGATGCAGCAACAGGAACGGAAATACCTGGCGTGCGGACAGGGACTCGGGGGTGGGGGGTCTCCGCCACCTCCACCACTAA
The DNA here is from genome assembly GCA_026402145.1 of Polypterus bichir lapradei. Classification (NCBI taxonomy): domain Eukaryota; kingdom Metazoa; phylum Chordata; class Cladistia; order Polypteriformes; family Polypteridae; genus Polypterus; species Polypterus bichir. The sequence continues at coordinate 3,443,269 of JANRMT010062827.1, forward strand.
ACATCAACGCTGTAGTGGCGCCTCACGCCGTTGTTGCTCCTCCAAAAATGAACAGAAGGGTCGTCAGGGCGCGCTTCTCGTTCTTTTGTATCCTGCAAGGTAACGAACCCCAGAAAGCGTCCCGGCCGGACCGTTGAGCTGCGATGCACAATCCGCGCCTTCATTTTTCGTTTTTTACCTTTCAGGTTTTTCGTTCTGCGCAGCCTCATGGAATGTGAAGATTCCGAGGAGCATGTCGGTGGTCGAGCGCTCCTGTGTGATCATCCCGTGTTCGTTTTCGCCTGCATTCGAAGTGACTTCTATTCACTGGTACCAGTTTGCCAGTATAGGGTACCCCAAAGTGTTCGACAGTAAGGACCCATTGAGCGTCTTGTCGGAGTTCAAAGAACGCACCAATTTGGTGGGCAAAGTGGAAGATGGCAACTGCACTTTGAAGATTAGCGGTGCTCGACTGTCAGATAACGGCGTGCGGCTTTACGTTTGGCTCAACCCCGATCAGTACAGCAGCTTTAAGTTTTATGACCAAACTGTGCAGCTCATTGTCTCAGGTAAGCGCGTGGTCCGACTAATGTCACCTTCGGGGGTCACTGCGTATGACTGTAAGCTGTGTGACTGAGATTGTGACAGCGACATCGGGCAGAAACGCACCAAAAAGTGGACCACCTGAGCGCTTAGTGTAAGACACCGAGGTGACACCGCTTCTCGTCACCAGAGACTGGCCCCTGGCTGAACAGGTGGCATGCCTTGAAGGACTATGTCACACCTGAAAGTGACGACAATTGCTTTGCCCACAGAGGTCATCAATCCCTTAGGCGACTTAGGGGTCCGCCGTCATCCTTGGGGCGCCATTTATTAAAGTTAGGGGGCGCGCACTCTGGGCGTCGAAGTGGGGGGGGGGGGGGGGATTCGTCGACCCCTGATGATACTGAGTGGGTGCCGTTATCAGCTGGCAGGCAGTTTGAGAAAGTAAAAATACGCGCGCTTCGGACACCGGGGGGCTTGTGCTCCTTAAAGTCCGCAATATACACACAAAGGGGCGTCGTTTATGCTACTACAGAGACCCCCAAACTAAACCCCTGATGTCCGTCCGCCCATCCCTGGCCTCCGAATCGGCATTCGACAGGCACTGTCCGGTCCTCTAATTAATTTTCAGGCTGACAAAAATCTTTTGAGTTTGCATGTGCTCACTTATAAGATCTGGATCGGACCCGCAGCCCCAAAACACGACCTCAGGTGGGCTGCAGCGGCGATGGAGCCAGGAGAGGATAAAAGAGAACGCAGGAATCGTAACGAGGTCCACGATCAAGCAGTCGGAGCTGTCCGGCGGTAAGTGGACTGGGGGGCTGAGCAGAACATGGGACTCTTTGATTCCTGCCTTTTATATAATGTCATTTCTTATATCTTATATAGCGCCTTTCACATATGTCATACGGCTAAATCACTCTAATGGGGACTCGACGTGAATACAATTGTCGACCATGTTGGACTGAAAGGCCGTTCCCGTCAAAATTGTTTTAACGTTCGAAAAATAAGTGCCTTTTTATACCTCTATTGAATATAGCGCCTTTCACCATTAAGTCATCTATAAGATTAACAGCACCTTTCACGCGTATCTATCTGTTATATTGTGCATTATTAATAAAACTGAGCCGTGTGTCTATTGAATAAGGTGCCTTTCAAATCTCATCCATCCGCTAGACTTATTACGCCTTTCATATCTATTGTGTCATACGGCACTTTTTCATCTATATTATAGGGTTTCAAATAAAATTAATCAATTGAATATAGAGCCTTTCATCGATCAGATGAATTGTGCTATTCATGTCTGTCTATTATACTATGTATTTCTAACTAAACGGATGGTTTAACTTTACTATCCATCCATCCCTCCATCAAACTCGAAGCGTTTTTGATAAATAAGTTGCAGTGTTTTGAAAAAAAATCAGTCCATTGAATATAGCGCCTTTCACTTCCTTTCATCCATGGAACGTATGTGTTTATATATTTGTCTCATATAGCACCTTCTTGTCTGCATTTTAAAGTTTCAAATAGAATCAGTCCATATATATAGAGTGCCTACCGTCATAATCCATCTGATTAATAGCACCTTTCATGTCTACCTGTATGGGTACCTTCTTACTTCTTATATCATGCATTTCTAATAAAGTTGATGTTATGAGTCTATTGAATATAGCGCCTTTCACTATCTGTTCATCAGTTAGACTTATAGCACCTTTCATATCTATCTGCCTCACATCGCACTTTCTTATCTATATTATGGGGTCCATCCATCCATTTTCCAACTCGCTGAATCCAAACACAGGGGTCTGCTGGAGCCAATCCCAGCCAACACAAGGCAGGAACCAATCCTGGGAAGGGTGCCAACCCACCACAGGACACACACAAACACACCTAACTGGCATGTCTTTGGACTGTGGGAGGAAACCCACGCAGACACAGGGAGAACATGTAGATTCCATGCAGGGAGGACCCGGGAAGCGAACTCAGGTCTCTTAACTGCGAGGCAGCAGCGCTACCACTGCGCCACCGTGCCGTCCATATTATGGGGTTTCAAATAAAATTTATTGATTGAATATAGTGCCTTTCATGTCTGTGTATTATATTGTGCATTTTTGAAAAAACAATATGCATGTTTCTCTTAAATATAGTGCCTTTCACTATCTGTTCATCAATCAGACTTGTAATGCCTCTATCTATCTATCTATCTATCTATCTATCTATCTATCTATCTATCTGTCTATCTAAGTGTTTCAAATAAAACCACTCTACTGGATATGGTGCCCATCATGTCTTCTATCTGTCCCTCCATTATAGTGCAGTACATAATCGCCTGTCTATTATATTGTACATTTCTAATAAAATTGTTGTATTATTTGGCTGATGTTAGAACATTAGAACACTCTAGATGAAAACAGGCCATTCAGCCCAACAAAGCTCGCCAGACGTCTTCATTACAACAATTTTCTAATTGGAGCCCAGGCAGGTGACGTGACTTGCTATTGGCCACACACTGGTGTCAGTAGTGGGATTTGAACCCACAGCCTCAAGGATGAACTCCAATGCCATAACCTCTATATGCTACACTCAGTACCAGTGCGAGTTTATTTTGTGACCTTTGCCAAGCTTATTAGTGCACCAACCAAGTGTTCAAAGGCTAACCCCCTCCCACCCCATAATCTGCGCCCTAGATGAATGTCTAATTCTCCTTAATGGTGTTGGCAACCCTGGCAACACCGCCTGCCTAAAAAGATATAAGAGAAATGTGGGTCACCTGCTGGAGTCAGACCCAAATCTCAAGAACACAGATGAAGTCACTACGCCACTACTGCATGTGAAGCCTTTTATCATCCATCAGACTCCAGGTCCTTATCTATCTATCTATCTATCTATCTATCTATCTATCTATCTATCTATCTATCATATAGTGCCTTTCCTATCTATCTATCTATCTATCTATCTATCTATCTATCTATCTATCTATCTCAGCGTTTCTCAATCTTTAAGTATTTGCAACCCGAGTTTTCATAACAGTATATTTATTGCTCTAGTATCAGAATGTAGTTTAAGTTAATTTGTTTTGGTTTCAATAGAAGTATTTTTCATATTTTTGATTCTTGTTTTCTTTTTTTCACATCTTCGCGCCCCCCTTTTTGTTACTTTGTGCCCCCCTATGGGGGCCCGCCCCACGGTTTCAGGACCACTGATCTATCTATTATATAGGTCTTTCCTATCTATCTATCTATTATATAGTGCCTTTCACATGATTATTGCCCGTGTCGTTATCTCGCCGTCTCCCATGTTTAAGTTGCCCTTCCTGTTCTCTTGCCCACTGTGCTCGCTGGTCTGACGACATGGACTCATTTCATTTCAGGTCAGGCGCCCGCTCCTCAGATGTCTCAGCCAGGTGACCTGGCTGAGGGCCAGCTGGCGACCGTCCAGTGTGAAGCTGTCCATGCCTGCCCCGATTCCCCGCCAGCACTCACCTGGAACCGGGATGATGGGGTCGTGACTGTTAACCACTTTGTTAATGACGTGGTTGGCAACTGGAAATTGAAATCTGCTTTGTCCTGGACAGCTTCACAAATCGATGATGGAAAGAAACTCTCATGTACGGTCCGACACGAAGGAGGCAGAATGGCGGTGAGCTCAGTGACTCTGAAAATAAACTGTGAGTAGAAAAGACTCCATTAAACACTCTATAAAGTGTCATTTGTGCCCTTATAAAGGACATGTTGGCATCAGACTTAGCCCTGCTGTCTCACAGCTCCAGAGACCCCAATTCAAATCCTTCTCTGGTTTCCCCTCATGTGACTTTTGCATGTTCTCCCCGTGTCTGTGTGGATTTTCCTTCTGAATCTCAAAGACTGGCACTGCTAAATTGCCACTGGCCGAAAGAATGGCATAACTTGGAGGGCTCTTTCTTGTGTGAACATGATGGCAATTGCTTTGCGCACTAAGCTGGTCAAATCATTAGGCAACACAGTGCCATCATCTGAGGGGCACCTGTTATGAAAGTTAATGGGCGTGCACTTCGGACACCAAGGAGGGACAGTTGTAGAACTCTGATGATATTGAGTGGGTGCTGTTACCTGCTGGGCACCATTTATGAAGGTCTATAAACAAAGTGGCACCCACATTGGACAGCTAGGGGTACAATACATCAAAGTCTAATGATACCCACTGCTATGGACAATAAGTGGATGTCCGTCCACCCCACCCAGTGCTCCAAATGGGGTTCAACTGACACCGACTACCCCCATAAATGAACGTGCCCATTAAAAATGTGTGCACGTCCTAATGACATTATAGTCTGATACCCATAAGGGGAGCAATGGAGCAGAAATCAAACCCAGAAAACAATTAAGGAGGCTCAGGTAACAACCGAAAAAAAAGGCTTCCTAAAACACAGCACCACATGGGACAGGAATTACACAGGGATGGCAATAAAATAAAAAATATTCAAACAAAAGCCAGCTGTGTAGCCCACCTGTCACGGAGGTGTCCCCGTTGTGCCCATTGTGGTCACATTCCCAACAGCAACTCCCCATTCGTCCTTGTGCCAGATGAGCCTTGGCAACCACTGCACTAAAGCTGGATGGTCCTTTGAACCCTTGCAGTCCTGAAGCAGTTCCTGGTGGCATTAGCCTGGTCAAACTCCTAGAGCTCCCCCTGGTGGCCCCAAGCAGCGCTGCAACACTTTTGGCCACCGATCCACCTTAATAAAAGGATAAGCGTCTGTGTGTCTGTGTGTCCATCCGGATGTTATGTGTCTGTCATTCCAACAAGATGGGCAGGGGCAATCAGGTGGGTGCCCGCTGCCACATCAGCTTTCCATTTCAATTTCAGAAGGAGCGTATTTGTGTGCCCCAGTGCTCCTGGACAGAGTTTCCCCTACATTTTTGGACAAATTGGCCATGCCCCCCATTGGAAGGTGGGCTCCTTAGATGTCTTTGCCTGCTCTTCACGCTCCCTTAAAACTGTCACAAAATGGCTTTCTCCTTTCCGGGTGTTTTGCAGGTCAGCGTTTTGTTAAATGTCACCCCCTTGTATACAGCAGATGTGCCACTGAACCGGAACTAAGAAACTGGGCTAAATTTAGAAAGGCACACTGAGTCACTGTACTGTAATAAAGTGAATGACGCGCGGAGAGTTGGGGGAGCTACGAATAGACACGAAAGTGGGCAAAAACATTGAGTTAGAAACTAAAGGGGCCTTCCACAAAGCCACAGCCATGAGCCACTTCCAGGTATCCAATGGCAGGAACTTGTGGTGTCCGTCTGCCAAGAGCTCCCTCTAGTGGAGGGGATAAAAAATAACTTTAGAGCTTTTCACCTTTTACCTTCAAGCCTCAGCCATGGGTACTTCCAGATGTCCCATTAGAGTTAAATCTGCCTTCTGGGTGCCATGTAGAAGCCCTGGTGCCATCCAAGCAAAGCTCCCTCTAGTGGAGGGGATAAAACCAATTCAAAAGGTGAAAAGTTCTTACCTTCAAGCCCCAGCCATGGGTACTTCCAGATGCCCCATTAGAATTACGTCTACCTCCTGAACCCCTGGATGCCATGTAGAAGTCCTGGTACCATCTAAGCAGAGCACCCGAAGCTGCTTCAACCATAGAACGAGGTTGGTGTCCCTCATCAGAATCTTTGACAAGTGCAAACCTACTGAAAACTCCATCTTGATCTCTGCTAACTTTGTAACTCTGAAATTATATTAATCCATCCATCCATCCATCCATCCATCCATTATTCAACCCGCTATATCTTAACTGCAGGATCACAGGGGTCTGCTGGAGCCAATCCCAGCCAACACAGGGCACAAAGCAAGAAACAAACCCCGGGAAGGGTGCGTACACACATACACACACACACACACACACACACACACCAAGCTCACACTAGGGACAATTTTGGATCACCAATGCACTTAACCTGCAGACACGGGGAGAACATGCAAACTCCACACAGGGAGGACCTGGAAAGTGAACCCGGGTCTCTGGGAATATTTATTTTAAACAGTTCTGGGGTCCTGTAAATGCCTGCTTTTGTAAGTGCTGCCCCCTGTTGGTCACAAACCTTGTTAAATTCACAGACTCCTGCTATATTATTTGATCATTCTTCATTGCTCTACTCTAAATAGTTTAGGGCCCTATAGAAAGCTGCTTTTGCTTGTAGCACCACCTAGTGGTAAGAACTGGTGTTGCTACCCAATTGTCATTCACAACTGGGTGCTCGTTAGAGGTTAGAGGACTTGGAATTGTTGAATTGGGAAGTGTGTGTGTAAGGTAACCACCTTGTCATGGGACTGGTAAGTGGGTCACCTTGTCATGGGATGGCGCCCTGTCTAGCGGTCGAGGGTTCCTGGGATCGGCTCCAGCTTCCCCACAAGCGGGTTTGAAAATGGATAGAAAGCTAACAGAAGGATTGTACTCCGTGTTATTTTTTTTCCCTCTGATTCAGCTGGACCAAAGGATGTGAAAGTCACCACAAAAGTCACGTCCATTAAGGAGGGCAGCACGGTGGAGCTCAAGTGTCAGAGTGACGGGAATCCAAAGCCCGTTCAGTTCCAGTGGTACGAAGCTCAGCCGCACTCTGTGATCGAATTGAGCGACACGTCTGAGGTCCTGACGGTCTCGGGTGTCCGGCGGGATGCCGTCTACAGCTGCAGGGCGCACAACATGATGGGCAGCAAGGAATCCGAGCCCCTGGCACTGCAAGTGGAATGTGAGTGAGGAGCTCCTTGTCTGTTTGATCCTTTGTTGTCTGTGAGGTGTCATTTATGGACGCAGTGTGCCATCAAGGTGGCGGCCCTAGGGTGGTGGGCAGGAGGTCTACTTGTATAATGGCGAGTAACTAGTGATGGTCAATCCAGTAACTGGGCGTCCAAGGCATGATACCGGGGACTCTGTTGCCATGTGCCCCCCTTTGAAGATTTACAGTTGAATTCAGTTTGCTCCAAAATTGGACGATTTGATCCCTTTGCCCTCACCCACTCATAGTTGGTGTCTATGAAATACTGGGTGGGGTGACCACAATTACTGTGCGTCCTGCCCACTAATTTCAATGGTGGTCTCACCCCGCCAGTGTCATCTTGTCTGTACTCCCACAGATATGCCAGACATCGGCCTCGAATCCATTTGCCGGCTGAAAGCGGATGAGGTCAACTGCCTTTGTGTGGCCAGCTCAAGACCACCAGCTTCAATCAGATGGGTTGTGAACGGGTCGTCGGACACGAGAAAGTTTAACATCTCTCAGACCGTAAAGGACCACCTCGTGACTTCACTCCTGACTGCCAAGGCTGAGACCCCGGTTGTGGTTTCCTGTTATGCTTCAAACAAGCATGGATACCGAGAGCTCCAACTGCCAATGGCATCAGGTGAGTACCACGGGAATGGCGTCCGTCAGATTATCGTCCAATCGTGACAACTGCTGACTGTCAGTCCGGGGGCCTCATTTATAAAACTTGGCATGGATTCGAGCATGAAAACGTGGGATCCGATTGATAAAACCTGGCGTATGCACTTTTCTACACAATTCATAAATCACAATCATCTTGTAAATGTGTGTACGTGGCCACGCCTCCAACCCCGCCCTGAAACATCCATATATGGAGCATGCTCATTAACCTCATGCATATTGTGACCGATAAATCTGCCATTTCGGCCCCTCCGATGGCAGTCGGACAAAGACGGCTCTGAGGCTACTCTGCGGTGTTTTCCCCCCGACGGCCGGCGGCGGCCACACGGGTTAAACAGTAAACAAATGGCAAGTAACACAACGGCCCTTCAAAAACCTCCTTCACAGACGACATGTCGATGGAAAACAAGCAGACTCTTAACTGGCCTTTTGTGGGATCAGCTGAGGGTTGCAGGCTTACCGCGTAACGCGCCTGTCGCACGATGTTTGCAACATTTACAGCCAGGCACTGACCTGCCCGTTTGTTCTCTCTGTCCCGTCCTCTCTTCTCCAGACTGCGTCTGCCCCAGTCGCCGCTTCCGAGCCGCTTCTTTCAATCTGAAGAAGGGAGCTGAGGGAGGACGACGGCCCGCGTCGCTGCTTGTAAACCTGTGAAGAAAAACTCCTGTTTCGAATAAAGCCTCGAGACTGTTCCTGCCTGCTCAGCAATAAATTTCTTCATCCTCAAAAATCTCGTGCAACTCCGTGAGCCGAGCTTGACAAGCTGCAAAACTTCATTGGCTGGTGGAGCAGAGTCCCACCTGACATGTCAAGAATCACCCCAGCCCCCCCATTAAAGACCACCTGGCTGGGCTCAACAACCGAGAGTGCAAAAATCAGGAGCAGCACTACAGTATAGCGCCTCTCCTCTGCACTCTCGGGGGTCTTGGAAGGGCACAAGGTGTCAGCATCTGAGCGGGTAGCCATTCTCACCGGAGACACGTAACATGAGGACAATCGAGATGAGAAGAGGCCATTCAGCCCCACAAGGCTCGCCAGTCCTACCCACCGTAACCCCTCCACAGTAACATCAAGTGGAGTTTTTTTGTGCAACAGCATAAAGAGACAGGCTTTACATGAAAGGGTTAATTAGCACTGGCGTCACACAGCACGCCAGCACAGTCCGGGGTTCAAATCCTAGTCTGGTCACCGTGTCCAAGGACTTTCACATTCTCTTCATTTTGTGCCATGTTGGTTGGGGACTCTAAACTGGGCACTGTACAAGTGAACCCGAGTGCCAGGCGATGGACTGGCACCTCCTTGTGCCCCAGGCCACCAATTGAAACTCCAGATTTTGATAGTGTTGTGAATTCCACCTCTGCCAACGACGTCAAACAACAAAATTCCCTGCAGAATCTAAAAAAAGGAGTCACTTGACTTAAAAATGAAGTTGTTTATTAAATCAAATAAAGAAAACTGCAACAAACAGGAAGAATCAGAGAAACGACATAAAGGAGACACAACTGACAAAAGGATTCATTTTGAATTTCTGTCAACTATTTAAAACCTTTGGGAATACAAATACAAGATTAATAAAGCAGAAGAAACCAAAGCCAACGGGGAAATCCGAAAAGCTGCATAAGAACAGCAGGAGAAACATCAAGTGGCGTCACACTGCTGTGCGCTCAGGGACTCTTCTGAAAGTGGGGACTTTTTAAATGTCATTTTCTTGGCTTACTAAAGATTGATTCAGCAAGTCAGTCAGTCATTGTCCAACCCGCTATATCCAAACACGGGGTCAAGGGGGTCTGCTGGAGCCAATCCCAGCCAGCACAGGGCACCAGGCAGGAAACAAACCCCGGGCAGGGTGCCAGCCCACCACAGGGCACACACACACGCACACCAAGCACAATTTAGGATTGCCAATGCACCTAACCTGCATGTCCTTGGACTGTGGGAGGAAACCCATGCAGACACGGGGAGAACATGCAAACTCCACGCAGGGAGGACCCAGGAAGCGAACCCAGACGGGTCTCCTAACTGTGAGGTAGCGGCGCTACCCACTGCGCCACCGTGCCACCCAAAATTGATTCATATAAAAAAAAAATAAACAGTTATAATACAATAAATGGCCAAAAGTGCACAGGCTCCCCTCCAAATGACTGACTGGACTGGCACTAATACTTCTAAATGCCATTTGAGTGCCTGTATGTTTTATGCGCTAGCCGGAGAGCCTGCCCAGTACCCACACAGGCGCTGCCTCAGTTTGTTTCGTCTTCCGTCAGTGAGAAGCTCCGCACCTGCTTTCCCAAAACAAAATGCCTGCTTGCTTCTTCAGAGAACACGACGACCTCGACTCACAGAAGTTCAAAACAAAGCAAGTGAAATGGCAGGCTGGCTGGCAGACTGGCAGGGGCCTTTCTGCCAAATAAATGGTGTCCTTTTTAATGCTCTTTCAGGCCTTGACTTTTCATAGCTAAGAGCACTAAAACTGATAACGAAGCGTTCTGATTGATCCTTGATCAAAATTCTCAACACTTTGAGACGAGACAACTCTCGGAACAAGAAACAAAAAAGGGAAAACTAGTGGCAGGCATCCCTTACCCGACCGGGATGCCCCTATAATAGAAAGTCTGGGGGAGAGGGTATATCCAGTCCATTACCTCCTCTGGAGCACTAGAGGGTAGCCCCCCCACCCATGGTGGGCAGAAGTGCCACAGGGTTTGAAGTATGGAAGCTCAACCCTGCGGGTGCCCGTGACCACCACCAGGGGGTGCTTGGATAACTGCTGAGCCCTTGGTTGGCAGCACTTTCGCCACACCCAGAAGTAGATCTACCAGAACCTGGAGCACCTCTGGGTGCCTTATAAATGGAGCCAGCAGCCACCCACTACTCCTGGAGCCAGAGTCAGGAGGAAGAAGAGGGAAGAATTCAGAGAGGAAGAAAAGGCCTGTGTATTGTATATTTGGTGCTTTGTACTGTGCTGTGAAGTAGGGGGCAACAGAAAATGCTTCCCCACTGAAGAATAAACGTGTTCTGTGTTGAACTTGGACTCGTGGAGTCGTACACCCCCTGGTGGTCCACAAGACACATTCAAGACACGTCCAGTTGTCTAAAGTGCCATTCTGAACTCTCAAAAGTAAAAGAAGTCCCCCCCCCCCTCAGGCTAATCACTGCTAATGGTTCATGCTAATGTCTCTGATGCCATTGTCATCCCAACAGATCACTCAAGCAGCCCTGCCGTTGCCATCGTGGTGCCCTTCCTCTTGGTGGCAGTGATCATTGTGATCGGAGTCCTGGTGTACAAGAAGTGGCCACTCTGGTAAGTAAAAAAAAAAAAAACAAAAGAGAAAGACCCTTCCACTCTGCTCAGAGTCACAGGTAGTGTAGGGGGGGGGTGTCACCATCATAAAGGGAACACAAAGAGGCTCATAAAGGGTCTCGGGCACCCATAGGCAAACCCCGTATATTGAAAGGGCGCAAAAGAAAACGCGTCGTAGGCACTTCACCTGAGACTAGCCCTATTGTCGCGATTGAGTCTGCCCCAATTAAGATGGTGGTGTCTCCAGTTAGGATGTTTCCTGGAAGGAAGAGGAGGACACAGTTGGGTTGTTTACGGAAGTAACTTCATAGATGGTGGCACATCAGGGAAAGAAGAAGAGATACTGTTACTGCTTAACGCCCTCAGGTGGCCCGGGGTAAAATTGTCACTAACTAAGCCTGTAAGTTGCTGCCCATGCAAATGTTTATAACATCATCTTTTTTTGGGGGGGAGGGGGGAGGGGGGTCTGCCCAGAACAAAACCAGTCATGTCCAGAGTTTCAACCAAAGAGTAAATCAACTCAGTTCAGCTTTTGTATGGCGACCTTCAACGAGTGCAGGCACAAATTCCTGGCACACATTTACAGGTAATACATTTTACAAATTGCTACCATGTCATTCATACACATAAAGATTCAGATTTGTTCAAAATGTTCCAGTGTGGTGTTGAGATGTCCCCCCGCTGCTCTTCGGTCCCAATCCAGGTGGTTAGGCATGTGGTGTCTTCGACAATGCAGCGCATGCTCACAACGTCTCTCTGTCTCTCTAATGCCACACAGTCCTCGGCACGTTACAAAAACCTTGACTTGGGTGACAGAAATGACATTAGCGACAGAGTGGAATCGAACCTACGATCTTAAAGTGAAACTTACAGCATTCATTCAGGTTTATATCTCATTTCAGAAACGTGTGAAGTACTGTAAATGTGCCTTTGTCTATTGGAGAATCTTTCTTAGAAAAGCCCAACACGGAGTCAATTTCGCCAAATCACTCAAAATAGTATTTCACCAAATTTGGTAAATTTAAAAAATAAAAAAACATTTGATTGAACGTCCAACACGCTAGCCGCTGGACCAAATGCGAGCTACCTGTCACAGTGAAGTAATTTGACAAAACTTCAGTATCAATTAATCAAAATTATTTTTTTAATTTAATTAATCTGTCTACATTGGTCTTGAACCGTCGACCGTTTGATCGAAAATCTAACAAGCTAACCACTTGACCAACACCGCTAATTTTTCATATATATGTGGGTTGGCTAAAGGCACTATATATGTGTGACATACGTAAATGAGAATTTTTAATTTGACGTAATTAACGTACAGATCCCGAGTCAAAACTAATGAACTGCATTGTCACCGGAGATCAGCATGCATGCAAAGTTTGAAGGAAATCGGTTCGATTAAAGTGGGTAAAATAAATGACTGCAAAAATTGACCCAAACAGAGACGACAATTTGCATAAAATCGTGTAATAATAATAATAATAATAATAATAATAATAATAATAATAATAATAACCTCTTGCAAACTCAGCATTCGTTTAACTCCAGCATAAAAAATCAGGCTACTTCCTACAATGCCTCGCGCAGCATAGCAGGTGGAGGCAGCCCGCTGACGTTGAAAGCCGATGGCTTGCTGGGAACTGGAGTTTACTGCTATGAAACGTACCATTCTGTGCGACTTCAGTTATGGAGTGGTTTCAAAACCACCTTGACAAAGGTTATTTAAACGTGTACGTTTTGTGTATTTTTCCCTTTTACTTGTTCGTTAGCCGCTTCTGAGGGTAAAAGCAGATGTTGAGTACAAATGAGTGTTATATATGTGCACTGTGATATTAATTGCAGGGTTCGATTAACCAGCCATGTGCGGTAGGTCTGCTTTTTGTGAGATGAACTTGATTGCTTTGGGCTGAGAGGTGTAAAAGAAAAAGGAAAACAATAAAAAGAGTTTTTGATCGGGTTGCACTGTCAGCGTCTCTCTCTTAGACATAAAAATGAGTGAAATGCAGGGAGAGTCGCGGGAGCGGCACGGAAGTGTGTCTGATAGCAGAGTGAGGCCGTCACATCAGCTCACGTCTCCTGCTGCTGCCTGAGGTCAGTTAACCGTAAAAGTAAAATTAAAATTAATGTGAGAACAGTAATGCTACGTATGTCTTGTTCTGCGCAGTGAATAAGTGTGTAAATTTAAGGATCGATCAGTTCCACTGCAGACTGCTCTCCATCAGGGTCCGTTGTTGGCGAAAGATAGATATGAAAGGCACTATATGATAATAGTATAGTAGGTAGGATTAGATAGATATCATATAGTACATTTGATATCTATCTATCTATCTATCTATCTATCTATCTATCTATCTATCTATCTATCAAATGAGCTTCCAGTTTCCCCCTTGGGACAAATAATAATGTTCTGTTGAAGAATTGACGTTGTACCTATCAACTCAGTCCTTACAATTGTACTGTTTGTGACAGAACTCCATTTTCCCCGATAATTTGACCGTTCTAGGGCTTCCTGTGTAATCAGACACTGCAGAATCAAATAACAAGTGTGCTCGGATGTCATCTTTTACTTTAACCTGCAACAAGTTTAAACAAATGGTTCTTTCTTTCTTTCTTTCTTTCTCTTTCTTTTTTTTTCCTTTTTTTCCTTTTACGAGCTGTAAAATCACCACAGCCATAAACTCTTATTTTATATTTATTTTTGATATTCCCAGGTGTCGTCTGCCCATTTCGAAACTTTGAAAGGTTCAGGGAATTCTTAGCAAAACGTGTGCAGAGTGAATGGGTGTGAATGTTTCCAGAGGGCACTGTACTTAGCCCTAAAACATCCAACACTAACTAACAATGATGCCAAAAATGTAATTTTTGACATTACTTGAGTGTGTGTCCATACAAGCGATTTCAGCTCAACAAGACAAATAGGAATACATTTTAACTACATGGTATTGTAAACTGCAATTAAAAATCCCCAGTTTCCTGTACAGTCAGCCCTCCGTTTACGTGAGCCCCGCTTCCAAAACTCGAAAGTATTTTTTTTTTAAATCCAGAAAGTTCCCAAAAAAATCCACGCGAATGAGGTGATCTGTTGTCGTACCCGCAGGATTTAAATTAAATGGATTAGACGAGGAAAAACGACGTACAGCCTCTATGTGTCAGCCAACTGCTGAGCCACCACACTGCTCTACTTCGATCGATCCCGTTCTCCGCCAATCACCTCCTTTCTCGCTCACCAGTCATATCTCGGCTTCTGAGCGCTCCCAATTTAGGGAACTGTTCCCGTCTTTACACTTCCCGCGGTATACTGCAGCTCTTAAATGTAACACAAAAAATCTACACGTATGCTGGAACATAAAGACACTCAAACAAAGAAGACTAAACAATCAACAACCTAAAAGTGAAACTGAATTCTGACTTTCTTTACCCGTTCCAAGACCCCCTCCAGTCCAATAAAACTGAGTCACCGCCATCAGCCCCTCAGACTCCTAGCCAGGGCACCGGCGGCTTTAAACTCGGATGCGTTTATCTGTGCGCGGCGTGCGCAAACTACAAATACACACGGACTGGTTTTAGGTAATCAGTACCCAGTACATTAAAATCTCAACCAACAAAACCATTATTATTATTGACCGGGACGCGCACGCGCACAGTGGCAGGCGCAGCCCCGCGTTCATTTAAACAAAAGCCGTTCAGTCTTGCAAACTCAACAGTGAGGCGCTGTGAGGACTTAACACCGAGGGTTGGTTTCTGTGAAAAAGGCTCCTAAAAAGAGCAATTGAATTATGAAAGCGATCTTTCAATAAGAGCATAAGAGGAAGTGTAAAGTGACGAAAAAAATTACAAATTTACATCTTTAAAAAGTGCCATGTCGCGTGCTGAAATCGTTACTCACTAAACAATACAGCGTAACTAATATCTGCGTAGCATTTCGATTGTAGGTGTCAAGCAAAAAAATCCGTTCCAACGGGTTACTTTTATTTTTTTCCTCACTCTTATTTCCGTATTAATTCGTTCAAACAGATTATTATTATTCCCAACCCCCTTGTAGTCCAGTTGTTATTAACCTTTTTTTTAACTAAAGTATTGTAGTGACCTCAACATGTCAGGTTCGAAAAGGAAGAAACGCAGAAGGACGAAGATGGAAATGCAGAACAGTTTACAGGAACAGTAAAAAAAATACGATTGTAAAAGCAAAAATGAACGTCTTTGACCTTGAACTATTTACAGCTGGCCTTGAGAGACACCGTTAATGAACCCAAAAAAAAAGACAAGAACAACAAAACGTCTGATTTTACAGGCATCAGCACCTTCACATTCCACTCAGCCCTCTCTGTCGAACCATCCGGGAAGAAAAAAATAAAAACCTCTGCCTCCGCCCCTCCGTCCAGGGCGCCGCCCCTTTTCCTGTCAATCATACCACCAGCTGTCAGTTCTCCGCGACGCAACAGTACATCATTCTTACAAATGCCATTCATCTGGAGTGCAGTATGTGTATAATGTAGGCATAAAAAACATTTATTTTATGAAGATGCACATTATATAGTTATGTCAACTTTAAATTTGAGTGCATTCACCATATCCAGTGCCTTCATAGCTTTGGTGTTCGTGCAGCCATTTGCAGACTGGAGGTAATGGTTAAGTTAATGTTACAGTGTCGTTTTCCTTTAGTTTAGACCATGATCTCATCCAAGAATTATTAACAGACTTATTAGATATGTTGTCTTGGGCTTAACATCATTCCTTTTGAAACACAGAAACCTATCACTGTCATTTAAGTTTAATACAAGATTAACAGAGTAATTCGTCAAGTTTTGTAAATCCGTCCATTACACCTTGGAGCACGAGTGTCAAACTTCGGGCTTGGAGGGCCGCAGTGGCTGCAAGTTTTCATTCTAACAATTGACCAGTTTTCACTGCTAATTAACTTATTTTCCCTTCATTTTAATTAGCCCTGCTTTTAAGGATTCAGTCCTCTGAGTGGATTTTTTTCTTCATTAAGTGACAGCCAAACAGAAATGAGACGTGAAACAAGCCGACAGATGACCAGCTAAACTGGGGCTTCATATTCCAACCAATTTCACTCCAACCAGTTCCTTAATGAGAAGCCGATGCTTGCTGTTAATTAAGCCCGTTTTTTAATTCCATGGCTTGTTGCTGCTCTCATTCTGCTATATTGTTTGGCTGCTAATTAAGGTAAAAGAAAGAACTAAGGGGTCAAAGTCAAGATAATTAAAATTTTTCCTGCTGATTACTTCTTTTAATTAACTTCACTTAGGCCCCATAGTTGTTTCTTTTTCTTTAATTAGCAGCCAAACAATAATGAGACACAAAACAAGCCACCACATGACCAGCTCCCCTGTGCCCATCACACAATATATGAAATTAAAGAGAGGTGATGGTCTCGGTAAGGTTGATCTCTCAGGTCACCAAAACATTTTGGCGGTGCTCTTAGAAAGAACTGAAAATCAACAGTTTTAGAAATGTCTGCTGTGGCAGAATGAGTGGAGCAACAAGCCATGGAATAAAATAACGGGTTTAATTAACAACAAGAATTGGCTTCTCGTTAAGAAAGTGATTGGAGTGAAATTGGTTGGAGTTTGAAGCCCCAGTTTAGCTGCTCATCTGTTAGCTCGTTTCACATCTCATTTCTGCTTAACTGTCATTTAATGAAGAAAGGAAACAATTCAGAGGACTGAACTCATCTAACAGGGCTATTAAAGTGCTGGGGAAAAAGTTAATTAGCAGTGAAAACTGGTGACTGATTAGGAAAAGGGTTAGAATGAAAACCTGCAGCCACGACGGCCCTCCAGGACCGGA
>JANRMT010062827.1:3460327-3470724 GCA_026402145.1 Polypterus bichir lapradei
AGGGTTAGAATGAAAACCTGCAGCCATTGTGGCCCTCCAGGACTGGAGTTCGACACCCCTGCCTTAGAGTGTTCCCTACAAAGACGAGAGAATGTTTCTGGATCTTTCTTACAAAATACACATTTGTCATCAGTTTCAATCTTTAATCTGTGTGCAATAAAAAAAAAAAACTTTAACAGGTTAAATCATATGTGTCAATTTAAAAGAAATGTCTTCCACCTTATCCGTGATATAATATTTGTCAGGTAATAACGGTAAGTTATTCCAGTAACTACTTGCAAACACAGCATTCCATCTCAGAACTACAGTAGGAGTAAATGACTGGCAAATAACAGTCCTGATATGTTTCTTACTACATTTGGGTGTTTGAATATCAATTCCATCTAAAAGAAGGGATGAGGTGAAATCTGTGGCATCTGCAGTGGAGACTCCATGGCAGCCCACCAACTGAATAAGCTTTTCTTGTCATCCTAGACTCATAAGGTGAGATTGTCCCGCTGTTCTTACTGATACATTCTTCATAGCTCAACAGTTTTTGTTAATAATCCGCTTCACACATTTGTTTTTTCAAATAGGTTTTTAAAAAATCGAGATTTGTTTTGAATTTTATAGCCTTACTCTAGCTGTACCCTGCAGCTGCGCCCACATTGTAGTGAAATGGGACAAACTTTAAAAATCAATAGATGTTGGCACTGTATCTGATCGTGTTCAGCTCTGACGGCAGAGCACCCCCGCATGGGAAGAAGAGCATGTGACCGTGATATCTCTGCCAATCAGCAGCTACCCTTTAATACACACAGAGCTCTGATCTCTCTCTCAAAAACGTCAAACGTTACTCCTTCACAATCTCTAGATGGTAACATCTGCTGAACAAACAGGTACTGCTAGCTAAGCAGAGGCGAGGTGGCGAGAGGTAGAGCGACTCGAATGGAGGCCGGCGTGTGAGTTAGGGGGGTCCCGCCCAGCTCCCTACTCCTGAGGCCCCGCCCCCTTAGCCTGTAGCGTCTCTCTCAGATTCATGCAAATAAATCGGTCCTGCAAGCGAACTGTGATACTTAGCGTGATGAGAGAAGCCACAAAATCAACCAGAATTTCAAAGCAAATTATAGAAAGAAACCCGATCTAAATCCATTAAGTAGTTCTTGCATGAAAAGCAGACAGTCAGATGTTGGATTTTATACATAAAGATATGACTGCAGTAACCTTTTATTGAAACATTACGTGGAAAATAAAAGAGCCTCTCTCAGAATCAACAGGCTATTTTCCAAGATGGTAAAGCCAAAACTCGATCTTGTCAAGTTCACTTTTTAGTCTGCAAGCAAGAATTTTATAATCGATATTCAAAAGTGTGACTGGTCTCCAATTTTCTAGACTTAAAAGATCTTTATTTGATTTTGGTGTAAGAGTAATTAACCCTTGAGTTATTGCTGTTTTTATTCTTCTTTTCTTCAGTGTTCTATCCAGTCTGTTTGTTAGCCATTTTCGTTTCACATTGAAGGCTGCTGGTTTTCCTGTTGCTGTACGTATTTCTATTTATTTTCCATTTGGAGCTCTAGGCGTGGGTGACTGATGTTGTTTGATGTGCACAGTAGATGGTTGGTATTAATAGACTTCGACGACCTCGGTGTCTGGAGAGCTCGCGCCTTCACAAACACAAACCGTGCCCCTATGTGCACATACTGCAGGCAGGATTATCACACTTATACAACCCGGTTAACGGGGTCCAACTTTCCTACAGGTAACCCATGTCACAGAATGCACCGGAATGTCACGCCATGCTTATATTTTTCTAACTTCTTTATCTTTCTTTTCAGGAGGAGCCATCAAAATGTCTTCAATGAGAAGCATTTGGAGACTAAAGAGTTCACTAAAGACGTCAAGCCCAAGGTGGACGGCTTGTATCTACCGATGACCACCAAACCAAAAAAAGCGACCGCCACAACTGCACCTGCCTCACATCTTCAGAGCAAGCCCATCAACCTCCAAGTCGACATGCATCACAGTGAGGACGATGATGATGATGACAACGGCATGATATATGCAAACGACTCGTTCACCACAACAGGCCAGGTAAGATGGCGTCACAGTTGTGATTCACGGGTGTTATGAGCCTTTGTGTTTTGTCACTTGAGTTGATCATCAAATAGCAGAAATTCAAACAGAAACAAGAATCTTCATGAAAGACTACGCCAAACTTCAACGCACCTTCACCCGAGCTCCCATTCTCTGGGACTTAAAGAGCCCGACGGAGGTCTCGGAAGTGGTGACATCAGGGTGGCCCCGCCTCTCGGGATGCCATCCACAGAAGACACACAACGTGAGTGCGTTTAAAGTGACAAAACACGATTACAGAATAACAAGTGAAACCAGCACAAATAACAAAGACATGGAAAACTATGAACTCGCATTTCACAATAATAGAAAAACAGACAACAAACGCTTGGCTGGCTGTAACACGACAAAGTTTAGGTATAAAGCACCCCAAGATATGTAGAGTCCAAGTCATGGGACGTTCTGTTTAAGTTGTGTAACACACTAGTGAGGTCTCACCAGGACTGCAGGCCTCAGAAATGACAGGAGAAAAGTGCAGGAGAAAGTCCAGAGAGGAGCAACAAGGTGGATTCAGGACCAAGAAGAAGAAGAAGAAGAAGAAATAATGAAAAAAATAAAATGTGGATTAGGAGCTGGCAGACCTGAAGTGTGAATGGAATTAGTGAAGTGAACTGTAAAGTGAGTACTTCTACCAGATCAAGGAGGCACACTTGGATGCTTGTTGAGGGCAAACTGCACAAAAATAGAAGTCACACAGAGAACCACAGACACCCAGAATGAGTGACTCTGAGGACCTTTAAACCTCGACGTCGTGTTATTTTAGACAATCCAGGTGAAGAGGACTGGCAAGCTTGTTGGGCTGAATGGTTCGTTCTCATCAAAATGGTCTCGATTTGAAATATTTTAGATTTTGCTAGATGAGCAGTTCATAAAATAGACGGATCAGGATGGGATAGACTGGAAAGGTGCTATATAATAGATAAAAAAGGCACTAAATAATAGACAGATGGATAGACAGGAATGACACTGTATAGTAGATAGGTAAGAAAGGCACTATATATTAGATAGATAGACAGGAAAGGCACTATATAATAGATCAATGGATAAAATGGCACTATATAGTAGATGGATAGATAAGAAAGATACTGCATAACAGCTAGGTAGATATGAAAAGGCACTATATGATAGATAGATAAGAAAGGCACTATATAATTAATAAATAGATAAATAAAGTACTACATAATAGACAAATGGATAGGCAGGAAAGACACTATATAGTAGATAGATAAGAAAGGCACTATATAATAGATAGGTAGATATGAAAAAGAACTATTTCATTCTAAGATAGATTGAACTTTATTTGTCTCTGGGGGGAGATTTAGCTTTTCATAGAAGATTGTAAAATAAATAAAGAAGAAAAGAAAGAAAAAAGAAAGAAATAATTAAATATACACGAGAATGACTAAAAGAAAGAAAACTTCTGACTTGGCAATTGCAGTCGTCGTGAGGCGCTATATAAGGTGCATTACCGTTGGTATTAAGGGTTCAAGGAATTGTTTAATTCCACATAGAAAACTTTTATGGATTCACTTTTTAATGCACCTTCTATTTTACTCTGTTTTATATAATTTTATTTTATTTTCGTATGTTATGTTCTTTTAAGATGTAAAGCATCTCAGACCCTTGTTGCATAAGCTGGCATTAAAATTAAACCCTTAAATGCTTCCATCCTACACGTAGCACCTTTCCATAATGAACACCGGCCCAGGGTGCTTTATGTGTACCTCAGAATCATCTCCATTGTTGTTCAGCTGGTGGAGTGAATCACTTGGGGACTTAGCGGTGGTCTTTTGACCTGCTGTCTTGTGCATTCAATGCCCACACTGGCCACTAGGGGTTGCCATTCTCCCTCTGTTCCACTGTATTTGCAGTCCTTGCCCAGGATGAGGTGGCACCGCGGTGCCCTGCTGCCTCATAGATTCACAGTTCTGCACCTAATAATGACATTTGATCATTCTGTTTGCAGATACATGATGGGGGTGACTTCTACGTAAATGTGACAGCCAACTTCCATGCCCTTCACACAGGGAAAGCATACATTTAATATCAAGATGGAAGACATCATTAGAATATTTTTCTTTGCCAAAAAACATCATGAAAAATAAGAATTCCTGTTTGCTTTCTGAAGCTTTTTGGGTTTGCCTTTGATAAGTTCCAGTGAAGTGGCACGGTGGGTGGCACGGCAACAACAACAACAACAACAACAACAACAACATTTATTTATATAGCACATTTTCATACAAAAAATGTATAAAAAAAAAATGTGAGGCAGACCTCACAGAGTTTTGATTTCCTCTTTCCATGTGGAGTTTGCGTGTTCCCTCTGCGTCTGTGTGTTTTTTAGCTCCACACAACCTGAAGATGTGCCGTTAGTTTGACCGCCCTGAAGTGAATGAGGGCACACGTGTGAGTGAATGATGGACTGGCATGCTGATTTGAATATGGCTGATTTGCTTCTTGTACCAAGTGCTACGCGGAAAGGCTCTGTCTTCCTATAGCCCTGCAGGAGGAAACAGCAGTCTCATTAAATGGACAACTGGATGGAAGAACTGGCTGCTGGATTTCGTCAGGTTGCTGTTCACCAAAACACAAAGGTAATGCATCAGCTTTCACGTTATTGTCCAGGTGGCAGTGCCACAAGACTGCAAAGGAGAGCAGATGTGTCTCCAATGGGTTAATTAAAGCGACACAGAGTGAGCAGGAGACCAACACTCTTCAAGCAGTACACTTTAGAGTTGATGAGCTTGACACGCCTGGATTTGGGGGATTCTTCTCGTCAGGTTGGATGGAGACCACCAGTGGACAGCTGTTATCTGATCTCTTCAGGAAAGTTGAAATAGTGTCAAGTCTGGGCTCTGGCAGGACCACTCAATGACATTCCCAGGGTTGTCCCCAAGCCATTGCTGTGTTGCCTTTTCTTTGCCTTCAGCCCAGTCTGAGGTCCACAGCACTCTGAGCAGGTCTTCATTAAGGACATCTCTGTACTTTGTTCCGTTTAGCCTTCCTTTTGTCCGCCGGGACTTGATGATGCCATCACCACCACCACACTTCACCTGTGGAATGGCATTGTACAGCTGATGAGCAGTGCCAGGTTTCCGCAGACGTGATGCTTAGCATAGAGGCCAAACAGTTTAACGTTTGTTTCTTCAGACCTGAGAATCTCGTTTCTCACAGTCCCAGAGCCCCTTAGGTGCGCCCATGTGGGCTTCCATGTGTCTTCTATTCAGGAGAGGCCACCGGCCACACTGTCATGAAGCCCAGATGGGTAGTGTGTTGAAGTAATGGGTATCTTTCTGGAAGTTTCTCCGGATATGGCGCTCAGCCAGAGTGACCATCAGGTTCAGGGGTCACCTGTCTTATCAAGACCCTTCTCCCCTGATTGTTTAGATTGTTCCAGTGTCTGGCTGTTCCAGACTTCTGCCACTTAAGAGTTATGGAGGCCACTGTGCTCGGGGGACAGGGACACAATCCTGCCTCTAAGCTCTGCTGGCAATTCCTTCTACTACATGGCTGTGGACCTTCCTTAGACCCCTCATCAGGTCCAGTTTATCGACTTGGTGGACTCCAAACATCGCCATGATGGTGAACAGAATGAGATACGCCTGAGCTAAAGCGGAAAGGGCCTGAATACTTTTGACAATGTGATGACTTTGCAGTTTTTTATTTTTAATAAATTTGCACAAAATTCTCAAATCCTGTTTTCCCTTTTTTGTCATTCAGGGCTGTTGAGTGTTGTTGGGTGACGGGCAAAATGACTCTGCGGGATTTCAGCAGAAGGCGGCAGCGTCACAAGATATGTTCAGCATGCACCGAGTATGTCTGTCTGTGTGGCACCCACCATCACGGAGGGTGGTCTCGTGTTTACTGGGGCAGTCCAGACGCCTGTCGTGTTCTCTCGCTGTCTGCTCAGGAACGTGTCGAGTGGCCATTTGAGTCTCGCTTAGTGCAGAGCTTTAACATTTCAGTACATGCCAGCTGCCCTGTGGTTCTCGCAGAATGGCAAAGGGGACCTAAACAATGACTCAAACCCAGGGCTCACTCCTCCTTTAAAAGCCCCCCTTCCCTTATAGGACCACTCTACTTTACAAGTAACTTTCCACTATATGTTCTTCTTCCCATAAAGTTTCTCTCCCCTATAAGCCCCTCTTTCCTTATAGGACCACCCTACTTTTACGAGTATCTCTCCACTTTAGGTTCATCTCTCTATAAGGGCCCCTTCCTCTATAATCCCATCTCCCCTGTACTTTCCCAGTAACTCTCCACTTCCCATAAAGCTTCTCTCCCCTATAAGCCCCTCTTTCTTTATAGGACCACCGCTACTTTACAAGTAACTATCCACTATATGTTCCAGTCCCCTATAACTCCTCCCTCCTCTACAAGTAACTCTCTCTTTGTAAGTCCCTCTGTCTAGAAGGACTCCCTCCTCTATAAGCTCTTCTTCCCTGTACTTTACAAGTAACTCTCAATTATCAGTTCCTCTCCCCATCCCTTCTTCACCGCCCAAGCCTCTGCAGGGTGCCCATATGCCACATTGTTTAAAGTTCGGCTAACTATCTCCTAAGGAGCTTATTTAGAGTCACCCAGGGGCCTGAGGGGTCTTAATCTGGCCTTGTATGCAGCTATACCTGCCATTCCCTCCAGAGGGCCTCGCAGTATCAGGTATAATCTTGACAGGCCTCACTTGCACCACTACCCGGGGAGAAGAACTAAGCCCAGAGCAGCCGCACGATCAGAACACCGCTGTGCTAATAGCAGTGGGACTTAATTACTTTATAGAAATCTTTCAGGGTTCTGTGACCAACAGTCATCTTATGTAAGC
This sequence comes from Polypterus bichir lapradei, assembly GCA_026402145.1. Taxonomy (NCBI): domain Eukaryota; kingdom Metazoa; phylum Chordata; class Cladistia; order Polypteriformes; family Polypteridae; genus Polypterus; species Polypterus bichir. The sequence goes on from JANRMT010062827.1 coordinate 3,467,259, forward strand.
CACTCACCACCACCTGTCCCAAATCAGCATACAATGAAAAGTATTAAAGAAATGGAAAAAAAGATATATTTATATATTAACAGGCAAGGCAGTTTAAACATAACCCCCAAAACAACAAGTGCATAACAGGGGTAAAGACCGACATTCACAAATTAGAATGGGAGATGCTGTCGCTAACGATAACCCGTTTCCCCAAATTATCACAGTTTGGTTCACTGTCGTTAACGTTCAAGAGGACGATGAAACGCCGGAAACACAACGGAATTCGCAGACAGCTGATGACAACAGCAGGAACGTTCTGTCCAGCCGGCCCATAGGCTGACCGTTCCAGAGCAACTAAAAAATATTCGTCGCCGGAGACGCATCTTAGTTGTAACCGTTGGCAAAAAAAACCTCCGTCCAGCAGGGGGCTCCCCTCGTGGATTACCGGCGCTAAAATACTGACGCGCCTCGCTTCACCGCTCGTGTGTGTCTCTCTCTCTCTCTCTCTCTCCTTCACTTTCTCTCTCTCTCACACACACTTTCTCTCCTCTCTCTCTCTGTCTCTCCATTTCTCTTTCTCTCTCTCACACACTCTCTTTCACTTTCTCTCTCTCTCTGTCTCTCAATGTCTTTCTCTTTCTCTGTCTTTTTCAGTCTCTCTTTCTCCCTCTATCTCACTCTCTCTCTCTCCCTCACTCTCTGCCTATTAGTCTCTCTCACACAATCTCTGTAAAATTTCCCTCTCTCTTTCTCTCACTCTCTCTTTCACTTTCTCTCTTTCTCTCTTTCACTTTCTCTCTCTCTCTCAATTTATCTTTCCCTCTCTCACTGTCTCTCTTTCTCTCTCTCTCTTTCTTTTCATCTCTCTCTCCCACCCTTCCCTTCCAGGTTAAATCCTCTTTAGGCCACTCGTCCTGTCCAGGCTGTATCTCCTCCTTAAAGGCGCAGTTTCCCACTTTGGGGTGAACCCACAACAACCCATTTCCAGAGGTGCACATTAAGGAGACGCAAACTACCAGGGGGCCAGTAGTGCCTGTGGCACCCGCTACATGCTGATGTTGCAGCCTGGATGAAGGAGCGCCACCTCCAGCCCAGCCTTGTCATCCCAGGGTGTCTCGCTCTGTGCAGCACCCCATCTCTGCTCATCATCACCAACAGCCTTAAAGTCTGTGGTCATCGATGGCCAGCTGTCCTTCAGGGCCCACATTGCAGGTGATTTGCTCCTCATGACATTCACAAGATCGGACCGCATATCTGACAGAGTATGTGGCACAGCCTCTGGTCCAGGCTTTGGTCTTCAGCAGGTGTCTGCTGCCAGGAGTACCATCGTGTGTCACCAAGCCACTGCAGATGATTCAGAATGTAGCGGCACATCTGAGGCCTCATGTACAAATGGTACATACGCCCGTTTCCTCTCACACTTTGAGATGTATAAAAACTAACCGTGGGGTAAAGCCGCCCTCATTTTCACAACAGCCATACGCCATGTTTTAGCATTTATACATGAAGTCCCTGTTGTTCAACCAGCCAAGGCGGGTACATGTCATACTCATCTCTTCAGATTACCACATTGGCACCCCACCACGTATTTAGCTCAAATATTTGATGATGGCCTACAGAGCAGTCAACGGATCTGCACCGTCTGTGAGGTCCTCTGCTCCTTCTTGACCACTCGTCTCTGCTGATGCCACCTCTGCCTGGTATGGACCCTCAGTCCAGACTCTCTTCACGTGCAGTTCCCAGCTGATGGAATGAGCCGTCTACCTCCGTCTGAACGTCTGTCTGCATCAGAGGGTTTAAGAAAAGTCTGAAGACCCTCCTGTTTGGTGAATTTCTGTCTAACTGATGATGGCTTTGATAGGTTCTCATAACGAAGGAACTGTAACTCGCTTCTATTTTACTCTGAGCTCTTCACTTGTGGGTGATCAATTTTGTCACCTCGCCCTGCCGCACTTTTTCCCAAACAGCCCCCCCAGACGGATGTTTACCTCATTACGACGACCTTTTTGTAAATCTCTCGTCTGCTAAGCAAACACATGTAGACGTGAAATGTGTGCAGCTGCTGCTCCTGCCTTGCGTCTGATGTTGCCAGGAGAGGCTCCTGGTGGTCCTTGGCTCTGTTGTGGAAGCGGGAAAATATACGGATGTGTGGATGTTTTGCTTGAGCAATACCCGCATTAGCCTCAATAATCGGCCACGGCGACCCCCCCGCCCCCCAGGACCGAGCCTGGGCGTCCTCAGATATAGCGCCTTTACGGCACAAACGTGTCTGAGCGCGCAGCCTCTTTAAGAAGACTTTCGCAGCCATCAGCGGAAATCAGCAGCTCTGCTCTGTAAGGAAAAAAAAAAAAACTCCTCCGCACTCTTTTATAAAAAAAAAAAAAGGCTGCGCCTCCGATGAGCGGCGAGGTGACGGTGGCTTCCATGTTAAAAATGAAAACGGCGAGCTGAAGGAGGACGTCTGCTCCGTTCGGGCTGCCCGGAGATCAAGTGGAGCTCAGCAGCGGCCAGCATCCTCACCTGTAAGTGCCGTCCGTCTTTACGCACCTGTCGCTGCGCTCGCCTGGCGGCCACTGCGCGGGTTGATTTTGTTTGTTTTTTTTAAAGGAGGTACAGTCAAAAATAACGAGGTGGTCGTTAGGAGACAGAGGAGAAACATATCGGTCTGGAGGGGCCACCCCTCTGCGCTGTTTATTCTCGAGCGAACGGATCACGAAACGAGGCGCACCGAAGGGCAGCATCGAAAATTCGGCCCGACTCTCTGTCGAGGCCATTCATCAGATAAAACGTGGCTATCGACAGCCAACCTCGTCGGACTACTCAAAATAAAACACAAAAATGACATTAAAAACAAGAAAAATTCAATAGAAACAACGGACTTGACGGCCCCGGTATTTGACATTCAGAGAGGACGTTTGGAAGAGCAGTCATTGATGCAGTGACGCGGCTGGAGCGTCTGCTTCGATTTCAGCTTATTAATAAACTAACTGATAGATCGTGCCCGCCTCGTGCCCTGTGATGGGTGACAGGCTCCAGCCACCCCGTCACCCAGCCCAGGATAAGCGGCTTAAGGAAAATGGTGGCTCGATGGATAGATAAGGCACTATATAACAGATACAAACGTCAACAGATTGACAGATAGTTAATGCGCTATATAACTGATACACGAATGGAAAATAAAGCATTACATAATAGATATGAATGTCGATATGACAGATTGTTAGATAGGTATAGGGCACTGTATAATAGATACAAATGTCACCGTATAACAGATTGAAAAATAACTATAACTATATAACAGATTGATAGATAATTAATGTACTGTATAATTGATATAAACAGCACTATATAACTGATAAGGCACAATATAACAGATAGATAGACAGAGAGAGAGAGATCGTCTATATACTGACATTTGTATCTATAATGTAGTGCCTTATCTATCTATCTATCTATCTATCTATCTATCTATCTATCTATCTAT
>JANRMT010062827.1:3498764-3518143 GCA_026402145.1 Polypterus bichir lapradei
AGATAGATAGATAGATAGATAGATAGATAGATAGATAGATAGATAGAAAGGCACTATATAACATTGATTGATAAATGTTTGCATTTAGCCCAGTGACATGGTGACCTCAAAGCCCTCAAGTCTTCAGTTGGGACCCTGCCCAGATCCATCCCAGTGTGGAGTTTGCATATTCTCCCCAAGTCCCCATTGTTCTCTCCTTCCTTTTCTTTGACATCCCAAAGATGAGATGGGTGGCCCTTTGTTCGTTCTTCTCCTTTTTCCCCCCAGTTACACCTCTGCTCCTCACAACTCTCTAAGGTCACTTGTCCAGTATCTGGACAGAGCCTTTAAGCCCTATAATCACCTGTTTAATTGATTTAGCTCCCCTCTGAAGCTAAAAGCTCTTCATAAGTATTCAGAAAAGCATAACAAGAATTTAAACCCTGACAAAAGATCAATAAATAACACTGGATGGAAGACAATATCAAAGCATTGTAGGATTGATAGGTTTACAGGGACCATATTGTCACATGTGCAGAGTCCAGTGGCACATAAAAATTAAATCCATGAACGCACAACACTGTATTAGCCCAAGAGCCTCAGCCAGGAAGTACTTCCAGAGAACGCTTGAAGATCACTTCTGGGATCAGGAATGGCTTCAGGCTCTTTAGAGCTCCAAAGTGTCCCAGTGGTCTTAAGATTCTCACACTACCCTAAAGGGTCAGGCCAACGTCCTCAGGTATTTTTGAGGGGCTTCTATTCCACGTATCCTGTTTAATGTCTTGCTGGTCTTTCTTTTCTGTTCCTTACAGTTGCCCCCAAAAAAGTGACAGTTCAGGTACCAGCATCCATAGTAGAAGGCAGCAAAGCCACCCTGGGCTGCAAGAGTGACGGGAATCCCAAACCGCAAACATTCCAGTGGTACAAGATTGAAAAAGAAAACACCACAAGCCTGGAAAACGGGGAGCTCCTCACTATAACACCTCACAGAAGAGGCGACGTCCGCTATTACTGCCAGGCGAGCAACGGGATTGGAGGAACAAAGTCAGAGGCAATCAGCCTGGTGGTGCAGTGTGAGTTTTTTTATTTTTTTTATATCATTTGTAGTTATGATTGGGGGGGGCTTAAGGGGGCAAAACATCATTGGCTACAACACAAATAATAATCCAATGATAACAATTATGTTTTTCCTCCAAATTGCATAGCACAGGATAACTGAGCTGTAAGTCTACGTTTTCAATGCATTGGGCTTACACTCGTTAAAACTCAGCGAAAATCGGCCCCCATCATTCACTGCCACCTTTGACTTCACTGATTGCACTTTCTACACTCACTCCGAATCCAGGCAGAGGTGCTCCTGTTTCTAGAGCCGTAGTGCCTTGCCTGTCCTGGAATGCTAAAGTGGCACATCTGCTAGAAAATCTTGCATGCTGGGCATTGATTGGATGGTGATATTGTCTCCATTTACATACATGGATGAGAACACAGTAAACAGGAACTATGGGTAAATATCAGGGCATCTTCTAACCTGCTTAATCCAGACCAGGGCAGTAGGTTAGGGGCTGGAGCCTGTCCCAACTAGCACAGGGCACAAGGCAGGATGCCAGTCCATCACAAGGCACACAACACACACACACACACACACAAACACACACTAGGGCCAATTTAGTGTCACTGGTTTACCTGACCTGCATGTCTTTTTAAAGTTGGAGGAAACTCCTATGGTTAAGGAGCTAAGTCACCCTCTGGGGGGGTCTTAATGTGGTCTTGCTATTGGATGACGTTTAGTGGCCTTCGCAGTACACCTTAGTAATGATACGCCACACGGAGAGTCATTTGTGTCCTTCTCAACACCTCCGATTTAACGGTACCTCGTACTTCATTTTTATGAAACCTCCTTACACTGTGGTTAAGATTCGGGATGTGGGAGGAGTTATCTGACTCATGAATAATAAAGACTATTCAGCAGGTGTGTTCTTGCAGTGGGCGTGTCATATGCCAGAACTGTGACTCATAGACCGAGACTGTTGTGCCGTATCATGTGATGTAACCGTGCGATCCAATTGGCTGTTCAGCGTAGCTTTGGGGGTCAGCAGGTAGACCCTTCTGGCATGGCCAGTGGTTTCAGGGTGGCAGAGGTGGGCCCTTGTGACCCTCGGTGTTCTCACTAGATGTTTTCCTGGGTTTCAGTTGCATCTTTTTCAAGTCCGGATCTCATTTGACCCATTTACTTTTTTTTTTTGGTATTTTTGTGGCTGAAGACTGCATGAACTTGTAGATCTCGTCATTTTGGACAAGTCATCATTGTTATCAAATATTATTTTTGTGTTGCTGCTTTCGGTGTTGATCATTTGATTTTGAGATATCTTGTATTCCCATCCTTTGGTGGGTGTGTCATGTGACAATATGTTCATAGATCTTCATTTTGTGTCACCTTTTGTGGCTTTATGTAGCTGAGATTGTATCTTCCCTGGTGCTGGTAGCCTAACGCTTCACCAAACGCAGTGTCCGTCCCCTCCGTCCTCACGTAAGATCAAAGCCAGTGATCTGATGGCTCCCTCAACGTGTCTCTAATGTTCTGCCACGTTCACTGCCTGCACATTCACACCACCTGCTCCACCTCACACTTTCACTTGATTCAGTAGATGGCGGTGGCTCCTTCACTCACTTCCTGAAACTCCCATCAGCCAATCCAAGCTGGAATCCTTCCCAGGACTCACCAGCAGTCATGTAGCCAGGCCAATGGATTTAAGCAGAGGAGCGTCTCTCCCAAGTGCGGCTCTTTAAGGGCTCTTTCTGTCTGATTCCCACAAACTGCCATTGATGGCCCCGCACTTCTCATTTTCCCCCCATGGTCACTCCTCACAATGACCTCCATGTGTGTGCTAAACTGACAGCTGTTGTGTCCTTCTCCTTGTAAGGCAGATCCCCCAGAAATCAGCCTGGACTCCAAGTGCTTTATCAAAGAAAACGTGATCAGCTGCCATTGTGAAGTCGACTCCCGGCCTGCAGCATCCGTCACCTGGAACAACAGCGGATCTTCAGACACACGCGGCTTTAATGTCACCCAGGCTACCAGCGACAGCGGTAAGGTGATGGCAATACTGAGTGGGTCCCTGGTGGAACAGCTGAACATCTCCTGCATTGCCGAAAACCAGCATGGGTCCTCAGAGCGCCACCTAGAGGTGGTCACAGGTGTGTTGAACTCTGTGTACGCCTCCTGTTCTGGGAAGCTGGGGACGTGGGGCCGTGGATGGGGAGTTGGGTTTGCTGGCATTTGAGGGGTCAATGAGTGGTGAGTGAGCGGCGTTTCCTCTTTCTTTTTCAGTCACGGCAGATAAACATCAGCAGTGGAAGGAGAAAAACTTCATTGTGGTCATCGCTGTGGTGGCAACTGTGATCGTCCTGTGCATCATGGTCACCGCGGCTGCCTGCAAGATGTGTCGACACAAGTAGGTGCCATATCAGCATGCTTCATTCTCGCTCTGCGTAGTCAGCTTTAAGGACAGCACTCGATTTTTTTTTAGTTAAGGATGAGAAAGGCGCTATATAAATGCAGTCTAGTCCTGTTAATGTTATTAGAAGGAACTCATCTTCCTTTAAGCATGGTGCAGCCTTTTCTTATAATCATCCTTTTTTATTCTTGCCTTTAAGGTTTGGTGATATGGTGATAAGGGGTGCCATATCTGTGCCACCCTTACCCAAGGCAGGAACGAAAATCCAAATCTTTATCTAAATAGGATCATTTGATTATACAGGGAAGGGATGATTAAAGGGAGAACACAAAGGTCCCGGCTACCCCAGCGTGCTTCAGTGCACAGGCTTACCTGCTTTGCCCACTTCCACTCGCACTCACTTCCCAAAGTCCCTCTTTAAGCCCTCTGTCCACTCTAATCACACCATCCATATGTGCCTTATATAGCAAATGAGACGGCCAGTGTTCAAGGATTTACAGGCACCAGGGTGCTCCGTCCTGTTATAACCTCCACATAAGCAGTAGCTTTAGCACACAGCAGCAATTAATTAACCCCAACCCAAAAATGTTGGCTGCAATGAAAATCAGAAGTCACAAGGTTGCTGCAGAGCCTGTAGAAGCCTTGGCTCTAGACAAGTCTTGATGTCTAGTTTTGCTCCCTATACTCCTCCCTTCTGCATATGCTTTAAAGAATAAATACAACATTTAGCATTTGCCTGTTAGTAAAGTTTAGGGTTTAGAGAGACAGCAGGGGATGCTATTCTGCTCCGGTTCAAACAGAAGGAAAAAAGGGCAGGACTTCACTCCAAAAGAAGTGCTTGGCTGCAATGGAAATCAGAAGCTGCCAGTTCTGTTGAACATCAGCTCCACATAGGAACTGGTGCCAGCGAAATGTGATTTAATTGGTTAATGGGATGAGTGTAGATACTACAAATGCCTGTTGGCATTGTCTAAGGGTTTACAGGCACCAGGGGGTGCTGCCCTGTTACAACTCCAATGTAAAAGGCAGCTTTCCTGTAGGACAGGAGTTAAGTCCTGAGAGTTTAGGGCTGAAATGAAAATAAGAAGATATCTGGACCGCAAATTTCCCATTGAACACTTGCTCTGGAGAGGAATTAATTCCTTGGTTCTCTCCCTGTAATTATCCTTACCATATGTTTAAATAGTAAACAAAATATTTCTAAATACAGTACTGTAAAATCTGTTGACACTGCATAAAGGTTTGCAGACACCAGGGGGCGCTGTCCTGTTATAACACCCTACTATGACCAGCTGCTTGAATAAAAAGCAAAAACTAATTCTGAACTGAGTGTTTAGTTAGAATGAAAATCAGAATCTATAGGATTCCTTCCTTTGCTGTTTAATATTTGCTCTGGAGTAAAATGGATGCCATATTTCTGTTCCTATAATCATTTCCTGCATATGTGATGTAGATAAAAATATATATTTTTAACTACTTCTGTTTTTTTGGGCATGGTTAAAGAATTTACAGATGCCAGGGGGTGCCACCATGGTGTAAAACTCCAATATAGACATCCACCTTAATAAAATGACAAGTGTCTGTTTGTCTTTCTATCAGTGTTTCCATTGAGCTGCACTGTCTCTGTTATCCAACAGATGGTGCATCACAAACATCATTACTGCTTTTACAAATCACATACCAAATGGCATATAACAGATGCACCATCTGGTGGAATGACAAATGCGATGCATTTTATGACTAGAAATGGTTGTGATGCACCATCTGTTGGAACGACAAATGCAATGCAATAGCATATAACAGATGCACCATCTGTTGAAATGACAAAGGCAATGCATTTTATGTCTTCCATTGTTTGTGATGCACCATCTGTTGAAATGACAAAGGCAATGCATTTTATGACTTCCAATGTTTGTGATGCACCATCTGTTGGAATGGCAAATGTAATGCATTTTACTACAAAATACATTCCAATAAATGGTGCACCGCAAATATAGACACTGAGGTCTATGTTGATTACTTAGATTTCAACCCATGTCAGATGGGTAGCACAGCTAGTAGTTGTAGTAAAGGGCAGGAATGAACTTCTAACTGAGTGTTTGGTTTAAATGAAAATCAGAAGCTATCAGATTCTTGCATTTCCTGTTGACGTTTGCTCCAGAAGAGATTTGAGGCTCCGCTTCTCTCCCTATAATCATCCTTTCCATGTGTTTAAATAGTTAACTGAAATATTTATAAACACCACATTGTCTGTTGTGTCAAAGTTTACAGACACCAGGGGGTGCTGTCTAGTTATAACATTCCATTACAAGCAGTCACTTTAGCAAAAGGCAGGATTTCTAAGTATTTAGTTGGAGAAAAAAGCAGAAGCTGTAAAATTCCAATCTTTCATATGAAACCTTTGCTCCAGAGGAGAATTGCTGCCATATTTCTCTCCCTGTAATCATTCCTCCCTTATGTGGTTTAAATAGTAAATTAAATATTTTTAAATACCAACAGCTCTGTTGCCATTGCTTATGGATTTCTACACATCAATGGGTGCTGTCATGTTATCACACAACAGTATAATTCAAGTTTTAGTAAAATGCAGGAATTCCCTTCTGACTGAGTGCTTGGTTGGAATGAAAATCAGAAGCTGTCAGATTCCTGCATTTCCCGTTGAACATTTGCTCCAGAGGAAAACTGAAGCCTGGCATCTCTTACTATGATCATCCATTCCCAACATACAAATAGTAAATGAAATGTTTGTAAATACTGCCCTTTGCTTAAAGGTTTACAGACACCAGGGGGCGCTGTTCTGTCCTAACGCCTCTATATAAGCAATAGCTTTAATAAAACCAGCAATTAACTTCTAAGTGTCTGGTTTGAGTGAAAATCAGCAGTTGGCTGTCAGGCTTCTCCCTTTCCAGTTGACCCTTTGATGTTATACTCTTCCAATAAAATAAAGAGCAGAGATTAACCTCCAAGTTAGTGGTGGCTGCATTGAAACTCAGAAACCCACTCTGTTGAACCCCTGTTCCTCTGTGTTCCTCATTTGGAGACCGGGTGATGGCCTAACACTCTAACTTTGTGTTTTTGTGTGTTTGTTGAGCTCTTATTGAGAGATGCATGTGTGATAAAAAAATAAAATAACAGAAGTAAAAGTGCTGAGTTAATCCAATGGGGCCTGAAGATACAAAGTGAACTCAAAAGAAAAAGAGCATTGGCATGAAGTGCAGCTATTTTTAGGTCACTGCTTGAGACATCAATGCCCGCCTGATCTGATGGTTGCAGGCGGCTCTGCATGAGTTGCTCATGAGCAGAAAATGGTCAACCCTGCCTTCAGCCAAAACTATAAATAGACAGTGGTCTGCTTGAAGCTGGACAGCACACGTCCACTCAGGGCACTCATCTGCTGCTCTAATGCTAGTCTAGATTGCTCTAACTTGATGCCATCTGTTATGCCAACTTCATCAGAGGGAACCCTGGCACATCCTCTATCAGCACACTGAGATCTGCTCATCTGAGTTTCAAGTGATTCAGAGGTGCAGCCCTTTGACTCCCCCTGCCATGTCCCTGGATTGTGGGTGGGCACCAGCCTGGCACTAATATTTGTCTTTACTTATTTTTGCTTTTTTTTGTGACATTGTTAGGAAGAAGCCAGAGTTTGACAAGATGGTGACATTTCAGGACATGAAACCTGAAAGAGAGAAGGAAAGAGAGGAGGATATCTACGCCAACACTCCTGCCGGCAACGAGTACAGCTACCAACCCAGTGAAACCATCTATGGCAACAGCCCTGCCTGCAGCAGCCCCCCACCGGTATGTGACTGGTGATTCAGAACCCCAGAGAGGGTCCAGGGCAGCACCTTTCTTTAACCCTTCATTGTAGCAAGTGCTACTGAGTTGTACTTCTCTCTCCTAAGTTCCCGTAGTGCCATGTCATTGCAGCCTCATCTACAAAATGGGACTTGGCTGTGTCGGCACCTGTTTAAAAATAAGGATTAAGACCCCAAGAGGGCTTCTAAGTAGCAAAGACTCTCAGCGCTGGATGAGTTTGAAAATCCCCAAATATGTAGGCCCCTATGTTAAATATAGCGGTTACATCCCACACAATGCATTTTGGGGGGCCATAGCATACCCTGGCAGTAGTAGGTAGGGCACACTCGCATCCCCACCCAGCTAAATGAACAATTGGAGTAAAGCTGAGCAAACCCCATATGCGCCCATGGGAAGATGTACAGAGCACATACACACATACTGGGATAGGATTTGAATCCACATCCCTCAGGCACTCGGGCGGCATACATAACCACCGTGCATGCATAAACATTTAGCAAGTCGGCTCATCGGCTTTCTGTTTCCTAACAGCCTAATACAGGGTTTCTCAACCTTTAAGTATTTTGCAACCCAAGTTTTCATTACAGTTTTAATCGCACCCCCTAACGTTTTTTTGAAAGGAGCCCACTAATACCAATTTGTTCTTTTTTAATTAATGATATATCATAGATGCATATTTTATTATAGCTACTTAACTTTTATCAACATTTATCTAACTCTAGGATGGCTCCTCCCCTTCTGACAGTTTCTCTCTCCAAGACTCCACCCCTTCTGACAGTGTCTGTCAAAATTGTGTGTCTCTCTCTTTCTTTCTTTCTTTCTTTCTTTCTTTTTTCTTCCTTTCTGTCTTTCCTTTCACAAACAGATCCTGTACACAGTTGTTCAGGATGGCCCCACCCCTTCTGACAGTGTCTGTCCTCTAGGCCCTGCCCATTTTTAAAACTGTGTTTCTTTCTTTCTTTCTTTCATTCTTTCTTTCTTTCTTTCTCTCCCTTTCAAACACAGATACTTTACACAGTTGTTCAGAATGACTCCACCCCTTCTGACAGTGTCTGTCCTCTAAGCCCCACCCCATTTTAAAATTGTCTCTTGCTCGCTCACTCTCTTTCTTTCTTTCTTTCTTTCTATCTTTCTTTCTCTCCCTTCCTTTCACACACAGATCCTTTACACAGTTTTTCAGGAATGGCTCCACCCCCTCTGATAGTGTCTGTCTTCTAGGCTTCACTTCTTTTTAAAATTCTCTTTCTTTCTTTCCTTCCTTCTCTCCCTTCCTCTCACACACAGATCCTTTACACAGTTGTTCAGGATGGCTCCTCCCCTTCTGATAGTTTCTCTCTCCCCGGCTCCACTTCTTCTGAGGATGTCTGTCTTATAGACCCCACCCCTTTTTAAAACTGTGTGTCTCTCGCTCATTTTTTCTCTCTTTCTTTCTCTGCCTCCCTTCCTCTCACACAGATCCTGTACACAGTTGTTCAGGATGACTCCACCCCTTCTGACAGTGTCTGTCCTCTAGGCCCCACCCCATTTTAAAATTGTCTCTTGCTCGCTCACTCTCTTTCTTTCTTTCTTTCTCTCCCTTTCATACACAGATCCTTTACACAGTTTTTCAGGAATAGCTCCAGCCCCTCTGATAGTATCTGTCTTCTAGGCTTCACTCCTTTTTAAACTTTTCTTTCTTTCTTTCTTTCTTTCTTTCTTTCTTTCTTTCTTTCTTTCTTTCCTTCTCTCTCTTCCTCTCACACGCAGATCCTTTACACTGTTGTTCAGGATGGCTCCACCCCTTTTGACAGCATCTCTGTATTTCTCTCCCAGGTCCATGTGGCCCCATCACAATTTTCTTTTCCAAAGCACCACTGGTTTAGGTTTTGCCCAAGCATAATTAGTTTCATCTTGTCATTCGTCCCATAGATGTCTTATTTTTAAATTCATCTTTATCGTTCTTAAATGCATATTTTCTTGCTGTTGACACTACTGGCTTCTCTAGTCTCACATTTTTCCTCTGTGAAGCTACACACCATTTCTTGATGAGAACATTTGGTCGATGAGGCATGTGATGTCATGGCAGGCAAGCCACATGTGGTGAGATCATCTGAACTTCAATAGTAAATTTCTGGTGTTGACTATGACTGTGAATATGGGGATGCCCACCGACGCAGCTACAAGGCTTGTGTTGTTTTTCTAGTATTCCAAGCTGTCCTGCTGCTCTTCCATAAAAGAAAACAATGATTCACTATTACCTGGCTGATTAACAATACTTGGTTACAGTAGCTGTTGTGGGCTGGCGCCCTGCCTGGAGTTTGTTTCCTGCCTGGCGCCCTGTGTTGGCTGGGATTGGCTCCGGCACACCCCCAAGACTCTGTAGTTAGGATATAGCAGGTTGGATATTGGATGGATGGATGGCTACAGTAGGCACACAGTGGTGTCAGTAATGGGATCAGAACCACAAGCCACAGCTTTAACCACTCTGTTTGCTTTTCCACGTTTTTGTGAGAATCACTCCATTATGTGCAGTCTGACCATTTCTAATTGCTTACCAGCTCTTCACATGATTAGCCAATGGTATTGCAGGGAAGTTGTTTGGAGGGGGCGTGACCACACATAATAACACAGCCAATCAGCTTGAACTTTCACAAACTGAGCCACGCCCCTCCAACTTAATTACCAATCATGATTGTTCTTTTCAAAATGTCGGTCCATCCATCCATCCATCCATTTTCCATCCCTGAAGAGAAAAACCGCAGGATCGGGAGGTCCACACAATACAAAAAAGATGAGGGTAAAGGCGCTATAGTTCTTGATTTTAACTTTCTTTTCTTTTCTTTTTCTGTTTTAGGTGAATGATGCAGATAATTACTCAGAGCAAGTGTATGAAAATTATTAATGTTTGTTGTAAAAAAAAAAATGGAAAAAGGAATTTGTTTAAAAAGTATATTTTGTGCAATATATATTTTATATGAGGAAATATACCACTGTATGACTGGATTGTGTAGAAGTGTGTTGACGCTTTTATTCTTTAACAGTTGGTTTCCTTTGTTTTAAAAATGCATAGCCATTTAAGGGATCTTGGTGTGTGTGTGTGTTAAAATGCAAATATTTGGTTGGATTAATTCTGTATTTTTTTCTCTCTTTTTTTATTATGCTTTATACATTTTTGTTTTTTGCTTACTTTAAAAGTTTATAAACTGAGTAGGGCAAAACCTCAAGAAATTCACAGGTTTGGATGTCCATTCCTGAAGGTCCTTGAACCCGTGTCACCGCTGCCAGTTTTGATTCTTCTCCCAGCTTAGTGGCCCAGTAGGTGTTGAGCGTGGGTTTGTGTGTGAGTGTGCACTGTGGTGGACTGGCACGTGTGCCCATAAAGGGCTTATTGCTGTTTTGCACCCCCTGTTGCTAGGATAGGCCCCAGCATCCCCCCCACAACTCTGAACTGGACTCAAATGTAATCAGGTAAAGCAACTGAATGGATGACAGGGAAGTGGTTAGAGTGGCAGCAGTGTCACACTTTGTCATCTGTTGTCCCAAAGAGAGGTGCTGAGCAGACCCTCCGTCCATTATTAAGGGCTACCAACAGGCAGTGGGTGCCCCCTGGTGGCTAAGGCGCTGAAGTGTAAGACTCAGCACTTCTGACTCTGTGGTGTGAGCTCTGTGATCAGCAGTATTCTGTCATGTCCCCCCACCCCAAAGTGGTCTCCTGCGGACTCCGCACACTTCTTGACTAAGACCGTCGACAGATTCATCAAAGCCCAGGCCTCTCTTATTGCTAAGGCAGCAGGGAGCCTTCGACATGTTTAGTCTTTATTCTGGAATCTGCTAGAAGAACAGTTACAGCCAGGAGCACCGCCGCCTTTCCTTTTCCTCTTTCTTTCTTTCTTTCTCTCTCTTTCTCTTTTGTTTTCTTTTTTTTTTACAGTTGTGCAATAATGACAATGTTGTAAGATTTCTATTTTTAAAATCAAAGTAAATGAGACTTTAAAAAAAAATGAAAAAATAAAAAGCTTGAAACTTTGTGTTGGGATCCGTCGTCTGTTTCTCTTGACTTTGACCGCTCCGTCGTTTCCGAGCTCCCGACGCTATCAGCGAGGTCCAGAAACTCTTCTGCATTCGTGCATTCTGTAGGCGCACATGTAAAATATACCTGGTGGGGAAAACAAAGGATGGGGTCAGAGAAGAGAAAGCGGAGGACGATTCGTTCCTAACGCCCTGCAGAAGGTTGATGGAGCACAGGGATGGATGAGCACCAAAGCTTAGACTTCGGAGACTTTATTTAAAATGGACCATCATCAGTTTACATGACTGCCAATGGTTTTGGGGTCCATCATGGGGGTATACCTGTTACATTTACATTGATTTGTTTAATAGACACTTCTATCCAAAGTGACTTAGTGACAAACATCACCCTGGGACACAGTGTGGGAACGAGTGTGACAGGACACGGAGTACAAAACTGACCACCAGAATTGAGGCACTCAGAACAAAATGGCAGCAAGTGACACTTCTGAGGTCACAAAAACCCGACAGCTAATATCACTTAACAGAAATTCACCAAAGCTGAGCCCTCAGATGCTTCTTAGAGACACCGAGGGGGTCAGAAGGTCAGGTGATGGTGGGCAGCTTGTCCAACCAGCTAGGAACGTCACATGAAGAGAGTCTGGATTGAGATCTGATGGCACACGGAGGCGTCCTCACCCGACACCATTCATTGGCACGCCTGAGTGGGTGAGAAGGAGCTCAGGACCTCCGGGGTGTCCCCCTGTACTGTCATCAAGGATTTGAACGCAATACGGGCCACCACAAAAAGTGATCTGAAAAGACGAGTGACACGGGCCGCTGAACACCACTGAAAGTTGTATCATCTGCTGCGGCTTGGTGACACATGCCACTTCTCCTGCCAGCAGGAACTTGCAGTAGTCCAGACGTGACAAGGCCAAAGTTTCGTCTAGGAGTTGTGCTGCACGCTCTGTCACATGTGGTCTCATCTGATGTTTTATTTGTTTTATAAGGCAGCTTCTTTAGGGCATTGCCTGTCCTAGACCGCTAGATGGCAGCGCCCCTGGTTTGCAGCGGTGCCCCAAATTCCCAAAGGACACTATAAGACTTGGAGTTCTTTATCTCAGCCCTGTTGGTTACCGTGGGTGCTACCAGGGGGTGCTGTGAAAGTGGAGGAGCCGTATGGCATGAGGTTTTCGCTTAACCCGGAAGTGCTTGCAGACCACGAGGGTGGAACAGCAGAAGCACGTCAGGTTGGTCAATATAAGAGGACTTGGCCAACCACACAGGGACGAGCCAGAGTCGGGTGGAAGGTGGACAGAGCTTGCTGGGAGGAGCGGAGGAGCAAGAGAAGAAAAGAGAAAAAGGAAGAAGAAGAATAACTGTGTGCTGTGCCTGTTATTTCCTTGTGGATGTGGGGGTGGGAAACGCTTTGGGAAGAGTTTCCTCAAAATAAATGAAAGCTCTTTGTGCTTTTAACTTCTGCCCTGTTTCTGTTGTGTTGGGCTTGAGGAGCAACAGTGACCTCTAGTGTCCACACTGGGCAAGAATGGACTTGGTATGAGAGGTGATCAAGAATCCAATGGTCACTCTTACCAAGCCTCAGCAGTCCCCTGCTGAGATCGCAGAGCCCGTTGTAAGGAAAGAGGAAACCCACGCAGACACGGGGAGAACATACAAACTTCATGCAGGGAGGACCCGGGACGCAAACACGGGTCTCCTTACTGCAAGGCAGCAGCACTGCCACTGTGCCACCGTGCCGCCCCACATAGAATTGTAATAGATAAAAATGTTACGAAGCACAAACATCAGCTGACAGGTGCACAAAGGCAAAATTAGTTGCCTAAATAATGAAGGCCACCCGATCTGATCCGATATCAAAACCAAGTCTCAATATTGTAATCCAATGGAGAAGTCAAAATTCTAGAAACCACAAAAAAGAAATGCTCACCATCCGCAATGAACCGCAGGGGACTGGGGGAATTCCTCACCTGTATAGGGCTGAGAGCAGACCCTTATGGTGGTGATGGGCAGGTGGCCCCGCCTCTTAGGGAACCAAATGCAGAACAGAAGGCACACAACAAAGGCATGAAGACAAATAACACAAAACATAACAAATAATGCAAATTATAAAGACAAGCAATAGAAACACATACACATATGTCAAAGATATTTAACAAAGCTATAAAATAAGAATAAGAGGAACCCTGGATGAAACAGAACTTGTTCCAATGAAGTACAATTTGTTCTTTAAAGAAAACCCACCTGCAAAAAACGTCATGAGCAGAGCTACCCAGCCGAGGATGTAAGACCACGAGAATCTCCAGTCTCCGAAGCGTTTACCCAGGAAGTTGACCGTGACGCCGGTGTAGATGGCCATCGCCAGCAGCACAAACAAAGCTATGAAGGAAGAGAAGGGACAGAGATGGACGTGAGTGGTTCAGCCACCTAAGAGAATTATGCTCTGGCCAATACGTTAGAGGAGGTGTCATGTCTCCACCAGGGAGCCTCCTCGGCTGTGGTTTGGTCTCATGGTTTGTGTCTCTTTTGTTCATTTTTAATTCTTTGATTTATGATGATTGTGTGGAACATGGGAAAGGCGCTATATACATAAAATGTATTATTGCTGTTGTTGTTATTATCCTTTGTTTTCGATTTTGTTTATGCATGTAAGCTGCCTGAGTTACAGTTGTGCTTGAAAGTTTGTGAACCCTTTAGAATTTTCTATATTTCTGCATAAATATGATCTAAAACATCATCATATTTTCACTCAAGTCCTAAAAGTAGATAAAGAGAAAGCAGTTAAACAAATGAGACAAAAATATTATACTTGGTCATTTATTTATTAAGGAAAATGATCAAATATTCCATATTTGTGAGTGGCAAAAGTATGTGAACCTTTGCTTTCAGTATCTGGTGTGACCCCAATAACTGCAACTAAATGTTTCTGGTAACTTTTGCTCATTCCTGCACACCGGCTTGGAGGAATTTTCGCCCATTCCTCTGTACAGAACAGCTTCAACTCTGGGATGTTGGTGGGTTTCCTCACATGAACTGCTCACTTCAGGTCCTTCCACAACATGCCGATTGGATTAAGGTCAGGACTTTGACTTGGCCATTCCAAACATGAACTTTCTTCTTCTTTAACCATTCTTTGGTAGAACAACTTTGGTGTTTAGGGTCGTTGTCTTGCTGCATGATCCACCTTCTCTTGAGACTCAGTTCATGGACAGATGTCCTGACATTTTCCTTTAGAATTCTCTGATATAATTTAGAATTCATTGTTCCATCAATGAAGGCAAGCCATCCTGGCCCAGATGCAGCAAAACAGGCCCAAACCATGATACTACCACCACCACCATGTTCCACAGATGGGATAAGGTTCTTATGCTGGAATGCATTGTTTTCCTTTCTCCAAACATAACGTGTTTCATTTAAACCAAAAAGTTCTATTTTGGTCTCATCCGTCCACAAAACATTCTTCCAATAGCCTTCTGGTTTCTCTACGTGATCTTCAGCAAACTGCAGACGAGCAGCAATGTTTTTTTTGGAGAGCAGTGGCTTTCTCCTTGCAACCCTGCCATGCACACCATTGTTGTTCAGTGTTCTCCTGATGGTGGACTCATGAACATGAACATTAGCCAATGTGAGAGAGGCCTTCAGTTGCTTAGAAGTTACCCTGGGGTCCGACTATTACACGCCTTGCTCTTGGAGTGATCTTTGTTGGTCGACCACTCCTGGAGAGGGTAACAATGGTCTTGAATTTCCTCCATTTGTACACAATCTGTCTGACTGTGGACTGGTGGAGTCCAAACTCTTTAGAGATGGTTTGGTAACCTTTTCCAGCCTGATGAGCATCAACAACTCTTTTGTGAGATCCTCAGAAATCTCCTTTGTTTGTGCCATGATACACTTCTACAAACATGTGTTGTGAAGAGCACACTTTGATAGATCCTGTTCTTTAAATAACACAGGGTGCCCACTCACATCTGATTGGCATCCCATTGACTCGAATTTCACCTTCAAACTAACTGCTAATCTTAGAGGTTCACATACTTTTGCCACTCACTAATATGTAATATTCGATCATTTTCCTTAATAAATAAATGACCAAGTATAATATTTTTGTCTCATTTGTTTAACTGGTTTCTCTTTATCTACTTTTAGGACTTGAGTGAAAATCTGATGATGTTTTAGGTCATATTTATGCAGAAATATAGAAAATTCTAAAGGGTTCACAAACTTTCAAGCACAACTGTATGTGCCGTGTGCTTTGTGGGTGGTCCCCCAAGAGGCGGGGCCACCTGCCACTCCCACCAGGAACGGCCCTCCGTACTTCTAAATCCAGAGGGTCTCCCACAGTTCCCTACGGTTCATTTCAAAACTTCCTTGGAGCGTTGAGTTTACTTGAGTGTGTTGTGAATTTGGTTAATTATCGGGTCTCTGACATTTCCGTTTCCTGTCTTGTTTATTGACTTTGCCATTGGAATTTGTTTGAGTTGGATAGCCTTCAACGTTCAGGCAATTAAATTTTGCTTTTGTGTTCCGTGGAACTTCATAGTGATTGGAATACTTTGTATGAAGAATACATAATTTATTGAATAATGAGTCGGTGCTCGCCCTTATGACTTGCTGGGGTTTGATGATGATATCCCCCTCTAGTGGGCATTATTGGAAGTGCTTGGGACTCCAGATCATGACAACGGGCCTCACAGCACCCTCTATAGAATGCTTACATACCATAATATTCCCACTCTCACTCTTGATCACGGGTGGCCAGGACAGGATGCCAGTCCATCACGAGGTCCTCTCATGTACCCGCTAACCAATTAACCAACTGGACCAGTTAAACTGATAACCACACAGCCGGAATGTGCAAAATTCTCACAGAATTTTGAGGATTTCAGTACGAGGATTTTAAATTTGTAGTTCATTTTGGTGTTAAAAATTGATGTAATATTACTGAAATATTTTTGTTGTCTCTCTGCGATGCATTGTTGTTTATCGTGGTCTCCACCATTGTGTCCCAGTTATTAAGAAATGCACAGAATGAGACGTCAGACACACAAACCGTGTTAAGGTCAGGCAGTTCGCATCTGAACTCATCCAAGACTGCGGATAAACTCTACAGGTTGGTCGTCTGATTCTGTTTCTTTCACTCTCTAGTATGTGACATTTTCAGAAATTGTTTTAGACTAAAATTTTTGCTTTTTGTTTTAGGGTTTGATGAAATAGCGGATTGATTTTCAGCCCCGGACTTTGCATGTTTTGACAATGTCTCTTTTTCTTGTGCGTCTTTCTAAAACACTCTTTCCCAGTTTTTGGAGTCGGTGTACCTAAACAAATAACCCTGATGGTGTCAACTCCTCTGCTTTGACTGATTTTTGCTTTGGTTTTGTGTTACGATGAAAGACGAGACTGGTTTATGGTTTAGGACTTTGACGAGCTTCTGACTACATCTCCCCTCTGGTCACTCCTCAAGATGGCACAACACGTTACACTGAGGAGAAAAGAACGAACCTTGTGGCCTCCATCTGCCTCCTGTCTTCATGGCAACTTCTTCATTACCTTTGCTGTCACTCCATTCCCCACAGATGTGGACTTCTAATGGGTGTAAATTGGAGGAAACGAGATCTGGACTGTAGAGTGGGGGCAGAAGAACATCTGATCTAAGATTTGAAATCACCTTCCACATTTTCAGACTTTGTGATACAGTTTTAGAGTTATAGAGTTTTAATAGAGTTTTCAGAATGGTCGATTCTCCATAAACACTTTTTAAGAGTTGCAATGGGCAGATCTGAGGTAATGGTTTGACCATGTGGTACAACGTCATAGACTTACACCTCTAACATCCCAAGGGGTAACTATAAACTTCTTCTTCCGAGTGGAGTTCCATCAACTGTCTTTTGGTCTCCAGTGGAGAGTGATGGATTCTGGTTTCAACCTCAGTGATGATCCACGATGAGAGGTTCTCACCCTCGGTCTCCTCATTTAGAGTATGGTGTTCATTGATTAGATGTTGTGGATCCTAATGTGCTTACATTTTACATGTCCTAATGGTGACGAATTTCAAAGTTGCAAACCTTCCTGACTGAAGCATCCAAGGTATAGAACATTTCTTGGGCAACCATCACATTTATAATCATGTTGCCGTTATTCTTATAACTGAACAATTGTACTTGCAACTGATAAGAACGTCTCTCTAACAAGAAGAGAATGTTATCAGTTTTTAGGTGCATGTGAAGAGCACCTACTGCAATAGCCATGTCTGTCTGTCCAGCTGTCTACATGATATGAAATCACCCTCCCATGGACCAAATTTGTTGAAATGTGGCACATCTCAAAAGAAATTTGTCAAGACTGTTCAATTTGTGTTGAGATATCTTGAACAGTTTGTACTGTACAAAGTTTAGACGTTTCAAAATTTCCCTTTTGAAAAGCATTGACGGATTTGTCCTTTTTAAAAAGGGGAAACGTCCGGTGCTGCTTCAACTATGAATCAGTTCACGGTTTCAAATTTCCCTGCAAAGCAGTTACGTCAACCTGTGCATTTTGTTTATTTTCCTCTGATTATTACCTGTCAGCCACTCGGATTCTGAGTAAAAGTTAATCAAAACTCAGGTGGAGGGGATCGTACAGAAACACACACACACACACACACACACACACACACACACAAAAAATGTCACCCATCTAGAAATGAATGTAAGAAGAAAAAAAATCTGTAAGCGTCGTTCAGTAAGCTTAAAGTGAAACAATATGTCGAATGACGGTCAAAGCCCATATGGAGGGTCTTGAGCATGGGAAAGGCGCTATATAAATAAAATGTAATAATAATAATAATAATATTATAGGCTTCCCCCTGGATGTCTGGAGCACATGTCCCTTCAGGTACCAAAATGGAATCTCTGTGTCCATAGAACAAATTCAGTATTGTTAGAATTTAAGGACCGAAGGAGGGGGTGCCCCCCACAGTATCTGGAATGCGTGTCCCTTCAGTTAGCCAAATAGCTTTCTTCTGTGTTAATAGCACAAATTCAGTATTATTAGAATTTGAAGAATGGAGGGTATGGGTCTATCTCAGTGTCTGGAGCGTGCACCCCTTGAATTATCAAAATGGTGCCTCTCTCCCATAGTGGGGTTTTGGGGGGCGTTTTCAAATTTAGTTTCAAAGGTTTGATTAAACAGGAGAGATGCTGCTGTCCCAACTGATATGACGATAGGTTATACGGAAATAAATTCAAACTACACCAACGTGATCTTAAATAGCTGGGGACCAAGGATTCACTCAATGAACGTGCCCTCTTTTGATCTCCTTTGAGGCCCCAAGGACCAGTGCTACTGCACGTAAGAACATTTCAAGTACCTATCACCTTCTTTTTGACTTACTATCGTTTGTTCAAATGTCATCAGGTCAGGTCTCATATCTCCATTCAAACACAGAAAACGACTATCAACGCTATTGTGGGCTCGTTCATTCAAAGGAGGTACTCACTGGAAACAAAGAACATAATCCCAGCTGCAAAGGACCTGTTGAACCTCTCGAAAGCAGAAAAGTGAGCAAAGGACAGGATTCCAGCGATGATCCCAGCAAAACAGGACATGGCGGACAGGATCATGAATGCTCTTGTGGCATTCCAGTAAGCTGCAGAAAGAGAAGAACCTTCATGAGAGGACAGAAAAACTTGGCAATGTCTTCAAGCAAAGCCCTTCACCTCAATGGGAACAACCGCAGTCATGTCAGCCATGTCAGTCACCTGCGCAGAACCCTGAGATGTTTGGCACACGACTTTAATCAGAGGTGACATGACGGCTGTGCCGGTGATTTTTCTGGCTTTTCTACTGGAGTCCAGATGTCCAGGATGTTAAGTAGCCATTCTGTGGTGTCCGGTCACAGTATTATTATTAATAATATTTAGTTAATAAATATTTGATTTGGTTTCAGTTAGGTTTGGTAACTCATTTTATTTTCTTAGGCACTGCACTGGATTCATGAATTACAACTAATAAGTAAAAATATGTGATGACATCCTGTCATAGTCTCATAAAAATAAATATACAGAGTGAATAATGGACATCTAGACACAACTACATAGATAGATAGATAGATAGATAGATAGATAGATAGATAGATAGATA
>JANRMT010062827.1:3540077-3558293 GCA_026402145.1 Polypterus bichir lapradei
CTTTCATTTATATCAGTCTTTTAAATAGTGCCTTTCACATTTATTTATCTATTATATAGTGCTTTTTATATCTATTTATCTATGTAGTGCCTTTCATATCTATCTATTATATAGTGCCTTTCCAATCTATCATGAAGTGCCTTTCATTTCCATCCATCCATTTTCCAACCCGCTGAATCCGAACACACGGTCACGGGGGTCTGCTGGAGCCAATCCCAGCCAACACAGGGCACAAGGCAGGAACCAATCCTGGGCAGGGTGCCAACCCACCGCAGGCCTTTCATTTGTATCTATCAATTATATAGTGCCTTTCATATTTGTGTATCTATCTATCTATATAGTGCCTCACATCTATTTTTTAGTTTTTTTATATTCATCGTTTAGTTTTATAGTGCCTTCTCTCTCCATCTCTCTATCTCTCTATGTAAGTCTTGCAGTCTTCTTTCTCACAGACAGTCCATGATTCATTAATTGAGGTCACACTGAAGGTTTCTGTTTTAAAATTTCAAAAATTTGCTAATACTTATTAAATGATGACGTCAGTAGTTGCTTTGCATTTGATGCAAATGAATGTAAAAATTAAAAAAAAAAAAAAACGATTAAAAAGAGTCCACATTTTCCTTTGCCTTGCTGCCCTCTACTGGCCGTTTAAAGACTGACAGTTTTGAAAGTTAACCAAGGCTGTTAAAAGGAATTCTTTTTAAATATGTAGAAGTTGCAGAGCAGGCTCCGTTTCCGGCATCTGATCTGAAAATTAAACTTTCCCTGGCAAACTTCCTAGAAGAATGAGTGTATTACATTTTAATAAAATCGATACATTGGGAGCTAAATTATTTCAGCCAGACAGACCCAGACATGATGACAAGAGTACAGTGGGTTCTTAATGTCATGTCACAGCTTGAGACTTCTGCATTGATTTTCATGCGTAGCCTTCATTTCCATAACCTTATTAAGGCGGTGGCAGTCATCGTCACACTCTGGTGACGCTGATCACCTAATGTGAGACCAACTGGTCTCCGACTCACTAGGACAAAATCAAACAGGTTTGGTTTTGTCTTCAGTCATACGAGTGGGTTCTGTGTGCATGACAGTTGACAGCCAATGAGTACTCATTTGTGAGTGTACGGTAAGTGACGGAGAATAAGGGACACAGGGACATTGGACCTCACAAACAGTAGATACCTCATGTTCTACAAACCACAACAGAATGGAAGAAAGAATGAGAAAGAGGGCCGAGCCTTGTGACTAAACAGGCCGTACCCGTTAACCCTTCGTACATCAGCTGTGTGCTCAGGCTGCACGGTATTGGCTGTCAGAATGGGGGGGGCGGGGTTGAGTAGGACTACACATGGAGGTCGGCAGGCTGTGACAAGGACAGCGGTTTTCAGTCACTTAAACTGACACAGTCAGGTAATGACAGCAACAACAGCTTCTTTCTTGACCTTCTATTTGATCACAACCATTTGGCCAACACCTACCTACACACCCTGAAGCCTCAGGTGAGACATATCACTGCAGTCCAGTCATCCACCATTACTGTCCATGTCAACGTCTGATGACCAATTCACATCATCAGCACTGTCACTTGACCCAGCTAATGGTTACATTTCAGTTTGTGCTAAAACTGCCTTTACAGCTTTTCGTTAATGCGCCATTGTGTGGTGGTTGGAGGCTCCGCCCAACTCATAAATATTAATGAGGTACCTTCTTAGTGGGCACATCACATAGAAATCTTTTTTTTTTATTATTATTATTAATTTTATTGCAATCTATACAAAGCAATCAAGTTTTTACAAAAAGAAAAATTAAGTTAAGATAAGAACAGATCGATCCCCACCCCTGAGAGAGAGAGCAAGCCAAACAGCGTGAAAGTTAAGGCTTGTAAACATACCTAAATTAATAATCTTGATGATTTGTTTGCAGTTTACAGTTAGTTTGTCCACTAGATGGCAGCAGAATACCGTCCTGAGCATTACTTGGATTTAATAATCTAAAACAGGGGGGTCCAACTCTGATCCTGGTGGGCAGGTTTTCATTCTCACCATCTTCTTAATCAGTCAGCCGTGTTTGCTGCTGATTCACTTGTTTTGCCTTCGTTTTTAATTGACGTGACTCGGACCCCCTTTGTTGTTTCTTTATTTCTTAATGAGCAGCCAAACCAGAATGAGACACAAAACGAGACACCACATGACCAGCTCACCTGAAAATAAAGAAAGGTGAAGGTCTCGGTCATGTTGGTCTGCTAGGGTCACCAAACCATATTGACGGTGGTCTTAGAAAAAACAGAAAATCGACAGTCGGCTGTGGCAGAACGAGAGCAGAAACAAGTCCTGATATTCAATAACGGCTTTATTTAACAGCGAGATTCGGCTTCTTATTAAGGAACTGCTTGGAGTGAAACTGGCTGGAGTTTGATGTTCCAGTTTAACTGGTCATCTGTCAGGTCGTTTCACGGCTCATTTCTGTTTAATGAAGAAACAAATCAATTCAGAGGACTGAATCCTTATAAACAGGGCTATGAAAATGAAGGGGAAAAAAGTTAATGAGCAGTGAAAACTGGGCACTGATTAGGAAAAGGGTGAGAATGAAAACCTGCAGCCACTGCGGCCCACCAGGCCCGGAGTTGGACACCCCTGCTCTAAAAGCAGATCATTACACGTCACCCCGACTCTGACTCGGGCTTAACCGTAATTACATCGACCTCCAAGCCCAACTCACAATGGAGGTGAAACTCCTCCAAGCCTCCAAACCTGAACTACGCAAGAACCTCCCATCAATGTGAACTACGGCATCAGAGCCATTTCTAGTCTCCTTGGGGTCTCTATAAGCTGGGACCCCAAATATTCACATAGAGCAAGAGACAGCCATGCACTGCACCCCCATACTGCCCAACTAAATCTTTCTTCTTCTTCACACAATTCATGTCATGCTGGCAGACGTTTGGACAACTGAACTGGAATTTCATCATCGGACAGTTCAAGTGGACACCTGCTGCTCTTCCTCTTCTTTCAGCTGCTCCCGTTAGGGGTCGCCACAGTGGATCACCTTTTTCCATCTCTTCCTGTCCTCGTCATCTTGTTCTGTCACCCCCCCACCATGTCCTCTCTCACCACATCCATAAACCTTCTCTTAGGCCTTCCTCTTCTCTTCTTGCCTGGCATCTCTATCCTCAGTACCCTTCTCTCAGTATACCCAGCATCTCTCCTCTGCACACCTCCAAGCCAACGCCATCTCGCCTCTCAGTAATAGAATATGAATGAATAACGCCAGGACCACAGGGGGCTGGTAACCATACTGTACATCATAATGGCCATATGTGAGGAAAACTACGAGCAAGTAGCCAGTCCAGGTAGCACAAAGCCTGGTAAGAAGAGCTTGAGATGTTCCACTGAGGAGATGAAGGGCACAAGCAAAGGACCGAAACTCAGGAGGGGTCAGTGCTTGAGGCTCCTCTTCAAGGGTCTTATTTTCACGAGTTGAATCCTACGACCCATTAAAGACGACGGGCCCGAGATCACTAAAATAACGACAGATACGCTGGTAATACTTAAGAAAGATTATAATACATTTTCAAATATTTACAAATCATATCAAAAATATTTCTGATTTCAGTCCTCTCTTCAGTGGTCCTCTTCTTCATCCTCTTGGACTCACTCTGGGCTACCCAATGTCCGAGCCCATGTGCCTTTGGAGTCGGCACCACTATGAAGTCGTGTGCAAAACTACAGAGAGAGAAAGAGAAACTAGAGGGTGGTCCAGATGGGGGCGCCATGGAGCTGGCAGACAGTGCTGCCCCTCTGGATTAATCCTTGGGCAAAAGGTCCTTCAAAACTGTAAACCAAGACTGGGGGCTTCAAGTCACTAATTGATCCTGTTGTTCTCATTGTCCTGCTACACATTCCTAATCCATGCCACTCTTTCAGGTGACACCAAGGAAAAGGAGGGCATCCTATCCGCTTCACCCGTATGTGGAATTACCGCGTTGTTGTAATGGAAATCAAGTGGAAAGCCAGGAAGCACATCTGGAAGAACCTGTCAAGTCGTGGAGTCAAGACTCAAAAAGTATCCGCATGACATGTTGGGTGAGTTCAGTTATTAGACAGCCACATGAGCTCGATGGGCTCGGTGGTCTCCTCCCGTTTGTCGACATTTTGCTTGTTTTGATGTTTTTAAGCATATTGGGAAGCACAAGAGGAGTTGGGACTGAGATATTTGACAAATATGAAGATAAACGTACAGAAGCTCCAATGGTACGGGCATCACACAGTTGTCAAAGAAACCCAGGAATGGCGAGGAATAGAGAAGGAGTGTGGCCTCCACAGCTACAAGATGGTCGCCACGCGGATGACTGGCTTGGGGGGTTCAGTGGACGACGACTCCTGCGATGAAACCTAAAAGGGAAGAAAAGGAAAATCAAGCTGTGAATGCGACCAGACCAGGCCATCGAGAAAGACCATGGAGGGATAAGTAGTCTGGGGTCGAGCAGGACACTATGGACTGTAAGGAAAAGAGAACACAAAGATAAAGGTTTGGGGATCCACCCCGTATAGCATAAGACGTTGATGAGGGATCAGAGCCGCGTGAAACTTTGCCAAGTAGTCAATTGGGACCGAGTCACCAAAGAGGACCGGGAGTGGTGGGGAAGGAAGAGGCGAGTCATCTGGAGAGGAAAGCGGAAGTGAGGTCATCAGAGGGTGTGGTCTGGAGCCGGAAGAGGACTAGATCTTAGTGCTCCTGTAAGGATGGGGTAACTGGCTTTAGTAAACCTGATTGGCCCCCTATACCGGAGTTTCAGCATTAGCTGGGACCCCACGGGGACAAGTGTGTGACAGGACCTTCAAATCTCAATTTGCTGTTACTTTGGAGATTCTAGATGAATAGGACTGCAGGCATGAAAGGCCTGTTCTTCATCAAGATCATTCTAACGTGGAAGGAAGCCCCACACAGACCCTTTTGGGGAGAATGTGCACGGTCCACAAGGACACAAGACCGGAACCCAGGACACTGCATCGGTGAGACAGCAGACCCACCCCTTGTCACTTTTGTGCTGAAAGGTGGGCTTGAAGTTATCAGCCACGCTATAATTAGACAACTCTGAATGAACGTTTGACCCACAAAGGAGGACACATGCTTACCTGGCTCAACGTGGAGATTGTACTGGGGGGCCTTCTGGCAGAGGCGGAGACCCCATTGCTCATTGGTACGACTCCACCAACTAGCCGTGGATTGGGGGTTCGGACGGGCCGAGTTTTCTGATGTGTCTGGAAAAGGCAAAACAAAGAAGATGAAACTTCCAGAATACAATCCAGAAGACCTTGATGTCAACCAATCCCACCAATGTGCCCAGAGAGACAGAGTCCATTCAGTTCTGGACACGACAGAACGCCACCATGGAAGGCGAGGCAGACTTGACTGCTGAGGATCCATAATCCTGGACACCACAGGAGGATCAAATCCCCCATTGCTGATGAAATGGGCGCTCAGTAAAGGAACGACTGCGCTTGTTTTTTTTGTTTTTTTTCCCAAATGGAGGTCATCCATGGTAATGGGCTTCACCTGGTCTGGTCCAACTTGTTGAACCTCCTCCTGGTTTTTAATGAGGACGTCCCGTTTGGCTGAGGACAGAGATGTTATCATGACTGTTGGCGTCTTGGCTTACTGGAAAGCTATCCATACTTATGGGTGCAGGAGTCTGTCCCGTATCCTATGGCCGCAAGGCAGGAACTAACAGTGGACAGGGTGGAGGTCACACCCCGGCACATCAGAGGTCAGTTTAGCTGTACCAGTTAATGAAACATTTGTGCCTTTGTTGGGAAACACTTGAGTACCAGGAGAAAGGGGCTGGGATCTGAATCTCGGGATATCAGGGCTGTAAGGTGCAGCGTTAGCCCACCATGCCACCTCTAACAGCCTGACATGTACCCCTGTAGGACGTCATCCACTCCCAAGTTCACTTCAGACTTACAAAATGAAAACTTCCATCATCAGCCAGAACTCCATTATAAGAGACACCAAAGAAACAGATGTGGGGTTACTCAGGCTCAGGGCCTCCAGACTCGGCCTTGATGATGGACGTTCTGGGGGGTCCACAACTCCTACTGAAACAAACAAAAGACAGAGACAGGACTGGGGAACGCTTACCTGCACGGGCTTTTGGCCAGCAGGTATCTTCTCCTTCTTATCTAAGGGTGACAAGAACACAAGAGATTAACAAAGTGCAGGACATAGCGAGGGTCTCAATGATTTCTGGTGAGCTCCAGGAGGTTCATCCACACCGTCGTCTAGATTTTGTGTGTCATTCTGTACATTAGTATTCTTTCCTAGGGCATCATTTTTAATGTTGGTGGAGGTGGCAGACGAGTTCAAGCTCCGAGAGGCAGCACCACTTCTAGAACTCCAACACAGGTGGTCAAAAACAAGCGGCTCACCGAACAATTAAAGACGTTCAGAACGTCACAGGATGTGATCACCATTTTCTAAAGGGTTCCTTGCTGAAAATGAGCGGATGTTCTCCATCTCGGCGACTTTCCTGCACAGGCACGGCACGTCTGAAGCGAGCTGATTTTGAACAAATCACATCTGATTTTGGCGCGTGTGACGTCATCGGCCATGAGAGTATAAAAGATGGTGCCACTCCTGTGCGTCAGAGGGTCACCTTCCCAGCTCCTACCACCCAGGGACACCAGGGGGCACAATCGCTAACTGCCTTGTCTCCTCTTCCAACATCAACCCAGAGAATCGGCCCAGTGAGGGCAACTAACGGCGCCCCTCCAGACCAGGAGCTACAAACAGAGGAAGAAGACCCCATACAGGAAGGAAATCTGACGACAAGCCTGATTAAGAAACGCTGTAACGGCCAACGGCTTTATTGATTTGTTCGATTTTTTCGCGTGCTTGTTATTTTGTTCTTGGATCAAAGAGGTAAACAGGGTTGCCCGGCTGGCACCCTGACATTTCACCTGAGGTCCTGTGGCTACTGGCGGTTGACGACAATGGCGACCTGCTGTCGTGATTTGGTTTGCTTGTTGGCTCCTTTGCTCATTTGCATAGTAAACGGTTCCAGCTTGAATTGGGGGTTTAGGGGGTCGAGCATTCCGCTCCTTTCTTATTTGCTCAATTTTCCTAACGGTTTAGGTGTTGTGTGCTTTTTTTTTTTTTTTTTAGCCACTTTAGGTCCTTCGATTGATGCCATTTTGAGTGCCCCTCATTATTTCTGTGCCCAGTGTTTCTAGGGGCGTGGCCTCAGAGGTCGTGACCTGTTTGAAATCAGTGCAACGGGACAAAAGGTTGCCTGGGGGTTCTCTTCCTTATCCAATCTACGGATACCAAAAAAACTTTTTTTTTTTTTGGCTAACATATGACTCGTGAATTTCGTTCGGTTTTGGCCCCTTTGCTCGGACACTTGGACTGCAAAGTTTGTTTCGCGTTTTGTTTGCTGTTTTCCAATTTCCAGGCTTTGATTCTTTTTGCTGTCTTTATGTGATCTCCTGGTTTTGTTCAGAAGTTTGCCTGCCTGCTCGCCGACGGGACACACGCAGTTAGGAGTATCTGAAATTTCTGCAAAAAGACGAAAGATGAGGTTTGTTTATTTTCAGCAGCTCTTTTTGTTTGCAGACAAATCCTTCTTCCAACTTTTTTTTTTTTTTGGATGCCAGTTCTGAAATTCCCATTGACATTTTTTTCCCAGTTTTCAGCTACTCCTTTGCTCAACCCTGTCACTCACTTCTGCCCCATTAGCTTTTCTAGAAAAACATTTTTGTGCTGTTTGACCTGCCATTTTAAACATGTGGTGGTTAAAAAAAAAATAAAATTATAGTAAATGTGTATACGAAATGAGAAAATACAAGTAATATTCTTACGTCGACATGTGCCGCCTAATATGAGTGTACCAAATTAAAAAGTGGCCTGAGCCTCCGCCTGATTCTGAGTGCTTTGATTTCGCTGCATTTCAACTGCTGTTTTGGTCCCTTTACTGACGCCATTTTGAGAAGGTCGCCATCCATTTCTGTGGCCATTTTGTTTGTGGCTTGCAAGGCCATTTCATTCATTTGACCTCATTGGAAAGGCAGGATCTCAGAGCAGCACATTCTAAAACTAGCCTAGTTTTAGTAAAAAAAAATATATTAATATTATTAATAATAATCTTCTTCTTCTTCTTCTTTCAGCTGCTCCAGTTAGGGGTTGCCACAAGGATCATCTGTCCACATATTGATGATAATAATAATAATAATAATAATAATAATAATAATAATAATAAATAAATAGTTTGTAACTTTATCATTAGCATTCTTTTATTATTTTACTTTTTGCTGTATTTTTACCACTACTTCTTAACCACCATTATTTATTTATTTTATTTTTTGGATGAGATGCTCGATTTTTATTTTTTATTTTTTATATTTTTACCCTGGCAAGTTTTTTTTTTTTTTTTCCCCCAACTTCTACTTTTGTCGGTGCCGTTAAAAAAACTAAAAAGCTTTTTCATCTCCTGAGCATTCCAAGCTGTCGGCTCTGTCCTCCCTGCCCTGTCCCATCAAGTCCAGTCAAGCGGCTTTACTGTCACCAAACACCGCATTGCAGCATACGGTGGCACGAAATGACAGGACCACCGCGGTACAACATACACATAAACACGGGACGAGGGGAAAACAAGTAAAGGTACACAACACTATAAATAAAAAAACAATAAGCAATAGGTAAGGGAGGAGATAGAAATACATGGAAATATATAATGATAAATAAATAATAACAACAATTACTAATAAAAAACACCAACAGCAGCCAGGATTAACAAATGTGCTGAATTGAGAGTGCGGACCACCAGGGGGTACCTCGCCAGTGCCTCACTCAGGGTGCTGTACGTGGCTGCGTAGTGTTAACAAAGTTTTTACTAAATAGTTAGAAAAAGAGGACTTGACTCCCCGGTGCTCATTTGTTTGTCAAGAACTAAGAAGAGGCGTCTGCACAAATACGCACCTCGCTTTTGTCTCCTTCGGCAGCAGCAGCACCAGATGAGAAGAATCAGGAGAAGCAACAGGAGGAGGAAACCAAAGACGGAGCCGACGACGATACCTGCAATCGCACCGGGACTCAGGCCTGACGGCGCTGGGGGGGGGGGGGAAGAAAAGGAAACAATAGGTGGACATGTCACTTGACAAAGAGGTTTAGTTTCACTCATTTCTGAACCCAGAATTGAACTTTAGGAATGCCAGGAACACCTCACAGCCCAAGAGAAGAGAGTGACGAGTGTCAGCGGCGCCAATGCAATGACTGAGGCTTCTCTAATAACCAATCAGCACGTCAAACATCTAACTTGGGAGAAGGTAAGGGAGTTCACCACGAGGACACCGAAGGAACCGCTGACAAAAACACAGCTCTGCAATCCAACGTGAACAATAAAGTAAAAAGCAGCAGTGATAGCCTTTAGAAACAATAGGAATGTCAGAGCTGGATTTTGAAAACAATAGAACTGAGTCTTGATTTATTAAAAAGAAAAAAAAAAAAAATCAGCTTCTATCAAAAACATGAAAAGGTCTACATGTGTGCAGACTGTTGACTGGTAGATTACAGTATCTGCTGTGCAGTGCCTTACATATCTCTCTTGTGCATATAGCGCCTTTCAAGTCTATCTAACATTTGATAGTGTCTTTCTATCTCCCTCTATCATATAGTGCCTTTAATATCTACCTCCCCATACATCTACAGTATCTGTTTACAGTACCTGTCTATCTGTCACACTGTGCCTTTCACTTCTATCTATTATATAGTGCCTTTAATATTTATCTAACATTTTACAGTGCCTTTCATATCGATTTATCTCTCTGTTATATACTGCCTTTCATGACTGTCACCATTTAATATAGGATCTTTCACATCTATCTATTTATTATAGAGTGCCTTCATATCCATTTCCCTATATGAGAGAGAGATATGAAAGGCACTATATGAGAAAGATTGATTGATAGATGTGAACGATCTATCTATCTATCAATTAATTATATAGTGCCCTTGACATCTATCTATTATATAGTGCCTTTCATATCTGTTTCCCAGCAATATAATAGTGCCTTTCATCTATCATATATTGCATTTCTTATCTGTCTCTTGCACAGTGCCTTATCTTTCCATCTACATTGTCTGTCTGTGTATCTTACAGTACCTTTGATATCTCTTTCTCTCTCTTTATTATATAGTGCCTTTCATTTATCTATTTATCTATTTCTTATCTGTCTGTCTCTTGCACAGTGCCTTATCTTCTCAGCCACAGTGTCTGTCTGTCTGTGTATCTTACAGTACCTTTGATATCTCTCTCTCTCTATTATATAGCGCCTTTCTATAGATCAGTTAACAGTACAGCACCGTATCCATTTATCTTTCTTTTCATTGTGTACTTTTCAAGTCTATCAATCTGCCATGCTGTGCCTGTCACCTCCACCGATTGATCCTACTGTTTTTGTTTTTTTATATTTATGTCTGTGTTATATTGTTCATTTTACACCAGTCTGTCTTTTCTATAAAAAACGCTTCAAAATAGGAAAAGAAATGGAAAACAAATTCAACACTGAAACATTTAACAAAGTCAGAACTTCTGCCTTTTTGCGGTTGTTCCTTAAGGAAGCGAAGGCTCGGCAGCGATGGTGTGGTCTTCCAATTTTCACAAAGCCCCAAACCCCCATTTCAATTCACTCACCCGGCCCGATGCTCTGCACCACTGAAGGTGACCCCTGGGTTTGGCCGAGCACAGGTATGACTCTGAACTGGTAGGTCAGATCGGGGTTGAGGCCGAGGACGTCATCACTGCGATTGCTGGGCCCTTTGGTGTGAATGGTTTCCCAGGATGTTGTGGTGACTCGGGCATTGAAGCTTCTCTGTAGAGCTGGACCCAACTTCTGCACAAGAAATCCTGAGACCACCGAGGTGAGTGGGATCTCCCAGGTGAGGGTGATGATGGTGCGGTTACTGTTAGCCACAACCCCAGTTCTTGTTATGGCCGGACCTGAAGAGAGACGGTGAGAGAAGGAGACCTTGAAGACACAAACTGAGAGGCCCCTTCATGCCTTTCACCCAAACAGAACTTCAAATTCAGTCATGAAAGTGTTGATAATTCATTACATTTCCTTTTAAGATTAACATATAGATGGTAAATCAATGCCTTTATTTCCATCAGCCACATACTTAATTGGCCTTAAACTGTGCAGCTCAGGGGTCACACGATGAGTCTTTGGCAAAGAATGAATGGGGACCCTTGTCAGGTTAAGTGATAATTTTCAGCAAAAATAAAAAAAATAAACCCAAACCAATCCTGGAAGGGATGCCAGTCTGCCACACAGTTGCCAGCTCTCACTCTCCATCCATCATGAAGGGAATGAATTCAAATCTACGGAGCCAAGGCTCATCCTGGCATATCAGACCCACAACAGGAGCCCAACCATCACAGGGAGGCTTCAGCCTACAAAGGCCTAAAATGAAGCCCTGGCTTTTAAACTTCAAAATATACTTTTAATGTCTTAAAATACAACAAAATGCCATTCAAGAGGGAGAAGCCATCAGATCTCTGGCTCGATAAGACAAGACTAAAGAAATAATCTTGATGAGCAAAAAATTTATTAAACAATAAAAAAAGGGTAAACAAGAAAACTGGCATTTGCCTAAAAAAGTTCAATACATAATGAGGAATTCAGTAATCAATCACAACAAACCCAAAGCCAGAAAGCCTCCAAACATCAGTGGGGCAGCGAAGGACCAACTCAGCAAACTCAAATATAAAGGAGGAGGGCGGAGCTTTAGCAGTGACATCATGATGGCCACGCCTCTGCAGCACCACCCACAAAACACAAGGAGCATAAACACTCAATAAGAACAGAAATTACATAAAATAATGGAAAAATAATCATTCAAATATGACAAAAAAATAGTAAAAATACGCATAAATCTGCATTTATTTAGCAGACGCCTTTATGATGACGATGATGATGATGAGGATGATGATGATGATGGTGCAAGTTTATCCCAGGTAACTTACAACACTCGAGACACAATTAGTTGTACAAAAGGCTTCCTTTACTTCTCCTCCTCGACCAAGTTCATGTATCGCCCACTGCCTCCCGACTCGGACCCCCAGTGTCTTTGCAGCGGGCTCCTTTTATGGTGGACCCGGGAGTACTTCTGGTGACGCAGCATAGCCCATTGGAAGCACTTCTGGGTCATATGCCTTAGCAGCACCATCTATTGTCCCTCATTGACCCCTACAGGGCTGCACCTCTGGACTCCAAATTCTGTGCAGCCCTGCTGGTGTCCAAACTGAGACCATAAGTGAGGGATGTCACCATCAAGTATTGACGGGGATGCACTGCTCCTTGCCATCAGGCCTTAATCAATCCATTGTCTCTATGGGCATCCCAATCAGGATGGGCATTATAAGGCATCCCGGCCGGGTAATTTCCATAAGCGGGCCATCCCTCTATTATGGCACCCCAGCCAGGTAATCTCCATAAGCATGCCAACCCTCTATTATGGCATCCTGGCTGGGTAACATTCACAAGCATTCAATCCCTCTATTATGGCACCCTGGCCAGGTAATGCCCATAAGCATGCCAACCCTCTATTATGGCATCCTGGCTGGGTAATGTCCACAAGTGTACCATCCTTCTATTATGGCATCCCAGCAAGGTAATGTCCACAAGCATGCTATCCTGGCCAGGTAATGTCCATAAGCATGACATCCCTCTATTATGGCACCCTGGCTGAGTAACATATCACAAGCGTGCCATCCCTCTATTATGGCATCCTGGCTGGGTAGCATTAACAAGTGTGCCATCCCTCTATTATGGCATCCTGGCCAGGTAAAGTCCATAAGCATGACATCCCTCTATTATGGCGCCCGGGCTGAGTAACATATCACAAGCGTGCCATCCCTCTATTATGGCATCCCGGCCAGGTAAGGGATTTTATTCCATCACGGCCAGGACTGCCATCCATCCTCTGGGGCACCACCAACCCTTATTCATTTCTGAGATCCCCACTGAAAGGGCGCATGCTTTTGAGTGTTAATTTTTGATTAACACACACACACCCACATACACACACACACACACACACACAAAGTCCACACCGCTTGACCTCCATACCAAAGGAGGACATCACAAGCACACAAGCCTGGACCCAGCAAACACCGCGTGGCACACAGCATCATGAGCTTCACCAGCCTGGTGTGGATAAGATGGCGTGAAATGGCCAGCTGTAATGTCTTCAAGTTCAGACCCTGCCCGGGTCCAAGACGTGGCGATACAGAAGAGCTTATGCTGGGCAACACGGGATCAAGTTATAAACACGAGAAACTGCAGAAATTAAATTCTTAACAATGCCAAGCTTAAAGTCAGGACATGCAGATAATGGCCACAAGAAACAGTCCAACATGTCACATGGCATGACACACACATACACAATCAGAGGGCAGACATCATGAGCTGGTACTGTGACAAAAATGAGTGGGCACATACAGACAAGGGAAGGAGGACCAGAAAATGGCACACAGAAACTCGACTGGGACAGGCAAGAGCAGCCACCATAACAGAGCAGACGTAACAAACAGAATGACAGATTCTCCTGACACGGCCGTACCAAACACACACGACGTACAAAATAAACACACAAATAAAACTCAGAAGTGACTGGAGAAACACACCACTGGTGGAGAATGGACAAGGGGACCACTGGGCCCACTGTAGTGTCCCCCCCAGTGCTGGTGTCTTCCCACAGATGCTACAGAAAGGCCTACAGACACGACATAGAAACCAAAACACAGCCAGAAAATGACAGAAAGGTCACAGCCATTTAAATTTGTGTCACATAGCGAGGACATTCCTCAACATAAAACATTTACACTCGTAGACACAGCCCAGCAAAAAGACGGCCAATGTCACGGCCCAGGCCGATACAGGCAGCGCCAATGGGACAATACGTTTTGAACAATCATAATAATAATAATTAGTAAATACCTGTTAGCTGGAAGGTGTTTGTCTGATTTCCCACAGGACTGCTGCCCACACAGGAATACGTGACCAGGTCAGTGGAGGTGTTGAGGTTGAGGACGGTCAGCACGCTGCTGTTGTTGCTTATTATGTGCTTGTCACCCGTCTTCAGCTGAGTGCCATTCTTAAACCACTGGAAAGTGGCGGGTGGCTGAATATTGGTGGGGTAAAAGAGCATCAGGGAGACGTTGCCAGATGTGGGGTCCCATGTGGCCACGTGAAGGGGGCTGAAAGCAGGCGGACCACCTAGGAAAGCAGGAGACAAGATAACAGAGGAGTCAGATGGGGCAAAGGAGATGAACAAGCAGTATGGAGGACTGGGGGGGGGGGTATGCCATGGTGAGGGAGGAAAAAATCTTAAACTTTTAGGCTGCTGGGTCAAGACCACCCTTAGTACAATTGGACAAAATTAAAATGAACTTCAACTTTAATGTCAGGTAAGATCATCACTTGGAACATACCTTGGTGTTACAGCCAAACACATAAGAAAGCAAACACAATTAATAGCACATAACGTACAAGACAAGACGCCATGAGAACATGACATACAGTAGGAGTGATAGATATACAGTAATAATATATATTTATATATAAGTCAATGTGTGTATGTATGTTCCAGCATCACTTCTGAACGGATGCAGCAATTTTCATGAAACTTGGTAGACGTTTCTCAATGGTCGACTAAAAGTACTGTCGGGTGAAATCAACCTTAACCCACCCCTTTCTGGGTAGGGTGGGTGATCTTGCGCTCTTGTATGCCTGTTATCATCCAGTCGACACTCGGAACGACCACCAGAGGGCGAACTGGAGGTGACTGCCAGCATTCTTTATGTTTGAGCGCCGCCACAGCGCCCGCCTGTTACTTAAATTGAATAGAGTTGGCTGGATGATAAAATACATGCAAGACTGTAAGACAAGCACATTTAGTGAGTCTTATTTATTGTTAATTTATTTTTAAGGTTGTGTCTTTTTTAATTATGTTTTTCTCAAACAATTAAAAAAAAAAACACTTTATTTTCCCCCTGGGCAACGCTGGGTATTTCAGCTAGATAGATAGATAGATAGATAGATAGATAGATAGATAGATAGATAGATAGATAGATAGATAGATAGATAGATAAGGCACTATATACTAGATAGATAGATAAATAGGTGAAAGGCACTATATAATACACATACTGATAGACTGATGTGAAAGGCACTATATAATAGATAGTCAGATCATTTGCTCCTAGAACACATTTAGCACAGCACAATAAAACATCACACAAAGTCGGTCGACATGCAGAGTACAATTTGACTGTGGAGGTTGCACTCCCACCATGTAACGTTTCACATTGGTCTTTTCAAATAAACATAAGGCATTTTAAGATGAGAATGAGAAGCTCCTAAGGGTCAAAGTGCTTTCCATGAATGCCAATATGTCACATTTTAAGAAGTGAATAAAGTTAAATAGACGGCTGTAAGATGTCAGCCCATAACATGAGGGCAGTTGTCAAGCCTCCCCCCTCAGAGACGCTGCCAGCTGTTGGCAAGGGTGAACCTGAGCTGCCCATCCTGCCCGTTGACAGCTGTAAGTTGTATTTAAGTATTTTTAACACCCTTCAGTTAAGGTGAGTTGGCCCCCCCACCGACTTGTCGTAGAATCAGATTGTGCCCCCTTTTCTGCCCCCACTTTGTACTTACTGATCTGGAGTGAGCAGTTTTCCGCTAGGCGCGGGTGGACCCCCACACACGTCACCGTTTTGCCTTTCAGGTTTGGTGCGGAGGAGCTGTCGACCACAGTGGTGAGGGACCCGGCGCCAGTGACAGGGGGATTCAACCCCACAAATGACAGAGAGGCTGCAGGGATGGCGCCAGGCCACAAGCAGAGAAACTGGAGACTGATGAGATTCAGTGCGGAGACGGAGCAGCTGATGTTACTAGCAGGATACTCTGTAATAACAACATGAACAAAAAAAGAAAGAGAGAGAGAAAATGAAGGAAATCAAATACTTTTAGGATTAGAAGAACAAAGTGTGGCACAGGATCTAAACAGCACTCATGGCCTGAGGTCCATTGTTGGACTTTCAGATTTGTCTCCCTATGGAGGTCTAAACAGTGACTTCCACTCTCTGTGTCCCTGACCCTTCAGGATAAAAATCGCTGGAGGGAATACACTTCACATCTGTAAAGACTTCAGGAAAGGAATAATAACTAAAGCAAAATTATAAATCATGACACAAGGGAGGGAGGACACGTAAAACCCTGGCTTGTAAAGACAATCCAAACTAGGAATCAATGAGAAATTATTAATAAAAATCAGGAAAAAGCAAAGAAAAAAAAGGGATTTGTGTAAAAGGCCATCCGAGGTAAACAAATCCCAAAACACAACCCCGAAGGCAAAGTCAGGAATACAAATAAAAACTCCGGGAATAACCAACAGAAAGCCGACCAGACACTCGGTTCCTGACTTCGCCTTAAGGATTTGTGGCTTTTTTTTTTTTGTTTTTGACTTTCCTGTAACCCTGCTGAGCCTCGTTGCTTCAGTGTCTTGTTTTTTAAAGATTCTTCATTGCCAGGGTTTGACGGATTTCCCCCTCTAGTGTACATTTTGAGTCACTGTTTGGGATTTCTTGTGTTTAGGAATTCTAGGATGTGGCTAAAACACCGGCCAGCAGGTCAGGAGTGGTTTACAAACGCTGCCTCTGTTGCTTTTCTTGATTCACAGATCACTTTCTTTATAATCTTTTTAAATCATTTCAGCTCCAGTGTGATACTCACGGTACACGTTCAGCGCATAAGAGCTGGTGGCACCGCTGCCCCTGGCATTGTTAATGGCATTACACGTATAATTCCCAGCCTGGTTCGCCTGGATGTTGGTTAAATTCAGAGGGTTCGTGTTGACCAGTTGGTTGTTGGGCGAGTTTGGGATGTTCCACAGTATGGTGGCTGGGGGGTAACTGTCAACACTGCATTGCAGACTCACATTGTTGCCCACGAGGGCATAGCTGATGGGGGCAGAGTTGGAGCCCGTGGATGACAGCACTGCAACGTTGTTGGGCCCATCTGAAAATAAAAAAAGTGAGAGAAGGTGGGTCATTACACTCTTTGGCAGTACCCGGGCATGGAAAAGATGAATGAAAAGTAGTGAGTGGCAGCTCACAGCCACCTACAAGCCTTTACAAAGTCATTGGACTGGTAACACCGAAACCGTTCTGATGAAAAATCAGCTGTTAGGTTCAGTGTGGCACCACGCCAGTCCTCAGTCACCCACGCCAGTCCTTTACAGGGCTCAAATCGCACAGAAAGAGGGCGCTGCCTGCACTCAAGTGATAAAAAACCCATTATTATGAACTGGGAGCTCAAAGCACTTTAGAGTTCCAAAAATGGCCACTAGGGGGAGAAACAAAGGCAAGCACAGGATCTTTATTAAAAATAAAAAGTGTATTGCACTTCACAATGTGAACGTCCAGAGAACACAAAGGCATACAACGCCTGAAAAAGGCAACTCCATATGCAATCAAGAAAACCAAAAAAGTAAAATAAATAAATTATTTAAAAAAAGAAAAAACAATCAACAAAATGGTCAAAAATCCAAAAAACACAAACAGCACACGGCAGAGCAAAATCTCAACAAACATGATGATGATGAACCACAATGAACTGTGGGAAACACTCATCTGTATACGGTTGAGGACAGTCCCTGGTGGTGATGGGCAGGAACATAAACTAAACTAAGTGCATAACAATACTAATAGAGACCAAAGAATCAAAAGCGAACAGTAAACAAGAAATCATCAACAAGCCATGGGAGGAATCCTGGCTGAAACATCACGTCAGTTTTATTTCAGTCATTTAATATTGAGATTTTGAGACGGTGTCATTCAAGCCTCTAATCTTTGGGGATCAGGTTGGTGATGGATGGATGGATATACTTGACAGCACATGAAGGACTAAAAGGATTTTGTTAATTGATAAACATTGTCATGCATTTGTGCGTCTGGTGACCACCATGCGGGCTCTGAAGAGGCAAGCGATACCAATTCAAGACAAGAGGAGGGACTGATGCTAACTGTATCTTCTCTTCACCCATAGTAAAGTGCCATCTGTTGGATTTAAGAATGCAGTACATTTCACTACTACAAATGTTTCTGATGTGCCATCTGTTGGAATGAAGAACGCAATGCATTTTATTACCACAAAT
>JANRMT010062827.1:3558303-3592221 GCA_026402145.1 Polypterus bichir lapradei
AGAACGCAATGCATTTTATTACCACAAATGTTTGTGATGCGCCATCTATTGAAACGAAGAATGCAATGCATTACTACAAATGTTTCTGATGCGCCATTTGTTAAAATGAAGAATGCAATGCATTTTATTACTACAAAAGTATGTAATGTGCCATCTGCTGCAATGAAGAATGCAATGCATTAAAGTATGTAATGCGCCACCTGTTGGAATGGAGAATGCAATGTGTTTTGTTATTACAGGCATTACAAAGTACATTCCAATAGATGGTGCACTGTGAATGTTAGCACTGAGGTCTGTGTTGGTTACTTAAATTTTCAGCCTGTCTTACATGAGTAGTCCAGCTTGTTAAAGTATGAACAACATTTTTTGTGGAAATAGACTAAAAATGTGTATCTAAATCTTTGTATTGCTTCATTCCAAAAATAGCATTTCTAGTAGACCAGGTTAAATGTCTTTATTTTATACAATTTACCAAGGAGAAAGTGTTACATCTCATCCATCCATCCCTCATCCAACCCGTGTTACATCTCAACCCTCTGAATTGGGGTAGCGTTGTTTTTTTTTCCCCAGATTTGCCCGACTTTGAGCTTTGAGTTCGTAGAATGTTCACAAACTCAGAAACTCGTATTCACCATCTGACCAATAGCACGTGAATACAGCATAAGTTTTTTTTAACTGAGTCAAAAATGCATTTAATTCAAAGACCAATGTGACAACTCAATTCCCAGACCTCTAAAAACATCCAAAAAGGAGTTTCAATTATTTTTAGAAGGTAAACAGCAACTGTAAAAAATTAAAAACAACAGCCAGATCACGGCATCTTCAGCATTGAACACTTGCAATAATCGAAGAAATCGGGAAGACAGGGAGGATCGCTCGGTCAAAGTAGTCTGTGCAATGCGGAGTCGGATACTGCAGCAGGCCCTTTTAATCAAATGAAACGATAAGAACGCAGTCAAAGCAGATGGATATTAGGACGTGTCACATAAAAGACGGTGAAAGTGACATCAGCGTCCCCCCGGTTACTCACATGCTACGGTTACAGTCGTGTTAAAGGTTTGACTGCTGAAGGGGTTCTCCAGCAGGCAGGTGTAGATCCCGCTGTCCTTCTGGCTGGCACTGTTAATTGTCAGGGTGTGGCCGGAGAGGACGTGATTGAAGTCGTTGGCCAGGGGGACTCCGTTCAGCTTCCAGGTGGCCATGCCGTCCCCTTGGGTGGTGACGTACGTCAACACGAGGGGTTTGCCTTCTGATGGGATTTGAGGACTGACTGCAATGCTGCCTCCTTCAATCATAGCTGAGAGATGGAAGAAACAAAAAGAAGTGTGAGGAATGACAAAGTCACCACCATCCACATGTACAACATTCAGCCATCGCCCCTTAGCCTTCCCTTCTTCACCTG
The DNA here is from genome assembly GCA_026402145.1 of Polypterus bichir lapradei. NCBI lineage: Eukaryota > Metazoa > Chordata > Cladistia > Polypteriformes > Polypteridae > Polypterus > Polypterus bichir. The sequence continues at coordinate 3,559,706 of JANRMT010062827.1, forward strand.
ATCTCTGGAGCAACCCTTGGGGTTTTTTGGTTTTATTTTTACACCATAAATTTGGTATCCTGGCATTTTTCCCACTTTTGGATACATAACACCAGATGCGGCTCTGAAAAACGTGATGAATTGCAAAGAGCAAAACTATTTGTGCCAAATTAAATTTACAGCAAAATTCAGAATTCCTTGATGACAGGAGCCAACATGGCAGCGGTCTTAAGAATACAAAATGGTGGACAAATTAATGGTTAACAATTAAAGTGAATGGGGAATTCAAAAGTAAACATGGGAATGAAAACTCTGTGGTCCCCCCAATCAACTTCAAAAGGAGTGCACGGTCTCGTTAGCCGTACGTATGCTCCTTCTTCTCTGTGGGTGGAGCCCAGGAGGCGGGGCCACACAGACACGCCCACTTCTGGGCCCACCCACTGGCTAACCCTAAGTCCACTGAGAAGGTTCGGGAGTCGGAGATCACTTGGCTCACTCTGGAGTCTCTGTAAGCATCGCTTTCTGTTCGGATTTATGGGTTTTTGTGAAATTCTTGCCTTGGCTTTACTGTGGATTGCCTTTTTTGCCTCTTTGGATCATTTTTCAGTAGTTGCCTATTCTTGATAAATAAATCTTTGATCTATAAAAAATCCCTGCTTGCCCCTTTTTTTGATTTTAAACCCAGGGGTTGACGGTTATTCTCCCTCTTGTAGGTAAGTGAACATTTTGTGTTGTTCCGTCAGCTCCCTCCTGGCCTGGCCTCACATTCATCGCTCATTTCATTTTCTTAACCCGATTTTCTTGGTGAGTGTTGTGACGTCAGCAGGCCTGCCCAGACGTTCCTGTCCCCAGATTCCCACTCCTCTTGGGGGATTCCCAGGCATTCCTTCTGGCGTGTCCTGGGTCTGCTGCAGGGTCTCCACCCAGTAGGACATGCCCAGAACCACCCTTGGGGGAGCAGCCAGGGGGCATCCTTACAACACACCCAAACCACCTGCTCAGGAGCTGGAAGAGCAACAACATCCACTCTGAGGGTCCCACCAAACACTGAGCCTATCATGGGGTGTCAGCTCAGCAGCTCTGTGAAGAAGCCTCAGCTCTGCCGCTTGTGGTCTCATTCTGTCAGCCATTAGGGGAGGGACTGGGCATGGAAATCAACCAGCAAACCCAGAGTTCTGCGTTTAGAGTCCGCTCTCGCTTCACCACCGTGCACTGAGACAGGACGGCTGCCATCACTCCAAGCAGCTTGGCCACCTCACGTTCCTTTTTTTACTTTTTCGTATGCATACTATAGAGGAAATATAGGAATTGTGGAAAAATTTGACTTCAAGATTTTGATGAATCCGGACGTTTTAGACCTTCTTAAGCCTGGAAATACCATTTTTGAAATTCTGTCTGTCTGTCTGTGCGCTTTGTACTCCTCGGTCTCAGTGAGATTTTGTACCCCTGCTTTATATCAAAAATAAGGAATCCTGTCAACGTTTGGGCACCTCCGGCGACTGGAAGCGGTACTTTAACTGAACACATTTCCGATTTTTTCCAGTAAACTATGGCTATAAATAAAGATATATGATTCGAATTTGATATTAGAAATGATGAAAAATAAGTAGATACAAAATATGAGAAAAATCTTACAACGGGAAAATTGGGACTTGAAATGAATACTTTTGCGAATTTTCAAGTTAAGTTGGTGATAATTACAGATGGATAATTCAGATGTTGTATCGATATTTATAATGATAAAAAGCGAACAGATGTTAAATTTGAGAGAAATTACTCCACCGGAAATCGTATTTTATTTAAACAACCTGCCAAATTTTTTGTACCGTGGAAATATAAATGTGTACCTGATATTAAAAATGGTATTCGATACAACGCATATTCTTTCAGTAGCTATTATTGATCTCTCTGTTATAATAAAAAAATCTTGGGACGAGATGAGACTTTTTGGAATGAAGTCCCGCGAGACGGAGACTTTTAACATGAGATTCTTTCAAGTCACGTCACACTTACAACTATTTTCAAACAAGACCGCATGCGGTCATCTCACCTCTCCGTCGTGCGAATGCTTTTGGCAGACACACTTCCCGCGTTCTCAGCTCTTATAAATTGTATCAGGACAATCATTTTATATGTTCTAGATGACACGTCAACGGCTAAGTGAAGAAGAAAAGGCAGCGCGTCGAAAAGAAACCCAAAAGCGTTAGAGAGAAAAGAATGCAAAAAAGAACAATAATAATCTACATGAAAATTCTGAAAATAAGGAAAGTAATAATCAGCCTGGACCAAGTGGAATTGAAAGCGAAGCGAGTGAAGCGAGCAGGAGGCGGAGCCCCGTAGTTTTATTTTAATTTAAACATCATCAGTTTAATAATAACGTGTACACCTTGAACATGCTATGTAAATATAAAGATGTCATGGCAACAATAAGCTGCTACATCTCCATCGTGTTCCTGACAATATGTTTCATTTATTTTTTTTTTCCACCATCATTATCATAATTAAATGTAGCTCAAAGCAGTTTAACCTCTAGCCATTTATTGCAACAAATCTATATACAGTACTGTATATAAAAGCCAAACCCCACTGACTCACTCATCACGAAATCTCCCGACCCATGAGGACTTGGGACAGGAAATGTGGAATGTAGGTTACCCTTGGCCCACAGGTGCTCGCTAAGAAACGGCTTTTAAAATGTTGTGGTCCAAGCGTGTTCTGTCTGTATGTCTGTCCGTTTTTCATGAGAAAACTACTTAACTGATTTAAATCGGGTTTTTTTCTAGAATTTGCTTGAACATTCCGGTTGATTTTGCGACTTCTCTCATTGCCCGATGTATCATAGTTCGTTTGCGGCACCGATAGATTTGCTCAAATCCAAGAGACGCGCTGTGGGCTGAGGGAAGGGCTCAGGGCGTACCTTATCTACCCTTAGCTAATGAACGGGAGAACTGCTTAACGGATTTAGATCGTTTTTTTTTCTATAGCTTGCTTGAACATTCCGGTTGATTTTGTGACTTCTCTCGTGTTAAGAATCAGAGTCCGCTTGCAGGAGCGATATATTCTCGCTAATCCGAGACAGAGACTACGGGCCGAGCGGGGTGGGGGGGGGAGCGTGACTTCAGGAGTAGAGAGCTGCGCGGGACCCTCCTCACTGTCCTGTTTCACTAATACGCAGGTGAAGCCGCGGGGGACAGCTAGTATTATATAATAGTAACACTTTTTCGATGTTTTTGAGTGTCGCTAACTCTTTTGACTTTGCACATAATCTTGGTAATGCATAGGTCATCGTGAAAAAATCCCACCACCGTTTTCGACCTCCCTAAGTGCAAAAATATCATTTTAATATAAAGTTTAATTTTTAACAGAGATAAATGATTGTGTTTCCATATTAACAATTAATTCTGATGAGTAACAAAGAGATGTGATGTTTGAGAAGTATCACGTAACTGGAGGTGGTCCCGATGACATTTTCCTCTCTCTCAGTATACAAGTTGACGGGGGGGGGGGGGGGGGGGGCCCACACTCCCAATTTTTTTTTTTAATGTGACTTGTGAACACGATGGCGAGATACTTGGACTCCTCCGCCAATGGCAGTGGCTCACCCGCCACCAGAGGGCTCATTCCTAAAGCTGGCGTACGCACAAAAAGAGGTTTGATGTGCGTGGACACCACATCACAAAATTTATACAAGAAAACCTGACAAGGAGAATCTGCGCAAATACTGACGGCAACTCAGACCTGTGCGTATGCAACACTTCTGACAAACTGGGATAAAGGCGAACCACCACCCCCTCGATCAAGAAGGGGAACACAGCCAGTCCAGCCTGTCATAATTCACATCACCGAGCTGTTGTTAAAATGCGTGTTGACGTGACAAACGTAGGACACCTCAAATGTGACGACGTACCGGCTGTATTTTAATTCCCTTTTAAGAGGACCAGTGCTGCGTATTTGCACTGATGAAGTTTTCATCAGCTTCTATCGACTTCTCAGGGACCTGGCCGACACGTCAGGGATGTCCCAGCTAAGCTTTGGTCGGTCGTGCCTGCTATGCCGGGAGCCATTCAATGACCGGTGAGTCACCACGTCCAGTTTCAGCCTGATGTTCTCCATTACGCCATCAAGAGGTTTGGTGCATTTGGCTAAGGATTCGACACAGAAGCGGCTTCGTATCAGACGGCCATAAAAATGTCTTTGCTTACCGTAAACTTGAAGAGAAACGCTGTTCTTGCCTGACTTCTCATCTGTCGCTGTCATTGAGACACTGTAGACGTTTGTGTCATTGAGCTTCAGGGGACTGATGGTGATGGAGCCGTTGTCGTGGGTGGTCACGCGGCCTTTGTAGTTCGAACTTACTTTCAGAGAGCTGTTCAAGTCAGCCCCCCAGGAGACGATGGTTATTCCATTCACCTCCCACGTGATGGCTGCGAGTGAGCTGCTAATGTAGGAGACTGAGAGAGTGGCACTGCCGCCCACCAGGCCGTTCACAGTAGGGCTGGCCACAGTAATGGTGACACCATCCGAGGGACCTGAAAGAAACACAACCACGAATTGTTAAAAATACAGTCAGCCATGACGTTCATCACATTCGGCACACTGCCAAAGATTTAAGGGATTGTAAAGTTCTGTGAAAAAGTAAATGCACCCCATGGGCTCAAAGCCCAGCTCTTTATAATCCTTAAAGGCATTAAGGATAAAGGAGATCCAGAAACATTCACTCAGCTAAAAGGGGGAAGTCACATCCTTGAGGATACCAGTGGGAATTACGGGGAAACTGAAGCCAGGAGGCTCTTCTTTACACACAGAGCTGTGGGACTCTGGGACAAAACCACCGAGAACATGGAGCTGAAGCAGAAACCCTGAGAACCTTCAGGAAGGATCTGGATGAGATACTGGGGACAGCTGAGCTGTCAAACAAACAGATGGGTTTGATGGACTCCATGGTCTCCTCTCGTTTGTCAAATTCCTTACGGAAATTTTCGATTTGTTATACACACACACACACACACGCATATGTACACATATATATATATTTTTTAGTTCTGAATCTCAGTCTGATTATTTAGGTAATTACCAATGAAGTAACAAGTGTGGTTTGGTCAGCCAGTTGGCAAAAATCCACCACATCCTCTCAGTTGCAACAAGCAGCTCACAGATCAGTGACACCATAGCTGCCAAATGCAAATCCCTGTAAGAAGATGAAAAAAAGTGCGTACAGCTGACGAGCCCCAATAAGAGCGAAACACACGTCATGTACACATTGTAGTGTTTGGCAGATACTGTATAATACACACACACATATTATACATATATATATATACACACACACACACACTGGGTATAGAAGAGAATCCCCCCCTTCGACATATTCCCATTTTTTTTTGCTTTACAGCCTTAAATGTAAACACACAAACTAATATTTCTTCCCAGCTTTACTTACTCAGTGCCACCTCTAACATTAAGTGAAAGACATGACGGCTACAGTTCAGAAAAATGATAACAAATCCAAAACAAGACCTACTGAGATTAATAAAGGATAACCACCCCCCCCCCATGTCAATGTCATTTTGTTGACCCCCCTTTTGCTTTAATGACAGCCTTGACTCTGTTGATTCTTCTCTATCAGCTTTGCACATCTCGGTTGAGCCCACTCAATATTTGCCCCCCACTCTTCTTTACAGTTTAACTGTTCAAGTTTGGTCACGTTGGTGGTCTGCTATCTTCAGATCTTTCCACAGGTTTTCAGTGTGATTTAGCTCTGAGCTCTGACTGGCCACACCGGGACATTCACTTTTGTCTCCTTCAGCCACTGTGTGGTCAGTTTTGCTGTGTGCTTCGGCTCGTTGTCGTGTTGAAAGGTGAACATTCTGCCCATCTTCAACTTTTTGGCAGAGGGTAGCAGGTTTTCCATCAAGAAATTGACCATATTTTGCCCCATCCATTTTTCCTTCTACCCTAATGAAAGCCCCAGGCCCCCCACAACAGGATGCTGCCCCCTCCGTGCGTTACTGTAGGTATGGTGTGTTGTGGATGGTGAGCTGCACTGGTGTACCGTTCGGTGTTGAGGCCAAAGAGTTTGATTTTGGTCTCCTCTGACCATAAGACCTTTTCCCACTTGGCATCAGAATCTTCAAGGTGGCAAAGCTCAAACGAGCCTTAATGTGGCCTTTCTTGAGAAGTGTGACCCTCCTGACCAAGTCACCATTGTGGAGCGCTTGTGAAATTGTTGTCACCTGCACACCATCAATGACCACTCTGTACCATCAAATCCTGTAACTCCTTCACAGTGGCCATTGGCCTCGTGGTGGCCTCTCTTACCAGTTTCCTCCTTGCTCTTCCATCCAGTTTGGAGGGTCCCGGGAGGGTCCTAGTAGTACCAAACACTTCTTTATAATGGACTTTACTGGGCTCCTTAGGATTGATAAAGCCTTTGAGATTTGTTTGCCTCCATCTTCTGCCACATGTCTGTCCATAACCCTATCCTTGAGATCTTTAGAAAGCTGCTTGCCCCCCATAGTCAGTTGTTTGCTGAGAGTTGCACTACCAAGCAAGAGGATGAATGGGCCAGGAACAGCTTCACTAATCACGCTCATTACAACTGAGCACAGGTGGAATGAAGCCAGTAAAAGCAATGGAAATGGTGGGCACTGACACCTGATGGAGTTTATGGGTGGGGGGGAATCCTTTATTAATCTCAATAGGTCTTGTTTTGGATTTTTTATAATTCTTCTAAACTGTAGCTGTGATGTCTTTCACTTGGATGTTAGAGACTGCATTGAGTAAGTAAAGCTGGGAAGAAATATTATATATAATATAAATAATATACACACACACACACACACACACATATACCAGTAATGGCACACTGCTATAACGATATTGTGCAGTGAACACACTTGACTTGACATTCCTAGTGCTCAGACTCTTTCTTTCTCTGTATTTTATCATTCGTTTGCTCAGTGGTTGATGTGCCTACTGCTTCCTGAGCGGCTCTTCTCTTCTCCACCATAGCGGCCCGCTTCTTCTCTTCTCTCGTCGGCATCTTTTCGCGTTAAAACTGATTAAGTCAGAGTTTGTGTTGCAATTACTTAGTGTGTTTTCTTTCATTTTTCATTTAAGCTGGCACCTCAATCTGCCTCAAGAATAATATAAGTTATGAAGAGGTAGGGGAAGTGATGGTGAAGGTGGTAGGGGATGAGAACGGCGCCCGTACACATGCGCTGCACGAGCACCCTGTTGCCCGCAGCCGAGAGTTTATTCTACAGTAAAATAAAAAGGGAAATAACTTTGGGGGTCATTCATCACCCCGAAAGCGGACAGTAGACATCACGTAGTATATGTGTACCAAATTTCAGGTCAATAGGTTTGTGAGCTACAGGTGATTTAAAATCCTGGACAGACAAACAGACAGCCACGGTAGCATATTATAGAAGAAGATATACACATATACATACAGTATACACACACACACAGAATTATCATTTATATCACGGCACCATAATCCATACTTACTCTGCTGTTCTTTTTCTGTTTTTCTATGGTGGTCATCTGTAACCCCCCCCCCCCTTCCTGATCAGGGTGCCATGCAGTCCCTCCATTGATGGATTGAAGGCCAGAGGTCCACATGACCATCATCATCATCATCATTGTCTTCTTCCTTCATGTGAACACTGAAGACCATGAGGACTGATTTACATCATTTATGTTAGGTAGAAGGCCCAATGGGGGCCGGATGGTCTCGTGGCCTTGGGACCCCTGCAGATTTTTTTTTTCTCCAGCCCATCTGGCTTTTTTTTTTGTTTGTTTGTTTTTTTCTGTCCTCCATGACCATCAGACCTTACCTTATTCTTTGTTATTTATAGTATTGCCTAATCTTATTTTTATTTTTTATACATTTTTCTTTCTTCATCATGTAAAGCACTTTGAGCTCCACCTGAATTTGTATGAAAATGTCCTCTAGAAATAAATGCTGCTGATGTTGTGTTTGTTCACCCGCAGTACTGCATGTGGTTCAACGTGTGGCACAAACTTTAGAAAAACTTCAAATGTGATGTTACTTTTAGGGGTAGGGGGTGCAAAAATAAAACATTTTCTAGGAGACGTAGAAAAGGGTGGGAATCCCCGGAATAAACAGCTGTAGGTCCCTATGAAGGACCACCCAGGAGTGGCTCCAGCAGAACTAACATGTGAACCCAACTTCAGGAGATTTGTTCCTGTTGGAAGCACAAAGTTGGCTCCATAAAGTGTATGGGGGGGGGGCGTACTGATAGTAGTCAATCCCCCCTCCCTCTTAATGCCTGCAGTTACCGTACCCAGCGAGGGTCCTTTAAAAATCTCGTCGCCATCTCTTTTTGGTTGGTCACTGCATGGCACCCGCTACAGAGGGCTTCTTTCTGGAGCCTTCATGTGGATGGGTGTCTTGGAAACCAAAAACGGCAGGGGTCCTCAAAATCGGTCCTGGGGGGCCTCAGGTGTTCGTTTCATAATTACGGACTGGTAACGCTGATCTCAGTCAATTAGCTGGGATTTTTTTGCGGTTATTCTTCATTCAGAAAAACACAGCAGTGTGCTTTTTACATTAAGACATTCAGAAATTTTTCTGTTTTTGCCATAGATTTAAATGCTCAACTCTCTTCTATTAATTTCATTCTATGTTGCCCTTTCTCTGTATTTTAATAATGACAATTAAAAACGAGCAGAGAAGACACTGGCAGTGAATCGTGAAAGCTGCAACTACTTTAGCGTCAGACCCCCCCTAATTAGTAATTAATGGATTCAGTAAATAATCAGAACACCTGGAAAAGGAGAATAAAATCAAGAGGAAAACGTTGTTTAAAAATACATTATTCCCGCATAACTGTTTAGCACATTTAAATATTTTCTTTATGAAACTTAGTTTCCTAATTTCTATATTGTTTCCAAAACACAGAATCTGGGGAATAGCAGCTCACTCAATTAGCCCAGCAGTCCAATTAAAAACAGAAGCTTCAGCCACAGGGGGTCCTCAGTTCCGAGTGTGAGAACCCCTAGCCTATGGCACCGCGGCTCATTTATTTTTAAGGGTGTGTGTTGAAATCGGAAGAGGTGTTTGCCCACCACACCACAAGCGATCGATTCGCATTGAACGTGAGGACGAAGCACGGCAGCCCGTTAAACACACGTAAGCGGCTCCTATGTGTTGCCTTTCCATAGATTGGTTAGATTTCGTTAAAATTAGAGCGGAGGCAGGGGCTTCAGTACTTTTTAGGGGCTTAGCAACCCCAGGAAAGTCATTCCGTCATCATATCATTTGGGTGGGCCGTGGAGTCTGCGCACTTTACGCATTCGGCTGCCCACCGTGGGTTTTACGCGCTGCCGAACGGGCTGGACTCTCCGACATCAGGGGGCAGAAGTTCTAACTTCATTGGACGGGTGGGCAGGAGGGGCTGCACGTGTGAAAGAGAGAGATCGGCTATACTATACAACTCTATAAATGTATCAAGAATATTAACATTAGGTCCGAAAACTGAATATAACGAAGCGCGCAATGTATGGAAAATAAAAGGAAGTTTCGCTTACTTGGCACTAGAACGATAACCAGAAGAGCCAGAAACGCCAGCGTGTGCCCAGTCCAGGTCATCGTGCAAAATCCTTTGTTGTCTTCTTTATTCAGCATTCGCGCCCTTCCATATTTCATGATCACACGTCCTCTTGTCATAAATACAATCCAAACGAAAGCTGTCACAGACGAACTGTTTGATGGCCGCAGATCGGATTTCGTTCACTCAGAAGATTTCTCACGTCGAGCTGTCAAGTGACTTTCTCTCGAGCCCCACCCGCTGCGTCACCTGTACCTCCGAGACTGCGCGACACCTGAGCCGATGCGCCTTGTTTTGTTTAACTCTTTCAGTGGTGGAGTAAGTCACGTCGTGTCATTTACGAACAATCGCCCTCTCCCCAATCCTGTGCAGGGTCGCGCAGAGATATGACTGGAGCCTATCCAAACTAGCATAGAGTGTAAGGCAGGAACAGACCCTGGATAGGGCGAACTCAAACACACCTTACACGTCTTTGGACTTTGAGGGAAGCCAGAGCACCCTGAGGAAACCCACGTAGCCACGGGGGTGAGGGACATGCAAACTCCATGCAGGCAGGGCCCGGGACTCGGACCCTGGTTTCCATAGTTCGAGGCAGCAGCGCTACCACTGCTTTCGGATTGGCATTATGGCAAATAGCGGAATCCACCTACGTTTTATCCATCCATTTTCTATACCCACTTATCCAGAACAGGGTCGCGGGACAGCCGGAGCCTATAAAATCTGGACCTGGACATCACAACGTGAGCACGCACAAACACATCAGGTGCCAATTAGGCATCGCCAACCCTAAGCGCGTGTATTTGGACTCTGGAAGGGGACCAGATGACCTTTCTTTCATGATTTCCTAAATATAAATGGCCCGTATTTGCTTATCCGTCCACTGTTAAATTTTTTAAACGACCCTAACATCACGGTTACATAAGTTTGTTTATTTTTTTAATACGCTGCTCTAAAAACAGCCGTTGTTTATAATATGAGGGGTGGCTGTCATAGGAGGCGTGGCCGAAAGTGGGCGTGTTTTTTTAAATAAGACGCAGCTATTACATCCAGGCGTCCACCGACCGCGTTGACGTCATCTGAGTGCCCAGGTGAGGAGGCGTCGCCGCCGCAGGCTTTTGTTCCAAAGAAGTTCATCACTAGAAAGCAGGTGTTCAGGTTTACGAAACATGTAAATTGAAATCATATTCCGTCTACTTGTTATGTAAATCGGCTTTCTTACAAATTTCAGATAGATTATACTTTACTTTTCTGGTAAATTAATGAGTTTAAGTAACCCTCAATCCGCCAGCTTTTGAATTTTGTTATTAGGCGCAGCTGTTTAAAGGTAATGAATGACAAGCGCTGGTGAAATGTCGTTTAGCTGTACATTAGGGTGAACTCGCTGAACCAGTTGTCACCTTTGTTATTTACCAATCCCGGTTAATTATGTGAATAATGAAAAACAATAACAAAGCACTCAATATTGTTTGCAATCAAATGGATCGCAATGAAAAAAAAAACCAAATACATGCGAAAGGACGACCCCCCTGTTCATAAGGCACGTGTACGGCACAAAGACAAGTTAACGTCACCTGTTATTAAATTGCGAGTCCACAGACTCAAAGTGAAAGCGAGTTGTTTGATTTAATGGGGTATCCAATTAACAGCAAACATGACATTAAAGGGGCAGCCCCTCCAGACTGTATTTTGAGCTGATGCTGTTCTACTCCTTCACCACTTTTTCTTTTTTAACCATCAGATAAAACTGACCCTTTGTTGGGCGGAGGAGGATCTGGAGGTAAACGCACTCAAAACGATGGTGATGGCAGTGGACTGATGGCGGAGGACCAAGAAAAAAAAGAAATTACCTCCGCTTTCCATACTTAACAATGATGGGGTCAGTCGCTGAAACCGTCACGTTTCTGGGCTCTGTGATCAACCAGGACTTGACACTGAAGACCAGCGTAGACCCCATAATGAAGAAGGCACAGCAGCAGATGGACTTCATGTGACAGATGAGGGGCTTCAGTCTACCACGGGAGCTGCTGATTCAGCGGTCATCGAGTCCGTTCTTAGCTCATCCGTCACGGGGTGGTTCGGATCAGCAGCTAAACAAGAGAAACAGTGAGGTCTGCTGAAAAGATCACTGGCACCTGACCTCCCACCTTACAGCCCCCTGAAGCGGGCAGGCAAAATCAGCAGAGACCCCTCACATCCCGGCCACAGTCTTTGTGAACTTGTCCCATCTGCCAGGCGTTAGACACTAAACTACACCAAAACAGGCAGATTTGAGAACGGTTTCTTTCCTGAGACCATCAAAAGCTCACACATAGTTAATTCGGCTGTCCTTGCTCAGTATGGGCACCAATGCCACCCCCCAATATCTCAGAGTTAATGTGTACATACTTCAGGATTTCCTGCACTGCTCTGCACTTTGTATTGTACGTCTCGAGTTTATCTCAGTTGTGTGGACGTCTGGCAGGTAGCTGGAGAGTCGTCACACTCCGTTTACGTGTGCACAACTGGCCAATAAACGAGACTGTGATTCTGAAAAACAATAAAGAGATGCAAAGCCAGGCAAGAGAAGGGTCTCAGACTCCATTCCTTCCTATCATTTATAAAACATTGCATGGATTTGAGGTTGAAAATATGTGCACACCAAAACAAAAAGAGGAGGAAAATGCATATGCCCAACAAAAAGAAAAAAAGAAAAATCATATTTATAAAACCTGTCATACACGCATTTCCATGCAATTTCTAATTTATAAACCCTAACAACCTTGTGATTGTGTGTATGTGGATAGGCCTTGAATGCCACCCTGAAACATCCATATATGGAGCATGCTAATCAGCCTCATGAATATGCAAATTACAACACAGCAGAACTTCACTGGCTGGGAGAGCAGCTCCTGTCGAGACCCCGTCACCCCCTTTCAAGTGAGAGCACAAAATTATGTGGGGCATTATAGCGTCACATTCTGGGGGTCCGGGAAAGGCGTAAGGCACCAAAGTCTCAGCAGGTAGCCGCTCTCACCTGGCACATGTAATGACATGACTGCTGGTATAATGAATAGCATCGGCCACATGGAACACTGAGGGTTCAGCCGGTCACCTTAGCAACATGTCAGCCACCACGTCCAGCCCCGTCACATCTGTCCAAGCTACTTTACCTCAAAATAAATGAATCACAGGCTGACCCGGGCCACCGATGTTGTCACTCTCGTCTTGGCGTCACAGGTGCCATTAATGGAATGTCACCACTAACAGCTAACAAAAGCAGCTTCATTGCCACGAGGTGTCCTTATTGCATTACGAGTGCAGTCGAGCGCTCCAATCACGCTAGACGAACCGGACACGGCTGGAAATTGACTTTATTGGTTTGCAAATAAACGTGTTCTGTATGTGCACCCACACCGCCCGGACACTGAAGGTCGTGACACGCCAGTCGGTTAATGGCTTCCAGCACAGCAGCCATGATGGAGAGTCCCCTGAGAAGTGACAACAGGCAGCTTGTATAAACTAACAAAAAAAAACAAAAAAGGTTCTTCAGTGCAAATCCGCAGCATTGGCCCTCTGAAAAGGCAACACGGATAAAGTCTGTGCGTCACGGTCCTTGTCCTTGAGTTGGGTCTTATGTTTATCACGTTATAATAACAGCGCTGTGATACGAGTTGTTACACGTGCGAGTCGTCATTTAGCTGGCATTCCCCTACTTGATGGGGGGCGGGGGTGTCATTGTTTCCCACTTTTACCAAAACGTTACGTATGCCTGGGTCAGAATGGCCATAAATATGCACAAGTCCCCTCGTCAAGTTCTGTTTTATGAATCCCAACATTTGCGTGGGAGATCACATATGCTCATTTTAGAACAGATTAGGTCAATTTAGATCAATTTTATTAATCCTAGGGGGAAATTCTGATGCACAAAGGTCACACGAGAACAGCTTCCCCTTGGGGATTAATAAAGGGTACCGAATCCAGCAGCATAAAAACATAAAACAACATGGATAGCGACTCACAGGACAGATAATACAGCCAATCAATCAATCAGTAAAAATAAAATGAACAAATACATTGGGTGGAAACATTGAACTGCCTGAGAGCACCGGGCAGAAAGGACCCCCCAGAGGTGCCTCTTTGCACACCGCGCTCTTCTTGTGCGTACACCAGCTTTCCAGCACGATGCCCCTCGGCGGACTGATTAACAAGGCTGCAGACATGTGGCACCTAGTGGCTCACTCAATAACTACATCAACTGACCAGTTTTGGAAATTTTTTAGGCTCCATCTGCCCCCCACATATTCTTCTGTACAAGCCAGGGGTTGCCGGTGATCCTCTCCCTCATGGAGCATTTGGAAAGCGTTATTGTTTGTGTTTAGACAGCTTTAATTTAGGAATGCATGATGCTGCGGTGCAGGCTGATGGCCGGCGCTCTACTGGAGGGTATGCTGCTTTCTGGTGCCCCTCCTCTGGGCAGGCTGGTGGGATACAGGCCCGCTTTCTGGCCGTTTTCTTTTTGAAGGCCTCACACCACTGTGGCCACTTTGTGAGATTAAATCAGAACGGATTTCCAAAGATGTGCAGGTTAGGGGGATCGGTGTTGCTAAACTGTGTGGTTCACCATACGATGGCCTGGCACCTCATCCAGGTGTTGTTCCTGCCTTGTGCCAGATGACTGCCCTGGATAATGGATGGATGAATGGCTTGAGAAAGTTACATTTAAAAAACAAAAACAGTAAAAACCACGTGTGAACGTTGAGGGCCACAACAGCTGCAAGTCATTCTTGTGAATTTGAAGTCACTTGTCACCACTGACGCACTTACGGCACACACAGTACTGTTGTGCTTCGCTTCAGTGAACTCACTTGTGAAGATTCGCCGTCTTCTCTTGGCTTCTTTTAGTCTTAAAACAGCCAAAGTCACTCATTTCAGTGCCTTCTTGTTTCCTTAACCAACTGCTAATTCAGAAGGACATGAAGGGGACAGCAGCTCACCATCTCACTTCTTCATTTACTTTGGGGAGTACCCATTGTGACCGGTGGACAGACTGGCACGAGTCACTTGGAAATGTTGGGCCACCAATCTGCACTTCTTCATTTAGTAAAGTAAAGCAATAACAGAAAGCGGGCATGATGGCACCAACACAAAGATGGTGTTTTTTTTTAGCCCAACTAACAAAATGGCTCCTTAGCTTTGGGAAGCCAGGACACTACAATGGAGCTTGTGCCAGGTTGGGTTCCGGGTAAAGTGTCAGACACCATTTCCTGGGGAACATCTGGTTTTTTACAAGAGAGCCCCTACAGGACACTGTGGGCGGCTCAGTTGTCCTCACTCGGTGGTTTTTCAGAGCTGCAGGTGGTAAAGGAGAGATGGTGAACATGAGCACCCCCTCTCCTCCCGGGGTGGTATCGCTTACCTCAGCAGAGCCAGGAAGATGGTCCCCAAGGTGCACCTGGGTGACCCGGTCCAAAGCCCGCTTGTGAGGAAGCCGGAGCCCACCCCAGAAAGCACAGGGCTGGAGGCAGGAACAATCCCTGGACGTGGCACCGGTTAAGAGGTATCCATCGTCATAAAATATTTGGAAAGAAAAGGAAGAGAAAAACGTCAAAGACTAGCAGTGACTCATCTGCTTTGGGCTGCAAATTACTTGCATAAAATTCTTGAAAAATAACCTGACGCATCAGCAGGAAAACTTTAACAAGCCATAGTGTTAAAAAAGTGTTATCAGTAGGGATTGGCTTTGAATTGAGCAATGGGGTCCGAACAAAAGCCTGTGGCCATCGGGACCCCACCAGGATCGAAGCTAAACTGAAATTCCCTGTCACTACTGTGATAGGAGATTATCAGATGGCTGGGCTCCGCCCACAGAGTCTATCAGAGGGCTGGGCCCCACCACAAAGGAGCCTATTACATGGATGGGCCCCGCCCACAGAGCCTACCAGATGGCTGGGCCCCTCCCACCTCTAGCTGAGATCTGAGCAGGTTTCGGGGCGGGACGTGTGACAATCCGAGTTTCTGTCACACTTGTGTTGATTACAATCAGAACACCCACATGAAAAACTACCTGGCTGTCACGAAGCTAAACAAATGTTCAAAAAGCCGAGTGAATTGGCAGCTGGCATTGGCGGCACACATTGTGAAAAGCAGCAGACAGTGGCAAAGTGCCAGTGTCTGAGTAAATGGGAAACAAGGGTCTTGGTCGTGGAGGTGACCAAGAACTCAATGGTCCCTCTAACCGAGCTTCAGAAGTCCTCTTCTGAGACGGGAGAAGCTGCCGGAAGGAAGACCACCTCAGCAGCACTCCATCAGTCAGGCGTTTATGGTATTGTGGCTGGAGGGAAGCCATTCTTGAGTGAAAGGCGTTTAAAGGACCCTGAGACCAAGAGGAGAAGGATTCTCTAATCTGATGAGACAAAAATGAAACTGTCTGACCGGGCACTGCTCCCCACCATCCCTAGGATGAAGCAGGGCTTTGGCAGCCTCCCATCATGGGAACTGGAGAGTGGTAAAAAAAAAAAAAAAATGAAGGGAAGATGAATGCAACCAAATACAGAGAGATCAGTGAAGAAAACCTCCTCCTGAGGGCACGTCACCTCAGACTGGGGTGACACTTCAATGACCTGATGCATACAGCCAAGACAACGCTGGAGCGACTTTGTGACAAGACATTGAGTGGCTTCGTAGGACATGTGTGGAGATGGCAGATGACGGACCATAAAACGGTTAAAACAATCTAATGGAGGATCTGCCGGGAAGAACGGCATCAAGCGCCCAAATCCAGAGGGTGCAAAGCTCGTAAAGACTCACCAAGAAGACATAAAGCAGAGTGGAGGAGGGAGTTTAATAAAGGACCTGAAATACTGAGCTTGATTTCAAAAAAGGAACCACAACATCACACAACACGATCAAAAAAAAAAAAAACGCCCAACTGGGTGGGAAAACCGCAGACCTGGCAAACCTGGTACCAAACGGAGCTCTTTGAAAATGCCAGCTCAAGTCGCGCTCTGATTGGTTCGTGCTCGTTACGTAGCCCTTCCATGATTGGGTCCCGCTCATTACACTTTCTGAGCCGCTTTGCTCGCCTTACTCTCAGTAACAAGTCCACCCTCATCGTCAATCCAATTTTGTTAGGTTTTGTGTGTTCGCCTTTGCTGCTGTGTGTGTGGAAACGCAAACCGTCCACAAATGTCTAACATGAAAGTCATCAAACTCTTCAATGTTTAGATGAAGGTGTAGGCAAACAGCTACATCAGATGCGTTTTCGGTCTTTTTAGTGTGAACGAAGATACTTTCGTAAAAATGATGTGAAAATGCTAGGCGGCCGAGATCGTTTTTCTGTGTATAAACAGGAATTTGAAATGAAAACGTAGTACGGTGGACGTAGCCCAAGTCTCTCACTGTCACTTTGAAAGCTCCCATCTGCAAGGGCCCTCAGTATGGCCGTCATACCCAGACGCCTGGTAATCGGCCTACTTAAGGAGCTGCAATTGTGTGACTTTGACGTTCATCTCCCCAGTCTGCTTGTATAACCTCTTTAATATTTCTGACAAGCGTTAATGGAGTGCGTGTCCAGTACAAGCACACACACACACACACACACACACAACTGGATTAAGGTGAACAACCTGGTTAAGGCAGAAAGCGGAATTCTGAATTTAAACAGGCAAGTAATCTTGTGGAGTCAAAACGCTTCAGCGTCATTGATTTTTGCAAAAAAGGAGTTAAACGTCTTCATCGACCACCGTGGATCCAAAAACAAGCAAGACGCCTGTGACAACTTTATAACTGTGTTTCAAGGTTTCTGTTACTCTGTTGTGCTCGTTGAGAGGTTTACTGACCTCGGCGGTGACATTCGTGTGACTCTGGTGACTCTTCCAAGAAAGCCAGAAATGGACCAGGACGGCCGGGGGGGGGGGGGGGTCATGAGGTCACCAGAAAGGGGTGTGTGACAAAAGGACAAAGGTCCAAGTCTTTAGAGTCCTGGTGCTCCCTGTTTGTGAGACATGGACGCCATCCAGTGACCTGAGACCAAGACTGGACTCCTACATGTGTGTCTCTTCAGAGAGTCTTGAGGGTCCCGCTGGTCACAGAGTCCTGAATGAGGCACATGACCTGCATTGTGAGGGGGTGTCAGTAACAGCACTAAGGCCATGTGGCGCCATTACCTGAGGGTGATCTGGCTCATTATTGAGGACCTGAGTGGCTGGACTAGGCCAAGGGGACGCCCACATAACACCTGGCTGCGGCACATAGAGGGTCATTTCCTGGGGGTGGGAATGGACCGCCTGTCTGCCCTGAGTGGTTGCCAGTTGGGATTCTGAGCTGTTTTGTTGTGTGGAGGGTGCGGCAACGCGCTGTCCTTGTCCTGGTACTTCCTGTTTGTGAGACATGGACAACATCCAGTGACCTGAGATGAAGACTCGACTCCTTCATTTGTGTCTCTTCAGAGGGTCCTTGGATACCTGCTGGTCTGACTTTGTGTTGCTCACGGGGTCCCAAATGAGGCATATGACCTGCATTGTGAGGGAGCGTCAGTCATGGCACTAAGGCCATGTGGTGGCATTACTGGATGATCCGGCTCATTGTTGAGGACCCCAGGCCAAGGGGACTGGATTGCGTGTCTGTTTGGGGGGGGATTGCCAACCAGGACCCCCGAGTTGTTCCTTGACCTGACCTGACTTTTGTGCCTGTCTGTGTGACTGAGCCCTGCAAAGGACCGGCATACCGACACATGGGCTTCTCGCCTAACAGCCAGCGCTGCTGGAAATAATGGCGATATTTTTATTTCGATAAAGTGAGTAGCGCATTAGGTTACTCGTTACTTTAAAAAGTAATCAAATGACGTAACGCACATTATACACTTTAACGTGTTGCCGAGTTACGCACCGTACGTTCTCATCGCCACACATTTAACGATTTCTGAAATATTAAGATCGCCAGAACATTTGAATCAGGAAATTTTAATGTGTGGACGCTTCTACCCGTGACAAGTCAAAGTGTGTGCTCAGGAAGAGAGCAGAGTGGACTTGCACAGACTACAACATCCTTAACAGTAACCCGGTTAAGGGTTTACGCGGCCCCCCTAAGCTGGCTATTCATGGAAAGCTCAACCTCCATGAACTCGACTCCTCGAAGGCTTTGCGTGGCAGTTTAGAAATCAGCTTTCTGTGAATAAGCGGCTCATTAAAGCTCAAGTAAACGCACTGAATGGTCTGTTAGTCACCCGCTAGATCTCAAACCTGCTCGACTGTTTTCCGCGGCAATTCTGTCTTTGCAGGAATTTCACTCCATTCTTTATATTTCAGGCAAAAGAAAGCTTAAGTGTCACCACGACTGTGTTTTCTGAGAAACGGGGTTATCACTTCCTCACTCCTTCATCTCCAGGCAGCTTTTCTGACGATTACGGGAATATCCTGTTCGGTGAGATTGCACAAATTCTCATGACATTCCGTATGTGGGGAGGGACCGGTCCTCTAGCCTCACATTCATGCTGGGAACGCAACAGACATACGGACCTGCCGGCCCAGGTACGCCCCTCGTCCTCAGCACCTGTATGAACCTTCTCGAGTTTTCATAAATTTATTAATGGCTTTTCTCATGATATTCCTGGCAGTCAATATTATGGCATCTGGGATTTCTCATATGCAAGGATCTCAAACACTTGGTAAGAAGTGGAGTATCCGGCTTGTTTTAGAGGCGTACATTTTGTCTGCGTGTTGCCACAATGCCTTTCATTTTCTCTATTAGTGAAGGGCTGCCAACTCTCTTTCTCTGGAAATGAGGACATTTGGGTCGGAAAATGAGGACGCCTATCCCTAGGATGACATAATACGTCTTTATACCGTGTCACACACACACGCTCTTGGGAGGCAGTCTAAGGGCGCAAATCAAGAGCAGGTTTTTGCGAAGTGCGCTAACCTTGTTGAGAACTTTGATTAAGGATCAATATGCTTTATTATTAGTTTTAGTGCTTTTAGCTATTAAACGCTGGGGCCGGGAGCGGCTTCAAAGAAAAGACCCCATTTACTTTGTTAGAGGGGCTGCTTGTCCTTCTCACTTGCTTTGTTTTTGAGTTTCTGCGAGTCGAGCTGCGAGCCGAGGCCATCAGGTTCTCTGCAAGTGTAGGACCTTTGCCTGTGTGAATAAAGGACGAGCTCTGAGGCTGGCGCATAAAACATGTAAGCACTCATATGGCATTTAGAAGCATTAGGGCTCTTCAACACCTTAGGCAATAAGATTAAAATACCATATATTATGATACTAGAATATTAGAACAATCGAGACGAGAACAGGCCGTCCAGCCCAATAAAGCCTGCCAGTCCTATCCACTGATCTCTTCCAAAAAACATCAAGTTGAGTTTTGAAACTCCCTAACGTCTTACTGTCCACCACACTACTTGGTCGCTTATTCCAAGTGTCTATCGTTCTTTGTGTTTGTGTGAAATTTCCCCTTAACAAGTCTCCAACTGTGTCCCCGTGTTCTTGAT
This sequence comes from Polypterus bichir lapradei, assembly GCA_026402145.1. NCBI lineage: Eukaryota > Metazoa > Chordata > Cladistia > Polypteriformes > Polypteridae > Polypterus > Polypterus bichir. The sequence goes on from JANRMT010062827.1 coordinate 3,579,729, forward strand.
GAACTCATTTTAAAGTCACCGTCTCACTCCACTGTACTAATTCCCTTCATAATTTTAAACACTTCAATCATGTCACCTCTTAATCTTCTTTTGCTTAAACTGTAAAGGCTCAGCTCTGTTAATCTTTCCTCATAACTCACCCCCTGTAAACCTGGACTCAGCCTAGTCGCTCCTCTCTGGACCTTCTCTTGTGCTGTTATGTCATTTTTGTAGCCTGGAAACCCAAACTACACACAGAACTCCACATGAGGCCTCACCAGTGAGTTATAAAACGTGAGCAGAACCTCCTGTGACTTGTACTGCACACGTCAAGGCGCTATATAACCTGACATTCTGTTAGCCTTCTTAGTGGCTTCTGAACACTGTCGGGAAGTCGATAGCTTAGAGTTCACTACGACTCCTAAATCCTTCTCCTAAGGTGGACTCTCGATTTTCCGACCCCCTATTGTGTATTCAAACCTCACATTTTTCCTTCCTATGTGTAATTCTTTACATTTACTGACATTACATCTCATCTGCCCGATATTTATTAGTTTGAGCACTACAGGGACTTAAGAGTTGATTGTCGAAAGTTAGGGACTTTTTCTTGAACATGTGCCCATAACGTAGGCAGTAGCTTGGCGTCTGTCAGCCCACTGGGCAGCTGTGTGCCACGACTTAACAGCGCCGGGCTGTATAACCAGCCCAGTTTAAATATTATTGCTCATTGTAACTATATAATAAATAATATGGAGCATCTACATCCGTTAGTATAGAATGCTACAGTTTAGGCTGACATGTTGATGTTAATACAAGATAAATGATTAATATTATGGCTGATTGATCACAAGTATTACAGTATACCAGTAACAGCGCACTGCACAAATACTCTTGACTGAGAGCCTTCTAGCTATTCTTACGCGATCAGCGTCTCTCTGTCGGCGTTTTGTTCCGTCTCATTTTCCTTTGCAATTCTGGCCCGTTTGACCATCGATTGCCGACGTCGATTAGCCTCATCGTCCATCTCATTTGCTCTTGCGATTCTCTTTCGCTCAGCATCGGCCTGTCTTCATTGTATGGTCTGTTCTGCGGTCTCAGTTGCTCGAGCAATTCTATTTCGCTGTGTGTCAGCCTGTCGTAAATGCTGAGTGCGCTCTTCAAAGTTTTCATCCTCTTTCTCTGTAAGTTTAGCATTCGTTTGCTCAGAGGTTGATGCGCTTGCTCATTCCTTCTTTTCTCCACCCTAGCAGCCTGCTTCTTCTCTTCTTTCATCTGCATCTTTTTGCGTTAAAACTGATTAAGTCCGTGTTTGTGTTTCAATTATTTAGTACGTTTTCCTACATTTGTCACTTAAGTGCCTCAAGAATGATTTAAGATATGAAGAGGTAGGGGAAGTGACAGCGAAGGTGGTAGGGAATGAGAACGGCACCCGTACGCATGAACCACACGACCCCCCTGCTGCCTTCTGCCGAGAGTTGATTCTACGATAAAATAAAGAGAGTAATAATTCCCACCTGAAAGCGGATAGTAGACATCGCGTAGTATATGTGCACCAAATTTCAGGTGAATTGGTCAAACGGTTTGCGAGCGACAGGTGATTTAAAATCCTGGAGAGACAAACGGACAGCCACGGTAGCGTGCGCTCCGCCACCCCCTGGTCTGGCATGGAATTGCTCTCGTTCAGGCCCCTTAGCTGCCTCCCATGTGCACACGAGTGTGACAACTGTCTCCAGTGAGATGCCAGTGACCAAGGACAAATTAAAAAGGGAGATGTCAGGTTACATCTTATGCGTCAAGATCTTGGTGAGGTGCTCCTCCACAGAGAAAGAGTTTTCATGGGCAGTGGCAAAATGGAGACGCAGCCTAGAAGAGCAGCGCCTGAAGTCTCCGCACACTACTGAGCAGCCATCTCACTGTTTAACCACCCAAAGATGTCTTCTTGTCTCACCAGGTGGGTGGTGCTGTTGCAGCACATTATGTTCCAGGTGTTCTACCATAAAAGGTGTGCCAATGTGGTACCAGACACTTTGTCACGTGTCTCTATGGCTCTACATCAGTGATTTTTAATGTATGTAATGTATGCGTCGGTTATTACAGTTAGGTTGTGAGTTTAATGGTTGCAGATGGTTTGTGAAATGGGTCACGGCGAATTGATTAAGCAATCGAAATTTGTCTGACAATCATCCACAATTCTCCAATGGGGACTCCCTCCTCCACTCTGACAGTCGTCCATGATTCTCCAACAGGAACCAAACTCCAAATCCCCCGGTCTGGCGATTGGCCACAGCTCTCCAAGAGGGAAACCATCCCCTGCTCTAACGATTGTCCACGATTCTCAATTCTTCTAAGGACATTCTCACCCCGCACTGACAATCATCCTGGCATTCAATAAGGAATGGGTCTCAAGGGTACTAAAAAGGGTAAGATTGGGCTACGATAAACAAAAAAAAATGAAAAAATGAAGAAACGCAGCTGTACACCATCGATGGTCATGTGTGCGCCCTTAGCCTCTTACGCTAGAAGTCCACATGACCGTCATCAGCAAGTTCTTCCATGAGAACCCTGAATACCATGAGGACTGATTGAGATCACTGATGTTAGGTAGAATGCCTAGAGGGGGCTGGGTGGTCTCGAGGCCTTGGAACCCCAGCAGATTTTATTTTTTTCTGTCCTCCCTGCCCATCGGACCTTACTTTTTTTCTATGTTAATTAGTGTTCCCTTATTCTCATTTTTATTTATTTTGTCTTTCTTCTCTTTCTTCATTATGTAAAGCACTTTGAGCTGCATTATTTGTATGAAAATGTGCGACAGAAATAAATGTTGTTGTTGTTACGCTGAACCACAGATTTTGCTTCCTGAAAATATTTGGGTGATTATGCTTCAAGCTGAACACGAATGTTATGTCAGCCTGATCATATCATGTAGGAATTTAGGGAAACAAAAAAATGAAGTTTGCTTGAATGTAGTGTGTTTAACTGCTTAATGTTGCCGACACACTGCATTAGTCCAGTCGAGCTCTAAACAGTTTGGGTGCAGTACTTGGGTGATGTTCAGATGTCCTGATGATAAAGCCACCGCGGCTCAGTGCGCATTCCACAATGTCTGCCCATTTCACAAAGAAAGGAGTCCCTGATCAGTTACATGCAAGCCAGTCTGACGAGCCGAGCAGGTTGGCCCGCATTTTCAGAGGAGAGAACAGAGCCTGCCAGTTTGTGTGGAGTGCGTGCCACCTGGCAACACACAGACACACGCAGAGTCGCATGCACACACACACACACAGCCAACCTGCAACTGCCAATTTACATAACGTACATCAACAAGGATTGTGGGAGAAAGCTGTAGTTACCAGCGGAAAAGCCCTGAAAAACTCCACATACACAATAAATCCAGCATGCAGGACCTGCAACCACTTCACCACCATTAACAGTAAAAATGAAGACCTAAAGTCACCTTCTATCAAATGACGAGTATTTCAAACCAACTGCAGATTTGTACCAAAACTATAAATCAACCCAACTCCAAATGTTCATTAGGCGGTGCACAAAAGCAAAGCAACATCGTCAGGATGGTTTATGATTCTTTATGATCTTCAGATTAAATACGTGAGCTCCAAACCTCAAAGAGCTCAGCACTAGAAACTGCCCTCCCGACACAATCAGTATTTGTGATATTTGCAGTGAATTAATGTACCTAATTTACCAAATGATGCTTACAAACCGATTTATTTTAAACTGCATCGTGCTCCCCCAAAGACAATCAAGCGTGAATTAAGCACTTGGGTGAAGATGACCACCACTTGAACTATATGTGCTAGGAAATTCCCATTCTGTCTGTCCATGATGACACAATCACGAGACTCCATCAGCAAGGAAAGGGTGGTTCGGTTGCACCGACTCAACAGCCAATGCGTTCGACAAACGGGCCTCGTCTCTGATATCACAAGACTGCTAGGACTTCACAAGGACGGAATTCTGCAGAGAGAAAAGAAGAAACACAAAAATAGGAAAGTGACATTTTGTTTTGATTCCGACAGAGTGAAACATTTAACGGATGCAAAGCTAAGCTCTTTTATTAACATTAAAAAAGACCTACAGATCCACCCAAAGACAAACAACCTCACATACGGTGAAGTGAAAACGGTGTTTTGGGGGTACCACCTATGCCAACAGCAATACGTTCTGCAGGGGGCTTACTGTGACAGCCAAGTCGGAACTTTTCTTTCTTTTTATGTCCTCATCGTGGTGTGTGTTCAGACCCAAGTGTGTGTGTGTATTTATTGTCACACACGTGCACATGGTTAAGCAGTCCAAGGGCTCGTTTATACTTCACGCATCATAGCGTTCATTTGACGCGTCCTCTGAGCAGGTCCTCAAAAATTAAAGCGACGCATGCGCGAGTTGCAGTACCAGCAAAAAGTCATGAGGCGCAATGTGATAAAAGTCGGAACGTGACGTCAGGGTCTCTGTTTACTGTCTACATGGTGTGTGTGTGTGTGTGTGTGTGCACCCTGCCCGGGGGTTTGTTTCCTGCCTTGCGCCCTGTGCTGGCTGGGATTGGCTCCAGCAGACCCCCGTGACCCTGTGGTTAGGATATAGCGGGTTGGATAATGGATGGATGTGACAAAAAGCAGCTTTGAGGATCCTACAAGATCGATGTGCGTGCTTCGATGTTTGATGACTGGTTCGATGTGGTGAAGCCAAATGCCGACATGCAGATGCATTCGTGGTGCTTTTATATTCAAGCGTCGCATATTCCCGATCGTAATGACACGATGCATTTTAAAAGTCTCACATACCGTCTTCTGTGCCGTCTTTATTATCTGGGGCTTCCTCCCGACCCGACAGCAGCAATCGCCACACAGAACACATTAAATGTATGATATTCCAACTCTCTGCACATTTAGGATCCTTAGATTTATATTTGATATCACTTTCATGATGGAAAGCATTAGAATATGTATATTACATTTTCCAGATAAATCGTTAATTTCGTTTAAATAATGAATACTGTTAATAATTACACACATGGGGGTGACACAGTGGTGGAGCGGTAGCGCTGCTGTCTGGCAGGGAGTCACGTCGCTGATATTCCCTGCCTGGAGTTTCCATGTTTTCCTGCTGGATTTCCACAGTGGGCTCCGGTTTCCTTCCAAACACATGCAGATTTGGTGACACTGAACGGACGCCAGTGTATGTGAGTCTGCTTGTATTCACCTTGTGATGAGCTGATGCCTCGTCCAGGGATTGTTTCTGCCTCGTGCCCAATGCTAGCTGGAATGGGCACATCCCTGGATTGATGGATTTAATCAGTAAACATCCTTTTCAGAGATATTGCGGTAAGGCGTCATCGGAATTTAATGGCTGTTCCAGGCAATTCACAACACAGAGAAGCAAAACATGTTCTCACCGTGATGATATCTCGCACTGCCACCTGGTGGATTCCTCCAGATTTACATAAAGTACACGCGCAGTATAAACAGTACAACGCTTGCGTAGCAGGAGCGTCCGCTGCAGCACGCGTCACGTGAAGTATAAACCCGGCCTAAGGGCTTAAGAGGGAGTAAATCACCGAGTGTGGGGTTAATTCATTGTACTAATGCCTCTTCTCCCTCTGCTGCAGACCTCCAGAAGACACACCCACCTAAATCTCCTCCCACTTCCGGTAGCAGTTCACAACCCGGTTGACCTCACTTCCGCCCGAAGACACACCTCTTCCTTTCCCTCAACTATAAAGCCGGAGCATTTGTTTTAAGTTGCAGTCTATGTTTTGACTCAGTGCTTAATGACGACTCGTTATTTTGAGTTATTTTGTACAAACCCAACACTACACGGGATGGAATCCCCAAACTGTCATATATTGTCTTGGCTCTTATTACAGTACAGTAGAACCTCTGGTCACGAACGTTTCCGAATACGTACAAATCGGGTTACGATCAAAAAGTTTGCCAAACTTTTGCATCCGTTCACGACCGCACGCTCTGGTGGCGAACAAAAACACTGACAGCCACTTTCCCTTCCGGTTCGTACGCGCTGATGATTTCCGCACGTGATCAGTCTCTCCCTGTACATTGTTCTTGGTCAGACGTGCGTGCATTCGCTGTGAACTCTTTGTGCTCTGTACCGTGTGCTTTTGCATTAATTTTGCAATTAACTATGGCCTCAAAATCAAGTGAAGAGTGGTAGTGTTGGTGAGAAGAAAGGTTCAAAGAAAACTGAAATCCAATTAAAGAAAGAACTCATTGAAAAATATGAGCGTGGCGTTCGTGTTACCGATCTTGCCGCCGAGTACAAGAAGTTGAAATCTACTAGAAATCTGTATAAATCAATCGGAATCGAAATCTTCCTTCGCCGAGCCGGACTCTCCCTCAAAACTGTAACCTCCTCTCCACCCAGCTTCCTCCTCACTTCCTTCACGCCAGAACTCGACTCATGCAAGATCAGTTTTCTTGGTTGTTTAGGGTTAGTATTTGTATAAATTAAGGATTTTTCAAACTTTCATTTTTTTTCCCTGTGCTTAAAACTCATAAATAAAAGTGTTTACAGCGAGCGGTTCATAAGAGTGCAGTGTGAACTCTTGCAATGTTCGTTTTCTCTGTTATTCAATGTTTTTACATTTAGTTTACTATTACACTGTGCATTCTATGGTATCCTTATATATAATTTGATACTATCCATATGTATGTTGTTCACGTCAATACCTTGACTCAGTACAAGTTAGAACCATCCAATGGGACTCTGCCTCTGTAGTTAGAACATAACGTGGCAAACGCGGACGCAGTATTGCATGATTGGCTAAGAATGTTCGAATGCTTCAGTGACGCCACTAGACGGCCGAGTATAGTAAGTCGGTGTTGGTTCGAGCAGATAACAGTAAGTTCGGTTGGTTTTTGGAACGTTGGTTTGGCGGGGCGTACTTTCCAGGACTAACATCGTCGACTGACTTAAACCCTTCAACAGCTCCGGAACCGTAAATCGCCATTTGCTTGGTACGTCGAAATCTATCTTTGGGCAGTTCAGTTTTGGCATCCGTCCTTCTGACGTCTATTGGCAAACTGAGTAATGACGGCTGGGTATTAACAACGGTCATTGTTTAAATTTTATCTGATCTCAGATCTAAAATGACCGCGCCAACATAATTATTACTCCGACTCTGATTAGAGTCATGAAATACGGTTTGCTTTGAAAATTTGTTTGCCAGAAAAAATCAAATGAGGTGCGCTGAAGAGCTGAGTTCACGTCTCGCAGCCCCGTTTAAACAGGAAGCTCTTCATTACATCAGCCGAAAAGGTCTATTTTAAGCACAAATCAGTGCCATGATAACAAAATCATTTCAAGGACTTAAAAGAACAATTCTTTGCAGAGAAAGTATGGATTTCACAAATGTAGAATTTGTAGCCCAATTCGATCGGGCTCCCTATCGCTAGTAATTAACTATTTTTGTGCTTAAAAATCTTAAAATAAAAAAATTTACATACAGATCGTATAGGCTGGAACGGATTAATCGTATTTACATACAATCTTATGGGGAAATTACGTTCGGGTCGTGTCCAGAGTTTTGGAATGAATTACGGTCGTGACCAGAGGTACCACTGTACCAGTAATGGCAGACTGCACAATAATGCAGTGAATACACTTGACTTACAGTTTTCATCGTCTTTCTTTCTCTGTACGTTTAGCATTTGTTTCCTCAGAGGTTGATGCGGTTGCTGCTTCCTGAGCAGCTCTTCTCGTCTCCACCCTAGCGGCCCACTTCTTCTCTTCTTTCGTCGGCATCTTTTCACGTTAAAACTGATTAAGTCAGTGTTTGTATTGCAATTACTTACAGTGGTGTGAAAAACTAAACTAAAATGAAGACTTTGGAGTGGCCTAGTCAAAGTCCTGACCTGAATCCAATTGAGATGCTATGGCATGACCTTAAAAAGGCGGTTCATGCTAGAAAACCCTCAAATAAAGCTGAATTACAACAATTCTGCAAAGATGAGGGGGCCAAAATTCCTGCAGAGCGCTGTAAAAGACTCATTGCAAGTTATCGCAAACGCTTGATTGCAGTTATTGCTGCTAAGGGTGGCACAACCAGTTATTAGGTTCAGGGGGCAATTACTTTTTCACACAGGGCCATGTAGGTTTGGATTTTTTTTCTCCCTAAATAATAAAAACCATCATTTAAAAACTGCATTTTGTGTTTACTTGTGTTATATTTGACTAATGGTTAAATGTGTTTGATGATTAGAAACATTTTGTGTGACAAACATGCAAAAGAATAAGAAATCAGGAAGGGGGCAAATAGTTTTTCACACCACTGTAGTACGTTTTTCATAATTTTTCACTTAAGTGTTTAGTCTGCCTCAAGAATGATTTAAGATATGAAGAGGCAGAGGAAGTGACATCAGAGGTAGTAGCGATGATGTCCTCTAGCTATCTGCGTCAAGAATGATTTAAGATATGAAGAAATAGAGGAAGTGATGGCAAAGGTGGTAGAGATGAGACCGGTGCCCATACGCACGCGCCAAACGGCCGCCCTGCTGCCAAGAGTTGATTCTACAATAAAATAAAATAAAAATAAAAAGAGGAATAATTCCCACCCCGAAAGCGGACAGTAGACGTCACGTAGTATATGTGTACCAAATTTCAGGTCAATAGGTCAAACAAACGGACAGCCACGGTAGCGTGTGCTCCGCCACCTCCTGGTCTGGCATGGAATTAGGAGAGGACATGCAGGTGATGGGTGTGACAGAGCAAGATGACGAGGACAGGAAGAGATGGAACAAGATGATCCGCTGTGGCAACCCCTAATGGGAGCAGCCAAAAGAAGAAAAAGAAGATTAGCTTACCCTTCTCCATAAATGCAATCTATATCCTGCCCGAGTCCCGGAGTTTCTTTATGAGGTCTTCTACTGTTTCCACTTTCACCCCCGCTTGCCTCTGGGAAGGCTCCTCCACACTCAGCACTTCTAGCTGTGAACTCAAATCCACCCCAAGGTCAGACGGCTTGACGGTATCAATCTTCTTTTTTTTTGCTTTCTGAGAATGATAAAGCATGACATTTATGAGCTATGATGTTAGAGGAATTCACGCAACTCATTCATTTACAGTCTACAAGGTAATGAGAAGCCGAGCAAAATGACCTCTTAAGAAGATTACGATATGCAAGCTATCGAGGTAACTCGGGCCCCTTCTTCCGACACGAAGAATTACATCCTGCCTGAAGAAGCGGCCCCAGTTACCTCGAAAGCCTGCGTAATGTAATCTTCTTAGTTAGACAATTAAAGGGGTCAATTTGCTTGACTTCTCATTGCATCCATAATGGCTAACAGGGTACAACACCCTACTACTACAGTCTACAAGGTAAAAGCACGACTTCATTATACAAATATGTGAGTGTGATCTCTTCAGCTCCTGTAAATCCAAAAATGAAAAGAAAACAAATATAATCTCATTGGTCAGCCTTTGTCTAAAATGACATTGTCTATTTACTTAACTGAGTAACAAATTACAACTTGTTTTATCTGAGAAGCCACAGTAATGCCTTATCATTTCTATTTCAATGTAATTAAGCTGTTATTGAATTGAACAAAATGAAAAAGTGAAATGAATACGGCAGGTTTTAAAACAAAAATAAAACGAACAGGCATCTCCTCACCATGGACAACAGACCTATGGAGAGAGGGAAAGACAAAGGGAGAGTAATGGAAGTGCCAGGAAAGCAGCAGCCACTCTTCTGGGCCAAAAAGAGGGCATCTGTTAAATTACAGAAGAAGAGCGGATGGACAGCCATCACCAGGCTAATGTGAGGCACCTGAGCCAAACACAACTAAAAGAAGAATACAGGCCTCCTCCAAATTACAGACAACTGCTTTTTGAAAATTGTGGTGTCTAAAAAAGTCATTTAAATTATATTTGTCATCTTATGTGCAACAACAAAGCTGAATTTGTACGGTTACAAGGACTAGTCTCGGACAATTTTCAAATGAGAATACGAACGTGTCACTGGCACTAACAGCAGATCATCTTCACAGTTATTGTAGGTAAAGCTGCGGTGCAGAGAGGGGCGTGGCTGGATGTTATTTCACGAGGGCATGAGGATGGAGCAGGAGATAAACAGGAGTCAAGCAAAAGTCACAAGACAAGCAATCACAGTGACAAAACAGTAAACGTAAAAAGAGATCAGAAAAATATAAATGAACTTAGATTTTCTTTTCTTTTTGTGAGATATCCACAAACTTGGGAAATTAAGTGACCCTGGAATTAAATTTAATACCCTGTGACCACTGATGTCACTTTGTCCGTGACCTCTGATAAAGCCACTAGCAACCACTAAACAAAACTACGCAAACCAGCGATTCCTAACCAAAAAAAACCCATGGGGTTACAGGAGAAGGCAATTAAAAATATAAACACACTAAAACACCACAAAGTCAGATGGCTTTAACATCAGGAATAGCTTTAACATCATTTTAGACATACTTTTTGGTCAGGTTTGGTGCCAAAGCCACTCCTAATCCATTAATGATGATATCAGGTCTGTTCTCAAATGGGATCAAACTCCACCAGGAAAAACTGACTGTAGTATCATTTAGCACTCTACTAGTGGGCATATTTATTTTTTTAGTTAACTGGAAGAATCACAAACCACCTTCTGCATCTTAGTGGGTATGCAATACTCAAGATGATCTCAAATTAGTAAAATAAATAAATAAATAAATAAAATCATTTTCCGTTTGAGGATATATCAACACTTTTCATTAATACGATTTCAGAAAATGCATGCCAGACCCATAATTGACTCATATGCTATTAATTATTCTATTATAAATAAAATGTTAAAGATTATTCTTGTTCTTTTCTTCTTCTTGTTTTGGACAGGGATAATTTTGTTTTGATTGTTTGCTCCTGTATTTCTATTTTATTATGTTTTCTCTGAACTGATTTTGAAGTAAATTGTTGTATCTGTTACATTAGTTCGTTTCTGTGCTGGCCAGTGCGACGTTCTGCACTATGGTGTGCTGGGCCGGTAACAACAATTCAAGAGAGGCCCACCAGACCAACGAGCTGACTGAGAAGGCAGGCTCAGTTATGGAAAGCTCTCTGGACACACTGGAGGTGGTGATGGAGGAGAGAATGAAAATCAAACTGATGGTCATTATGAACAACGCTGCAGACCTTCTCTATGACTCACTAACATTGCGCACTTTCAGCCAACAAATTGTTCAGCAGAGGTTTGTCAAGAAACGTTCCTGGGACTCCTTTAGACCAACGGATCCTGTCTCAGGATCAAAACCGAAGCCTAAAGCATTAAGTGACTGAAATGAAATGATAGATTTGGTATCCTAATCTTGTCATTTAATGTGCTTTCATAAACGTGTATAATCTCCATTCTGTATCTACTTCTGTTCATCTGCTGACCAATGTGTCTCTGACTCTTGGGGGTCATTTCAAAATGGAGTTTTTGTGCTGCAGCACTTAAAGAGTCACCCTTCTCTGCAGGCATCTGAGGACTAACTTTTAACAGTCATTTAATCCCAACTCCAACAGAAGGAAAAAAATATTTATGCAATAACTGCAGAAGTATTGATTTCCATTAAAACGCCAATATTTGCCAATAAATGATCAGAGTAAATAAATACAGACCATGATATTCGGCAATGTGGCATAACGGGGTTCATTCAAGCGGAGGTCTGCAGTCACGACTGCTGGCATCTTGATCTTAATCGTCTCTAAACCTCCATCAATTTCACGTTCCACTTTCAGGCTGTCCTCTTGGAAATCGACCTGTGATGCAAATGTTCCCTGTTTTTAAAAAAAAAAACACATATACACCGATAAACATGATTTTGATAAATAAAACAAATAAAACATGTGCTATGTACACAATATGAATTTTGCTGGGTCTACTTTATCAATGCCTCTGAGGATTTTTAAATATCAAGATTAGGTCCCCTCACTCAGTATCCTCTGCTCGAGACTAGTCAGGTAATTCTCAGTGTCTGTCAGAGTCGAACACGTCCTTAAGACAAGTTTAGTAAAAGCAGCAATCTCTAACCAGTGTATTCCCAGGGAGCAAGCGCCCCCTGCTGGATGATACAAGACGGAATACAATGAAGGAACTGGCAATTTAAAAGCCCTGCCTTAGAACTGATAAGAAGAAGACGACAACCAATTTTTGACTTATTAGTAAAACTAATGGAAGGGTCACACTTGGTTAGAACATTAGAACAGTTCTGATGGGAATGGGCTATTCTGCCCTTTAAACCTGCCAATCCTATTCAGCTAATATATGTGAGTCAAAATCTTAAGATTCCTAAAGTCTTATGACTATGGTTCTATGTGCGAGAGAAAACTTTTAAAATATTTGTTCAAAATTTCTCTTTAAAAGTTTCCAATTGTGTCCTTGTGTTCTTATTCACAGGGGGGAACAAATTTAAATAAATAAAATTTATTCTATCAATTAAAAATTTGCATGTATTCCTATTTAACTGTAAAATATGTTATTTATATTGTTAGTTTTTTATTATCT
>JANRMT010062827.1:3597221-3610753 GCA_026402145.1 Polypterus bichir lapradei
ATATATATATATATATATGTAAATATATATATTGTAGATGGCACACGGGATGGACAGACATCCTGGCCAGGAGAGGAAGCAGACCCGGAAGGAAGAAATGGACAGACAGCCCCTATAGAAGCAGAGAGATCACTAGGGAACTGTTATTCCCTCGGCACGCCAGATGGCAGCAGTCTCGGATATCCCCACCCAGTGGGAAGCCAGCAGGGCATGCCAGGAAATGTAGTCTGGCAGGGCAGCCCTGCTGGTGTCACAGGGTGCCGCAAGACGGCGTTCCAGGGAAACAAGCTCCCTACTCAAATAATGGACTTCCGTGTGACCCGGAAGTGCTTCCATCGGGCAATCGCCCTGGCACCAGAAGTACTCCCGGGTTTGTAATAAAAGGGACTGCACTCCTTTACTCAGGCAGAGTCAGAGCTGGGTGGTAGAGAGGCAACAGTCAACTGGAGGAGGGCAGTGCGGTGGTGAGAGATAATATTGTGGAGAGAAAAAGACCAGTGTTTTGTGTGTATTGGTAATAATTTTGGGAGGTATTTAAATAAAACCTTTGTTTATTTTTGATAAAGGACTCTGCTTGTGTGATCGTGTTGGGGTTTGGAGTTCACTGATGCCCTGGGTTTATCACTCTCGTATATATAGTCATACACGCGTGTTTAGGAGACAACTAAAGGGCTTGAGTACATGTAATTCCACGCCGGACCAGGGGGTAGTGAAGTGCACTAATTATCCCTCTCGATCCTTTACAGACCATTCTAGGAAATCCCACCCGGCTCTGGGGCAGCCAACGACATCAGGTCCAGTTCTGGTCCTGATGACATCACTTTCTCCACTGGCCTTTAAAGCTGTCATCTTGCTTCCAGTTAATCAGTTCTGCTTTGGACTCAGTTCTGTGAACATGTCTATTATTTTGTCGCAGTTTTGCAGCCGGGAAAAATTATCCGGGTGGCTGCCCCAAACCTTTTCCATGTCTTATGGTCATTCTTGTGACAGTATATATCTTATTGCAGAATTAACTTTAAAGTAACAGCTTGCATTCATTGTACTAATTCTCTTGATAATTTAAACACTACAGTCATCTTGCCTCTTCTCTTTGCTTAAACTGAAAAGGTTCAACTCCTTCAATCTTTCCTCAACACCCGTATCTCAAACTCCTGCACTTTTTCAAACAAATGTGTTTCCACTTTCATTTTATGAAAACATAAATATTTTTTCCAGGAATACCTGAAATAATTTAAAAAACTGTCTAAGGAAAAAAGACATTTTTGTGAAATAATAAAACAGTCCATTCCGAGAGAGGAACAAATGAAAGAAAACAGTGATAACTACAAATCAACGTTGTCCTAATCTGCATCATATGTTTGCTTATTCTATACGTGCGTGTCAAACACAGAAATGAAGTTACCTGTGGCCAGTCAAGCAGGGCAGCAGTCATCTGCCCGGTCTGATTGCAGTCATCATCAATTGCCTGATAAAAAGAAAGGAATCAACTGTATCAGTAAATTCAGAATGTAAAATATATTTAAGTGTTAATGCTGAACTCTGCACACATAAACCTATAATGGAGCAGGAAGGACAATGTTTGCAGCTCCCACAATATTAATATTTCTCAGCCCTTTGCAACACTTTCCATCAGGCCTCTTTTTTACTCAATTTGATGTTACATGAAGCATTTGCAACAGATGATGTGACTTAAATGCAAGACAAAACTGCATTAAAACCTGCAGCAAGTGTAGAAATGTTGTCCTCAACTACCAAACAACTTAAGATCACTGTATAGATGGCAAAATTTACAGCTAGAGAGTCACTTAAGGCCCAAACTAGTGTTTATAAATAGACTAGCTGAAGTACCCAGCTTTGCCAGGGAGGAAAATAAAGTTTTTGGTTTTTTTTTTTTAATTCTTTGAGAAAAATATTCTGTATATACTCGTGTATAAGTCGGGTCTTGAAAGCCATAAACCCAGACCCCAACTTATACGCCCGTTCAAAAATGTGACACTTAAATTTCCTCCTCCAATCTCGTATCAGTTTCTCAGACACATTGAATTTTGTTGCAGCAGTTAAAAAAGCAAAACTGTGGTGCAGAAATATAAAGATTGAGAAACACTGGTGTAATAAAGGCGATGTAGGTCAAATGCTTAAGAATTAGGAAAGCACCAATCAAAATAAACCTTAAAGGGCCCTCCAAGAGTCAGCAAATATATTAGACCCTGTGAAACAATACTAATGGCAAAAACAAAAGATTTATTATGGCAGCTGTTTATGGCAGTTTCTAGAACATTACCACCCTACTGTTTCCCTGTGGCCCTCGGACATAAATATGAATTGCCTTGACTCAGTCATCTGTAAAATGGCGCATGACTGTACAAGAGGGCCTTTAATACTCTTCAGGTCAGTTTGTTGTTGTTTTCGTCTGTGAAAGAAATAAACCTACACGCAAGATGAAAAGACATGTCGTTTATTGTGTCATTTTGGACATCTCTTAATTATAAAAAAAATCTTGGGAGGGAGACAAGACATGATCTTCTCGGAAGACACTTTGATTTCCAATGAGTGAGACAAAAGGACAGCTGCTGTACAGGCTTTTAAACGATCGACACGCAGCATGACAAGCAGAACATGCAGCTCGCCAGCAGCTGATCCAACCGCATCTCCTTAGCATGCGATAACCCCCACCAAACACAATGTAAGCAGCGTTATACGTCCCACGAGAAAGAGATTTAACCACACCCGGGGACGGAAATAAAGGACAAAGAGTAGATGACAAAGTAGAACGTTGTAAAGAATTCAAAAACGTTGTCGTGGTACACATGCAGAGCAGGTTAGAGATAATGGAAGTATGACAATTCAAAAGTCTCAAAAAAACTGATTGTAAAGATCGCATTAGCACAAACAAACGGAAATTATTACTCGGTGAAATAACGGAACAGCGAAAAGAGATCAAATATATTGTTCGAATTTAAACTTTAAGTCGGAGACTGGTAGATCGTCTAATTCGTGTTGCCAGCGAGAATTAAACAATTCCAAACACGTTGGTGCGGTAGGAAGTTCCATGAGACGGAGACTTTTAACATGAGATTCTTTCAAGCCACACATCACTTACAACTATTTTCAAACAAGACCACAGTCATTTAACCTCAGTCGTGCGAATGCTTTTGTCAGACACACTTCCTGCACTCTCAGCTCTTATAAATTTTAGAAGGACGATAATTTTATACGTTCTAATGACACATCAACGACAAAGCGAAGAAGAAAAAGCATGGACAAACATTCGAGAAAGTCATTTTATTTATTAGAGAGAAAGAAACGATATTCACTCACAGGCAGTTATACCTTGCATTGTCAAGATGTAAGTCCAAACACAGAATCAAAATTCAATGCGATCTTGAAGAAAAGTAAATTCCAAATATTGTTTTTACTGACGTTTTAAAGTTAAAGTGAAAATAATGCATATGTAACAATATCCATGAAAGTAGCGGAGCCCCCTAGTCCTTTTAAAATATTCTCATGATCAAAAGTGTGTACATTTCCAATTATTTCTGAACATAATGGCAAAAAATAATGAACAACCACCAGCAGGTCTTACCTGCTTCCCCAAGATTATAAGACGGACGTCCTCCTTCTTAGCCAGTGCTGCAAGAATCTTCGATACCTGAAGCGGCCCTAAATTTTCATAATCTTTGCCAGAGACATCAACGTGAATCCCTCTGTCCGCTCCCATAGCCAAAGCTGTACGAATTGTTTCCTAAAATTTTGAAGTTACAACAACTTTAAAAAAAATAATAAAAGTGACAAAATATATATTTTCTTACGCTATCATATAGTAGAATTGTTTACAGTGAACCTTTTAAACAATTTATTTTTCCTTCAGCTTCTACTTCAAATGATTTCTTCTTACCTTTTAACTTCCTCATAATATCAGCCACTTAGTGTTGTCAGACGTACAGATTACAGTGAAATGTTTTAATTAATTAAGGATGAGCTAAGACAGTTTACCATGATGACACCGGAGTAAAGGCTGCTGGAAATGAGGCTCTACAGTCACAAGGGAATAATAAATTGTAAATCAGTCATTTCAAACAGTAATGGCCACTTACAACAATAGTAAATGACTTGGCTATGTTTTTGACTAAATTTAATAGTCCCTTTAAAAAAATTTTTTTTTTGGATGATATCAAACTTTTAAACACTAGATCAGACAGATAAGATACATTCGTGAATTTATTTCTAGTAGGATTCAAACCATTCTATATGCTGCATTCAGTTAATTCAAAACGTGCTGCAAGAGTCATTACAAGAACTAGAAAGTGCGACCACATTGCCCTTGTTCTTAAGTCCTTCCAGTTAAGCTTAAGAAGGATTTCAAATCCCTGCTTCTTACATATAAAGCTTTAAATGGTCAAGGCCCTGCTTACATATTTGAACATATCATTACCTACAAACAAGACTCTGCATTAATATTTCATGATCCTGGCCTACTAAAGGTTCCAAGCAATGACAGAGTAAATTAAAAATGGGAGGTCGAGCCTTAATCGTGAATTTCTTCTTGGGATTAATAAAGTATCTATCTAATTACAGGGCCGCAAAGCCATGGGCCAGTCTGGCTGCTTTTATGAGAGATACCCCTTTAGGCTCAGGCTGAAGACTCGGTAGTCTGGCACACCCTGATTAGAGCTGCTGGTTAGCTGTGCATATGGTATATTTTGATTGTCACTTGTTTGTATAAAAATATAAGCAATATAATAATTATGAATTGATACTAACCCTCTCTCTATTGTCTTTCTCTTCTTGGTATTCTGGTGTCCCATTGCTCTACTGCTTTCCTGCCCATGCGATACTAAGAGCCTTGGAATCAACAACATAAAGATTCTGTCCTAATATAAACAGACTTTACTGCAGAATGGTCAGGAGGTGTAGGCAGGCCAGTTGGCTGAGGTGTCCAGGACTTGGCCTGTTATACCTGACCTCGGGCCCAGAGGTTTACTTTCTCCAGAGATGCTGCTGATTGGAGTTGGTCCTCCTATCCTGTTGTCAACTGGCCATAATTCATCAATAAGAGTAACAAATAGATATTGTTTGGATCAATTTGTGTCAATCAACTGCCTCGCTTTAGAGTTTGTTTAACAAATCTGTTTTTTTTATGGGTATGCATTACGTAATTAGTAATAACTAAACCGTTAATTATATTTGACCTATGTACCTATTACAGTGCTCTAAGCCTGCACTCACAAAAACAGTGAATAGAATTGTAATAGGAAAGGCACTCTATGATTATACGGATGGAAAAAGAGATATAGTTAGGAAAGGCAGAATGACTATTAGGTACATAAAAAGTGAGATAGAAAACATGCTTTAAATTCAAAAAGAAAAAGTACCTGCTGATGCTTGGGTATAAATAAAGGAAAAACTGTCTTTTGAAAATTTAACATGGCTAAACGCAGCCCAAGATGAGATAAGAGATGTACCCCGAGACAAAAGCTGTAATTCTGCGAGACAATTAAATTGTTATTCAAATTAACCGAGAAGAAAACACTGTGCCTACCTGTGCTTGCTACAAATCTTTCTGCGTGCAGATGAAAATATCCCCGCCCCATCCAGCACACTCCTGCTGCCTGATGGGAATTGTAGTCCCAGTGCTGGCAATGTTTTTAAGAGTTGCTCCCACTCCTCATTATAACCACTCTTCTAAATATGACATATGGCTTATATTTTAAGTTGGGCCACTTGCAAAATTTCAGAAACAGCAATTCAGCCTTCTTCATGTGGTAAGCATACATTAGAACAATCTAGATGAGCACAGCCCAACAAAGCTGGCCAGTCTAATTACTTATTTCTTCCAAAATAACACCATGTTAACTTTTGAGGGTCCCTAAAGTCCTCCTGTCTACCACACGACTTGGTCTCTTATTCCAAGTGTCTGTGATTCTCTGTGTGAAGAAAAACATCCTAATGTTTGTATGAAATTTACCCTTCACAAGTTTCCAACTGTGTCTCTGTCTTACACCCAAATGGCTTACTATGCTATTTATATAACCAGACAGGAAAGGCACTATATACTCATTACTCATCTCAGTGAGGATTATCTTTGTTAAGAGCACACAATACCTGGGACTGCTGGGGCCCACAGCTCACAGCAATCACTTCCTTGATGAGTTTCTTCTCCTTGAGACGCACGGCCTCCTCTACGGCGATCTCACAAAAAGGGTTCATGGAATGCTTGACTCCATCGGTTACTACTCCTGTTTTATCCGGCTTCACCCGAATCTGAAAGTTAAGGCACATAGACATGCATAAGTAGTGAGCTCTGATGGACAGCGGCTATGCTCTAAAGATGCTCTGACAAATCAAGTAACAAAAAGTAGAAGAGATCTAACTAATACCTTGATTAAAAAAAAACATTAATAACAACAACTAGGGGGCTCTGCCCCTTGCTCACTTTGCTTGCCAACCCCCGGAGGAGGGCATTGGGTAACTGGCTATCTAGCGGCTGAGCCACTCAAAGGGTGTCGGGGCGCCCCTCCATTAGAGAAAGCAATTGTATGTAAGGAGATGGTATACAGAAGAGTAAGCAGGGCCTATCGATATACCTGGCATCAATCACATTGTCAGTTGTTTCTCCTAACATTAAACGTTGTTTTTCGCATATTGTTCGGGATATTTTTCTCTGTTGTGTTTATTGGACGATTCTATTTGTTCTTCATTTTTATTATACTGTCGTTGCCAAAAGTTTTGAGAATGACCCCAGTGTTGGTGTTCACAAAGTTTGCTGCTTCAGTGTTTTTAGATCTTTTTGGCCGATGTTTCTCTGGTGTACTGAAGTAGAATTACAAGCATTTCAGAAGTTTCAAAGGCTTTTATTGACAATGACATGACGTTTATTCAAAGAGTCCATATTCGTAGTGTTGGCCCTTCTTTCTTTTTCAAGACCTCTGCAGTTCAACCTGGCAGGCTGGCAATCAACTTCTGGGCTAACCCCTGACTGATGGCAGCTGCCAATTCTTGCAGAATCAATGCTTGGAGTTTGTCAGAATTGGTGGGTTTGTGTTTGAGGATTGACCACAAGTTCTCAATGGGATTAAAGTACTGGGGAGTTTCCTGGCCATGGACCCCAAATGTTGATGTTTTGTTCCCTGAGCCACTTAGTTCTCACTTTGGCCTTATGGCCCTGGTGCTCCATCATGTTGGTCACCAAACTGTTCTTGGATGGTTGGCAGAAGTTGCTCTCGGAGGATATTTTGGGAAAACATTTCGAAACATTTAGTGCTCACACTGTTCCCGAATGCTACTGAACTCTGCTCTGCTATTTTTGTAAAAATTGATCTATTTGTATGAAATGTTGTGCGATTACAATAAAATAAAAAAAAAAACAAAAAAAAACACCTGTGCTCGGGCCCATCTCTTCCAAGCGGGGTACAGTTGGCCCAGCACGGAGCGATCACACTAGTCAAACAAACTAGACTTTGGGGGGTTATGTGCTTGAGCACGGAACAAAGTGCCAGTGTGAGTACACCCGTAGTGTCTTCTTTTATGGCTCCAGTGCCTTCAATACAATCCAGCCATCCCTGTCAAGGGACAGACTCCGAGATATGCAGGTGGATGAGCCTGTGGTGTCCTGATGATGGACTGTCTGTCAGGCCAATCACAGTTTGAGAGCCCCAAGGACTGTGTGAGCCGCACAAGGCACAGTTCTGTCTCCTGTACTCTTCACTCAGCACAACTCAAGACTAGAAATGCAACGGCAGGTCCAGTCACTTGCTGAAATTCTCAGATAATTCTGGACTTACTGAGGTGTATTCATAAGGGGGATGAGGCTGAGGAGAGTTGAGAACTGTCTGCAACTTAACATCAGCAAAACCAAGGAACTGCTTACTGACTTTCACGGCGCTCCTGTTTGTATTGTAAAGGTCTGTGAAGTCTGCTCGTCTCTTGTTACCCGGTCATCACTGCCTCAAGATAAGCGGGGCGAAGATTAAAACCCGAGCGAGGTATATAATTCGTGAATCGCGTAGAAATCTCTCTTTTAAAAGACAAGTCTATTGAACAAGCGGGTCAGATCTGAAATCGGCACAACAATTTGAAGCAGAGAAAAAAGTGAAGCGTTCGATGGGGGAAGGAAAGCGTGAGCGTTTCGGCAAATGATTGTAAGGACTGACACACATTACTGAAAACAAAAGCTGAAGACTTTTTCAGCCACAGCGCGTTATATGCACTTTGAAACCCGACATGACGTTGTGTCCCACCTGCCCAATCAATACTCAAGCAGCAAGCCGAGAGACTCGACTCCGCTGCTGAACACCACTGTCACCCCTGACCTTGCCCCACAACGCAGGCAAAACTAAGCACGTATCTTTATTTTTTTTTCCTGAAGAAGTGATTTAAATCCACAACTCGGGTTTTCTAAGCCCTCTTCAACGTGATCGCAAAACTTGCATGTTACCTTAACAGCGTAATCAATGACCCGCTTAACTCCTACAAGCACCCGGGCAGACATCTTGCGCGGAGAGGAAGTGGCGGGAACTACAACTTCCTGTTGTGAGGACAGCCGAGTGTGTCAAAATAAAAGCCCCCACGGCGTGCGTGTGCTGGAGGTTGGTTACTCGCGTCGGCCTTTACACCTGCTGTGATCTGCGTTCTGCTATTGGCCGGGTTAAAGCTGAATGTCATCATGGATGATAAAATGGTTCTACGTTCAAACCGTAACTCGATTATGTTATGTTCTCCAGTGTCTGCCTGGGGTTTTTGAACAGACACTCAGGGTTAGGGTTCAAGGATGGGCACGACAGACTGACTGAAAGCTGTAAGGTGAGTCCGGGTGTGATTTGTAATGAACGGATTCCTGCCTTACACTCGGTGCTGTTAGGACTGACTGCGGCACTTGAGATCTAGGAATTCATAATGCAGTGGGATTAAAATGGAACAATGACTACCATTTCTGGTAGAGATTTTTACCCAGTGGTGCCAAGATAGTCTCCAGTTGAACTTTGTTGTAAGTACCTTTGAATATAAGTGTCTGCTAAGCAAATAAACATAAATATAACGCATCCAATATATAAACTACTTTAGAAAGAGGGAGTCCAAATGTGAGTGGGACACACTCCGCAGGTGGTTGAGACCCATCCCTAGTAATACCTGGGAAGATAGCTATAAAAAGCTGAGTAGTGAGAGGGGCACAGACACAGCACTTAAAGAGCACTTCGGACTTGTCTTCCTGCTGCTACACCCTGTAGGCCCTGATGTGTGGCCGCCAGTGAGCCTCAGATGTGGACGCTGGCCCTGGGTTGGCTCACTGAGCTGGGGGAATAGTAGCATACGGTCGAATTACCTCTGTCCCTGAAGTAAGGCAGGACTGGAAGGCCTGCATGTGCAGTGTAGCGGGCAAGTGATGAGGCAGATCGAGCCCCAAAATAGTTGGGGTGCCAACCAGGCAAACCCTGTTTATTTTGAACAAAAGAAAAGTAAATGAAAACAACTCACAATGGTGTTACAACAAACATTTGGTTTATAGCCACCTACCGCCTCTAATGGTGTTCTTAGATAGTGCTGGTTTGGCACCAAGCCTGGTAACTCGAGCTCTCAGGTCCAAATGAGACACCACCTTCTGAGGATGTCTCCCATTTTATACCTGGCAGACTGGAAGGGGTGGGGCCAACAGCTCCATCCAGTGAGGGAAAAAGGAAACAAGGCAGGTAGCGACAGCACCCCCTCGTGTACTGGGTTGGTACTGCATACCTCAGGTGAGCCTGGAGGGTGACCATACGTGACAGTGGCCACTGCCGGAGACCTGAGTGACGTGGTGAGGTGGCTGCAGAAGAAGCCAAAGGTTCTTATTAGGGCTGCCTCTTCTGTGTAAAAAGGCTAATTCCATTCCTCCATCTCCTCGCATACTGCAGGTTATTACAGTATTATACATATACTGTACTGTATATACATTTCGTATTGGGGACCAATAACACATGAAGTAGAATTTTAAACAAAAAACTCTGGGCGGAGCTTCGCTCGCCAACCCCTGGGTTTGGTTACCAGGATATACAATTTAAACAGATTGTTATTTTCGTGGGTATTGTTACATATGTATTATTTTCACTTTTACTTTAAAAGTAATATTTGGAATTAACTTTTCGTCAAGATCACGCTGAATTTTGATTCCTTGTTTGGACTTGCATCGTGACAACGCAACATATAGGTGGAGTGGTGGCTCTGAGGCTAGGGATCAGCACTGGCAATCAGAAGGTTGCCAGTTCAAATCCCATAAATGCTAAAAGGGCTCTTGAGCAAGGCCCTTAACCTGCAATTGCTGTGCTCATGGAGTAGTGAAAAAAGTGCTATATAAATGCAAACAATTATTATATAACTGCCCATGAGTGAATATCATTTCTTTCTCTCTAATAAATAAACCAACTTTTTCGAATGTTTGTCCGTGTGATTTGTTAATTGTCATTGCAAAAGCTATTATATCGCACCAATATTTCTGAACATCTTTATGAAGTTCTATTTTGTCTTTTACTCTTTGTCTTTTATTTCTGACCCCGATTGGACCTGAGAGGTTTTCAGTTCCACTTGGGCCGGGCTGTTTGTTACTTTCCTTATTTTTCTGAATTTGCACTCACCTTGTCTGCGTGGGTCTCCACCGGGAGCTCCGGTTTCCTCCCACAGTCCAAAGACATGCAGGTTAGGTGCATTGGTGATCCTAAATTGGCCCGAGTGTGTGCTTGGTGTGTGTGTGTGCCCTGTGGTGGGCTGGTGCCCTGCCCGGTGTTTGTTCCTGCCTTGCGCCCTGTGTTGGCTGGGATTGGCTCCAGCAGACCCCCGTGACCCTGTGTTAGGATATAGCAGGATGGAAGGTGACTGACTGAATTTGCACATTGATTATTATTGGTTTTTTTTGCATTATTTTCTCTTCAACACATTTCAGTCTCTTTTCGACGCGCTGCTCTTTCTTCTTCGCTTTGTCGATGACGCGTCAGCTAGAACGTATAAAATGATTGTCCTGATACAATTTACAAGAGCTGAGAGCGCAGGAAGATATTACACGGTTGTAACCGATTCCCAAACCTTCCACTACAGGTGACTTTTATTGTTTTGATTTGTAGTTCGACAAAAAGGTCGGAGTTCATTCCGATTTGGTTTGTTTGCTATTTTTACGGCCGCCTACTCTGACGACAGACCCAAAAATCTGTTGGGTTAAGAAAACAGCGCAGGTAGGCACGCCCCTTGAAATGGCCCAATGGAGGCGAAGAATATTCAGAACTATCCAATCCCAACGCGCACCGTTCCACAGCATGCCCCGCCTACATCTGAAGGACGATTTGAAAACGCCTCTTCAGAACTTTAGACAGGCGGAATATGGAGCAAAGTTCACAGCGAGGAGGAGGAGGAGGTTGGGAGCAGGCGCTGATTACAGAGCGCTTTATAAACTCCATTTGTACTTGTGATTTCCGCGAAGAATTAGCTAACCTTTTGTAATGTTCATTTTTGAAAAAAAATCTGGAGAAAAGAATTTCTTTTCGAAAATATGTGTCAAGCCAGGATACAAGAATTTAAACGTTTTTATGTATTAACCTACAGCATCACAGTATATATGTAGGATATATAAATACTGTATATGTACACAGTATATATGGAGGGCAGCATGGTGGTGCTGCTGTCCCGCACTATGGAGACCAGGATTCATGTCCCGTGTCCTCCTTGTGTGGAATTTGCATATTCTCTTCGTGTTTGGGTGGGACTCCTCCAGGCGCTTCTGTTTCGTTACACTGTCCAAAGACATGCAGGCGAACTGGAGAATCTAAATGGGCCCGTTTACGTGGATGTGTGTTCGTCCTGTCCAGGTATTGTTCCTGCCCCCCTCATGAATGCTTAGGTGGGCTCCAGCTGTCCCTCAACCCATTTCTAGATATGCAGGTATAGGCTAATGGATGGAGCCGGTGTCCCGTCTTTGTCGTCAATTTATTTGCCGTATTTCTTTTCTTTTTTTATATATGAGTTGAAGCGACCAGAAATTCTCTAAAATCCACTATTGTACATTTTTCCGTATTTTCATCAGTCCCGGGTTAAATGTTTCGCTAATTCTTCTTCTTCTTTCGGCTGCTCCCATTAGGGGTCGCCACAGCAATCATCTTGTTCCATATCTTTCTGTCCTTGTCATCTTGCTCTGTCACACCCGTCACCAACATGTCCCCTCGCACCACATCCATAAACCTCCCCGCAGGCCTTCCTCTGCCTGACAGCTCTTATCTTTAATATCCTTATCCCAATATACCTAGCATATATGCTCTGCTAATTGTTTTTGCCAATTCATCTTCATAACCAGTGTGATCGAATTAGAAAGACATTTTACTGCAAACCCCATGGTCACCAATCCCCTGTGCTAATCCGAATTATCCCCGGCAGTCAGAACACGTCGTTTACATGAAGAACGGTCTCATTGTGTCTACTGGTAATGGCAAGTGCCTTTGCATTCCGTTCGGCACAGGTTTCTGCTTTGCACAAAAAGGAGATTTGTGAAATCGCAGGACTTTACTGAGTAAGAATGTATTTTTGGAAAACGCATAAGTGTTTATTTCTAAAAGTACGTTTTGCGCTCATTTTGGAACGTTATGCCTTTTAGCGATTTTACAGACCTCTAAACTAAATATACGTCATAAATGTGCAGTGGTTCACACTTCGAAATCTTTCAGGCTATAAATAAACGCATTCAATCTATACTGACACATTAAGAAATAATGTAATGATTCTGTTTAGCGACAATCCGTTTAATTTATTTTATGTGGACTACCGTTTTTCAAACTCAGGCTTCAAAGTGAATTAAAGCAGGTTTGTCAAATGATGTACTGGAAAACGTCATCAGACAAACTGTATCGCTGGAACTTGCCTGGAAATTTATGAAATTGAACAAATTCTGATTAACGTCGTAATTTAGTAAAATACTCCTTGTTTGTCCTGTTATTTTTTTTTTTAAATCTTGTTCTACCGCGCACGTCGCTCAGCCGCATAAACATGCGTACTCTACCGCCACCTAGTGGATCTCCGTGCATCACTCACAGCACATGTTCAAATACTCCCGATTGCTTTTTTTTCCTTCTGCTTTCTACTCTGCACTACTGAGACAGACATTTATGTCAAGCCAAATTAAAACATTTCAGATATTTCAAAATGCCTTATTTTTAAGATATCTCGAATGTATGTAAGATTCCTGGATGCTGGCTTTAGAGGCAGAGAATCTCACAGAAAAAGCACGGAAAAGCATATTATGGTCAGCGTCTTGGATTATCTTTTCTCTGTTGCAGACCGTATTGTATGTTGGGGTGCATTTAAAGGAGAAGCCAAATGAGGACCTGTAAGGAGTTTGTTTCTCACACTACACACTCTGATGTCCTTATCCTCCTGTGCAGTTGCCCCATCTGGTCCTTTCCCTGCTTTTCTATCCTGGTCAGATCAATTTTGCCCTCTTCTCTCAAGACTGTAAAAGACACCTTTGTATGAAATCGTCACGTTCTTGGCACTTTGTCACATGGAATAACCTCCACTTTATATAT
>JANRMT010062827.1:3625753-3641631 GCA_026402145.1 Polypterus bichir lapradei
ACTGTCAAATAATGCAAAGAGTACACGACAGTAAAAACTATTTCAACCATTCTATGATCAGCTTCTCGCAACTGAAAGAGGGCACCGTGGCGGACATTAGCCGACATGCTGACCAACCACAAGTGTTACCTGGTAGGTAACCACCCACACAGTCAGATTGTGACTCAGACTACGAATGCCTTGAATGTAATTACCCCGATCTACATACTGTCAAATAAACGAACTACACGCCTTGGCGCAACGTGAGAGGCTTCAACGCTGACGCCCGAGGTTCGATTCCCGAGAGGGAGTGCAGTGAGTGTGTATGCCTGATGAGCCCAGAATTAGGGCTAAGCATGTGTCGCATACTCTTTGCATTATTTGACAGTAAAAACTATATATATATATATATATATATATATATAGCAATGATAATAATGATAACCTTGTTAAATGAAATGACTGATTTAAAGAATTAACAAAAATGAACAACCTCCACCGTGGTTCAGACTGTTAATGGATGGCCAGTGAGCAGGCCCCCAAATGCACAGCTCCTTCCTGTGATTGGCCAGTGTGTATAGCAGGTCCTTCCAGAGGGGGTGAGACTTCCAGGTCTGAAGGGGTCTCCTGGCGTTTGCCCATCAGTACTGCACAAGGAAAGGGGTGAAGCAGTTGGCAACAACGCCTTCTCCTGTCCCAGAGTGGAACTGTGCTAGAGCCTAGAAGGTGTCCCATGAGTACACGTGTGACAATAAATATATCGTGGGCAGGCGGGTAGGCAGTGTGTTGCAGTCGTTAAAGTCTTGGACTTTAAACCCACAGGTCTTAGGGTCCTGATCCTGCTACTGACACTTTGTGACCGTATGAGTAAGTCACTTCACCTGCCTGTACTCCCAACTAGAAAAACATAAGAATGGCCACCAGTTGTATATTAAATTCTATAAGCTGCCTTTGATAAAAGGTGTCAGCCTGATTATATATATTTTTATAAAGAGAGATGATGTAATTCACAATATGTATATAGATATTCACATACAGTAAGTATTGTGTTCAATATGAATGATACACAAGCAGTGATGATCACCTCACTTACATATTAGCTGTGACAGCTGAAATGGAGGACCGTATGAAGACAAGGCTATGTTACAATAAAAGACGTCATTTAAATCTGCATTGCAGGACATTTCAAAATGGCCATTCTGAGGACCATGATGGCTGCAGGCATCTAGAAAACTCCAAAATGTAACTTGTGATGGACTCTCTTGTCTGGCATCATTTCCTATTATACCTCCAGCTCCTTTCTGTATTATTTTTCATTTACATCATGGGTCATTCCTAGAAACGTCATATACTGCATATTACCTCTGGAATATAAAAATGTTCAGATGTACAGCATTATACACTATTGACAGATCTGTAATTTCATGGCAAATGCTTGCATTTCCTTTTCTCAATGTCAGCCGCTGAGGTCGGCCAGGTAAGCAATATGATGAAGAAGACATGACAGGAGGCTTCTGGCTCCAAGAACAAGTCACTGAGAATCAAGTTATAATCCAAAAGCTAAAACACTGATATAGAACCTATCATGTACTTTACATGTTATAAACTTGCACTGATAATTAAACTGTAAAGAATGGCAATTATTTTTAATATTATTACATCATAGTTGAATGCATGACTTAAGCAAATAAACAGGATCTTTTCAACAGTTAGTCATTCCTCCAAATCTCTAAGACAATAAGAAACTTTAGAATATGGTTGAGTGAATGAATGAATAAATGAATGCCAAGGCTATCATTGTGGTGCAAAAGCTAAGATGTTGATATTTGAAATCCACGGCTGTCAGTTTACTTCCCACCTTTGTATCACAGCGTGACCCTCTGTAAAGAGCTGCAATGTATCTTGACTTTGTAAGTCATCTTGGATAAAGCTGTCATTTAAATATATAAATAACCAGTAACGGTGCACTGGACAAATACACCTGATTTGAGCATTAATAGTTTTCATCTTTCTTTCTCTGTAGTTTAGCATTCGTTTGCTCAGAGGTTGATGCGCTTGCTGCTTCCTGAGCAGCTCTTCTTTTCTACACCCTAGCGGCCCGCTGCTTCTCTTCTTCCATCGGCATCTTTTTGCATTAAAACTGATTAAGTCAGCGTTTGTGTTGCAGTTACTTAGTATTATTTCCTTAATTTTTCACTTAAGTCTTCAATCTGCCTCAAGAATGATTTAAGATATGAAGAGGTAGAGGAAGTGATGGTGGTAGGGATGAGAACGGCACCCGTACGCATGCGCCGCACGGCCGCCCACTACCGAAGATTGATTATACAATAAAATAAAATAAAAATATGAATAACCTTGGAGGTCAATCATCTCCCCGAAAGCGGATGTGTACCAAATTTCAGGTCAATGAGTCAAACGGTTTGCGAGCTACAGGTGATTTTAAATCCGGGACAGACAAACGAACAGCCACGGTAGAGCATTATACATAAAGACTGTTAAACTTTAAACAACAGCCCCCCCAACACTCGTACCTGTCGCTCCCCCAAATCTGAAAGTGCCCTGGGTCGCCTCACTAACTGATCCAGTCTTACGTTTATGCTGATTTAAACAAACTAGAAGCAGGCAAACTGAACCTGGGCCATCACTTTTTTTCTACCCACCAAATACGCCCAAGTTTCCATTTTACTGATCACGCTTGCGTACCGAGTTATACTACATCTCCCAGCATGCATCGGGCACATTTAAAAAACAAGGAAATTACTAAAAAAAGACTTTTTACAAATGAAAAAATATGGTTAAAACTTTTTAAATTTGCTATATAAAAATATTACTTCATAGAAAGGATTACTATGAAAAAAGAAATTAACTCTAACGGAAAGTCGGCGGTTGGTCACAACGAGCATTTTGTATTTTTTTTTTCAGACCAAAGGGTTAAGCTAATTATATGAATAAATATCCCCAGCTAAGCACGGTAATGCTTTAACGGGCGTTTTCTTTAAATGTAAAATGTGCCGCTGCAAATAGGGCACCATGACTCGTCGCCTGTCACTTTTTTTAAAACGGTAGTCCTCACCGACGAGCCTCGTGACACCAACGGCTTGTGCGAAATCCCGGATTGGATCGTCACGTCAGCTGACTTCCACGGCAGCAGCTGCTGGAAAGTAAGATGTCAGCGTGACAGAGGCGCTCGTGTTACGCACACCGTGAGCTTCGGATCATCGTCGACAGTAAGTCATTTATATGCTGTCTCTGAATTACCGTGAGCGACGGATGTCTAGCTAGCGAAACCTACGGTTGACTCTTCTTTTTTTTTATGCAAGCTGCCTTGATATGTAAAAAAAAATGCATATTTTAATCAGGACGGCACGGTGGCGCAGTGGGTAGCTTGGCTAGTGCTACGGGTTCGAAGCTCGCGCATGATCGTTGGCTGCGGTGTAGTTTTAATGTTAGCCCCGCCCCTCGTGTGTGTGTTTGTGGAGGGGGCTTCACCCTAAGGTTCCTAATTGGACTGGCACAACATTCAGGGCTGCCAGGTTAGGCTGTGGTCTCCTTTTACCCCGAAGATGCATGTATTGGGATGTTCATTCTTTATATTATTGACCATGAAGCAAAACTCGACGTGTTACTAAGGAAATGAGATGTCAGCGCACAGTAAAAGTAAAAAAAGACAATGTAAATGCAATAATAGCGTGAATGGTAAAATTCAAATAACTATATAGATGCAGGTCAGAGTGTTTTCTGCTTGGAAAAAAGTAGTACATGTAGTAATAAAATATGAGAAACAACTCGCAGCACTTATTGCTCAAGCAACACTTCTGCTTCACTTTAGTGGTCTCGCTCGTTAAAATGTTGAACTCTTATTGCTTATTTTAGTCTTTAACAGCCGTAGTCTTGGTTTTTAATTGCTCCTTATTAGCAATAAGATGCAAATGACAAAAGAAACCAGCATTTCTCATTTAGCTTGTTACCATTTTCACTTATTGTGTATTTATCAGGCACTATTGGGTTTAATTAACTACTTGGAAGAACTGAGAATAACTTGTCTGTTTTAGACTTCAAATCCTTTGGATGATAACCTTATGAAAGGAAAAAAAAAAATCTAGGATGTGAGAATGACTTGACATGGCAGAGTTAAAGCACTAAAAAGCCATGAATTTAATTAATTGACAAGGATTGGTTTTTAATTAAGCAACTGGGTTGGAACAAAAACCTGCAACCACTGTGGCCCTCCAGGACAGAACCTGCCCACCTGTGTTCCATATGAAGGTTGGTGGTTATAGTTGTCTACTGCTGATGGTCATGCCCTTTGCTCACAAGTGCTTCATATGTCTCTATGCCCCTCCATTTCTTGATGGGCACCAGCCATTCCACTTCATTTGTCTTCAACATATTCTTGAAGGAGTCGCTTCTGCATGTAGTCCTTGATATAAGTATGGAGGACAAACATTAAATAGATAAGTAGAACTTTATTTGGCTTGTTAAAGAAGCTCGTCAAGTAAATAGATTAATAAACACACACTATGGTCTGAACACACACCAAAATGATTCCAAAGAAAGAAAAATTCCGGATTTGGCAGTTCCTGTCCCAGTACAGCACAATTAAGGCATATTGCTGTTGGTATAAAGTAGGGGTCCCCAACTCCAGTCCTGGAGGACCACCGTGGCTGCAGGTTTTCATTCTAACCCTTTTCTTAATTAGTGACCTGTTTTTGATGCTAATTAACTTCATTTGAATTAATTTTAATTGACTTACTTTTGAAGACTCAGACCCCTTTGTTGTTTCTTTTTCCTTAATTAGCTGCCAAACAATAATGAGAAAATGCCAACGAATCATTCATGTCAAGAAATACGACGGGGGGTGTCCTTTATACCAGGGGTCTGCAACTCCTATCATGGAGGACCACAGTGGCTGCAGGTTTTCATTCTCTCCCTTTTCTTAATTAGTGCCCTGTTTTTGTTGCTAATTAACTTCTTTTGAATTCATTTTAATTGACTTGTTTTTTTAAGATTTGCTCCTCTGAATTTCTTCATTGTTCCTCTGAATTGCTTAATTTCTTTCCTTAAATGGCAGCCAAGCAGAAATGAAATGTGAAGAGCACCACCTAAGTCAGGGCCTCAAACTCTAACCAATTTCACTCCAACCAGTTGCTTAATTAGGCGCAGATTCTTGTCATTAATTAAACTCGTTCTTTAATTCCATGGCTCGTTGCTGCTCTCATTGTGCCATGGCAGACATTTCAGAAATTGTGCATTTTCTCTTTTCTAAGAGCACTGGGGACCTGAGCAGATCAACACTCCTGAGACCTTCATCTTTTATTATTCTCAAATATTGTATGATGGACACAGTTTGCTGCTCATGTTTTGGCTCATTTTGTATCTCATTATTGTTTGGCTGCTAATTAAAGAAAAAGAAACAATTAAGGGGTCTGAGTCTTCAAGAGGAAGTCAAATAAAATGAATTCAAAAGAAGTTAATTAGCAGGGAAAACAGGTCACTAATTAAGAAAAGGGTGAGAATGAGGATATGTTCAGTGAGCCTCTACAGCAGGGATCTCAAAGTCTGGTCCTGGAGGTCCCAGTGGCTGCAGGTTTTCATTCTAACGCTTTTCTTAATTAGTGACTAGATTTTTTTGCTGCTAATTAACTCTTTGCCTTAATTTTAGTTGATGCCCTACTTAAGACTCAGGCCCCTTAATTATTTCTTTTTTCCTTAATTAGCAACCAAACAAGATTAAGACACAAAATGAACTAACAGATAAACAACAACCCGCGTTCTGTCACACAATACCTGAAAATAAAGAAAGGTGAAGGCCTCAGTAATGTCTGAGCTGCTCAGGTCCACAAAACATTTTGACTGCGCTCTTAAAAAAGAAAATCGACAGTTTTGGAAATGTCTGCCATGGCAGAATGAGCGCCATGGATTTAAATAACGGGTTTAATTAGCAACAAGAATTGGCTTCACATTAAGAAACTGAATGAAGATGAAGCTGTTTGGAGTTTGAGGGCCCGACTTAGTTGATCATCTGTTGGCTCACTTCACATCAACATTTATGTTTAGGTGCCGTTTAAGGAAAAAAAGAATCAATTCAGCGGTCAGAGTCTTAAGGAAAGTCAATTCAAATAAACGGAAAAAGTGAATTTGCAGCAAAAACCGGTCACTAATTAAGAAAAGAGTTAGAATGAAAGCTTGCAGCCACAGTAGCTCTCCACGAACCTGGAGTTGGAGACCCCTGGTGTAGGTTATCATTTGGCCCCTGGAATAGATGGCGATGGCAACTGAAAAACAAAACAAAACTTGGGTCCCTACAATAAAGTTTTATACTGCCTTAATATTCATTAAAATAAGTAGCATTTTTGTATTGAATTTATTAAAAGCAAGTAACATTCCATACAAACAAGTCAAACTTAACAAAACCAACTAGCATTTACATATCGCTTCACTAGGGGGCTCTGCCCCCGCTCGCCCACCCCCGGGTTTGGTTTATTGAATATCTCTTATATATATATATTTTTCTTCTGGTTCGTCCTGCTTCCACTTCAAAACCGGTCCCGCCCACACGCAGCCGACACGCCATTTCTCGATTCCTATTCGTCCTCTTCCAAACCCTTCCCCACGCTGCCTATGGCCTCCCATACACCCCCACGCCACTTTTCTCGATTCCTATTCCTCCTTTGGACTACCGCGTTCCTTCCTCTTCAAAGCCAGCCCCGCCCACACGCAGCCGACACGGCATTTCTCGATTCCTATTCGTCCTCTTCCAAACCCTTCCCCACGCTGCCTGCGGCGTCCCATACTCCTTGCTATTTTCGTTATACTGTGATGGTTGTTTCCTAAACCTTTGTTATAAAATGAACGACAGTATCTTCTCTGTCGACATGTTTTTGTACAACATCATCTCTATTCCGGGATCCGGCAACTGCCTGTTCCTATCAGTGGGTTATTTCTTGAAACAAACGGTTGACGAAGGCAATGCACCATTTTCTGTTCCCATTCTTACACCGCCGTATGCTACAGTGGGCGTCAGCTATCTAGTATAGTTTAAAGAGATTGTTATTTTCATGGGAATTGTTACATATGCATTATTTTCACTTTTACTTTAAAACTTTTGTAAAAACAATGCCTTATTTCCAGCCCTGGGCGTGGTTACATCTTTCTCGCAGGACGTATAACGCTGCTCGTGTTGTGTAGGGGGGGTGCGTCTGAACGCACGCTAAGGAGATGCCGTTGGATCATCTGCTGTCTTTCTGCTGCTGCTGCTGCTGCTGGCGAGCTGCATGTTCTTTTTGTCGCGCTGCACGTCGATCATTCAAAAGCCTGTACTGCAGCTGTCCTTTTGCCACTTTGCGTCTCTGCCACTCGCGTTGTGAAAGGGAGAGGGGCTGAACGCACGTTAAGCAGATGCAGTCGGATCATCTGCTGGCTTCCTGCTGCTGCTGGCAAACTGCATGTTCTGCTTGTCCCCTGTCGTTGTTTTAAGAGCTGGGACCACCTGATGTTTGTCTGTCAAAGGCATTCCAACAACTGCTTGGTTAGCTGTTCTTGAACTTGTTTTAAATGTGGTCTCACTGTCTCGTCTCTCGTGGGACGTCAAATTGTCTTCCGAGAAGATCACGTCTCGTCTCCCTCCCAGGATTTTTTTTTTATAATAGAGAGATATGTATTAGTAATTACTGCACGCCGTACCTTATGGGATCCTAAAATACATGTAGACTGAGAAAAACTACTTCAAAATGTTGCTTTTTTCCCCAAATATTTTCTAAAATTCTTTAAACGATATGTAAATAACCATCATGGTGCATGTCACATGGCCATCAGCCAATCGGTTTTGAGAACCTCTTCAGTTTAATGTTTGCATCCCAAGATCCTGCAGCCCATCCCAGCCCAGCCAGTGAACGAGTAACCAGGTAACCAGTCCATCGATGGGCTCACTACTGTACATTATCGACAAAAGCAAATTCACAGAGTGAATTGGGGCAAACGTCATGATCATTACATCTTGATATCCCGACATGCGGACCAAACTTGATATTCGGGCAGTTTTCTTACAAAGCTCACCAATTGTATTTGCCTAATTTTTTTTCATATTAACATCAAGTCGAGTTTTGAAAGTATCTGGAATCCCACTCTGTGACATGTCACCGGGTCTCTTATTCCATGTGTCAGCGGTTATCTGCATGAAGGAAAGCTTTCTAATGCTTGTGTGAAATTTTCCCTTACCAGCTTTGGTCCCATGTCACAGCGTTCTTGTTGAAAACCTTCATTTAAAGTAAAAGCTGAGACACACTGCAGTATTTCTTTTCATAGCCTCTTTAGGTAAACTGCCATCACTGTTTTTGTTAAATCACACAATATAAATCGGTCTTAAATGGAAAAAGACAAATCAGAATAAACATTCACAGGTGCCAACCTTCACTCCCTGGAGTTTGATGTGTGAGGTAGCAGTGCAGACCACTGACTTAACGTCATATTCTCAAACCCGCTTAATCCAATTCAGGGTCCAGGGAATCTGGAGCTTACGCTGGCAGCACTGGGTAAGGGAGCCCTGGACTGGTCACCAGTCCATCGCTGGGCACAGTCACACCCACTGGGCCAGTTTAAAATCCGTAATTATACTATGTGAGGGACGGACGGGGCACCTTGCCCTGGCTGGGACACTTCTGCATTGGAAGGACCAGGGGAGAGAGAGACAGCTTGGCACATTATCTCCCCCCGGATTGCTAGATGGCAGCCTCCCTGGCTTGCAGCAGCACCACAGTTTCCCACAGGGCATCATGGGAATTGGAGTTCTTTGACTCAGCCCTTTTTGGTGCCTCTGGGACTGGGGAGCCCTACTTCATTGGGTTCCAGCCTTTCCCGGAAGTGCTCCCGGGGTAACGCCTTCAGGACACCAGAAGTACTTCCAGGGAGTACTTAAATGTAGTTACGTGCTAGAGTCAGAGTTGGGAGGATGATGGATGAAGTTTGCTGGAGGAGGAGTGGAGGCGGAAAGAGAGAAGAGGAAGACGAGAAAAGCATTGCTGTCTGCTGTATGGCTGCTTTATACTGTGCTTATCATGTTGGAAACGATTAGGAAGAGTTCCCTATGGCAGAATAAAAGCCTGTGTGTTGTGGTGAACTTGTGTCTGCATCTGTCCGTGTCGGATTGGGGGAGAAGGGTCTAACTGCAGCCTGCGATACCTTTGGCGTAGGTCAGGTAACGCCAGTCATGAAACGTCCTTTCAGTCAGATAACAGTCCCACAGCCCTAATCTTAACCATACAGTATTGTAATGGCGTCCTAATGTTAATCATAGTCTAATGGGATGGGTGTTTCATGACTGGCGCTGAAGGCGTTTCGTGATGTTGTTGCGTTACATGACTGACCTCACAGGTACTGCGGTCAGCAATTAAACTCTGTTGGGATGGGGAGCTGGTGTGCCCCCTGCAGGCCATAAGTAGCATTGGAGATATGGAAGGATGACCAGCGTACCCTGAGAAAAACCCATAGAGATATAAGGACAATGTACGACCGTAAATGAAAAAGTAAAGGCAATTTGAAAATTACGTGGTAACCGCAATGGATAGAAGCTAACGCAATACAACATGTTCACAATGGCTTACAAGCAGTTTGAACACACACACACGGCGCAGCGCTCTGCCGTTACTCTAGATGAAGCCAAGGTCAAATGAACATGGACGTTCCGCTGTGGGATTGCACCATTGTTGAATAAGACAATGTAGTGAGGTTTCTTTGGACAGGGGCAGTGAAATGTGCCTCGTGCAGATCAGTAAGCTGTTTGGGTGCAAGACGTCACGCACTGTGGCACATGCCGATCCACAGCTGATCTCTAAATGTGATCCACTGGCCTTCTCTGATGTAAGCATTCGCCATGCAGATGTGGACTTGTATACACGATGTTGATGGACGAGCTTCATCGGTTACTCTTGTTCTCCCCGCATTATACCTTTCTACCCATTGTGAAGATACAAAAGAGCAGAAGAGTCCTCAGGAAAAAAGCTGGGGGATGAACCGGGCAACCCCACTTAATGTTAAAGTCCAAAAAATGACAACAGAAAATAGCATTTGTAGGTGCAAAAACTGAAAAAAGGCATAAACACGGCCTCCCTAGCCTATTTGGCTTCTCTAATGGTATTCCTGTGTTGAGCAGATCAGGTTCTGGGACGTCCGACACAGGGGGACACTTCTAGTCTAACACCATCACTTGTGGGGACGTCGATATTTATAGTGTGGGGTCCAGAAGGGGCGGAGCTTCTGGACGGGGCTCAGTTGTCCTCACTCAGCACTGCAGAGGAAGAAACAGGCAATACTGGGGGGGGGGACCACACCCCCCCCCAACATGACAATGGTATTGCAACCTTCATCAGAGTCGGATAGGGAATCCTTACACACCCATGTGTGACACCATTCCAGATTTCAAAAGGGCTCTTTCTGCATACAGTGACACGGGTTTAAGTTTTTTTTGATGTGTTGTAGCCAACTAGACATTCAGCATTTCTGTTTTGCCCACATATTAGGAACCTTTTCAAAGCCTAAAGAGCCAATTTCAAGGAACCCTTATTTGTTTGGGTATATAACAGGCTCCACAAATAACCATGGATAGTACCAGATTGGGCGGCACGGTGGCGCAGTGGGTAGCGCTGCTGCCTCGCAGTTAGGAGACCCGTCTGGGTTCTCTTCCCGGGTGCGTGGAGTCTGCATGTTCTCCCCGTGTCTGCGTGGGTTTCCTCCCACAGTCCAAAGACATGCAGGTTAGGTGCATTGGCGATCCTAAATTTTCCTTAGTGTGTGGGTGTATGTGCGCCCTGCAGTGGGCTGGTGCCCTTTCCGGGGTTTGTTTCCTGCCTTGCGCCCTGTGCTGTCTGGGATTGGCTCCAGCAGACCCCCCCGTGACCCTGTGTTAGGATATAGCGGGTTGGATGAATGGATGGATGGTACCAGATTTGTACGTAAAATACTCCTGCACTCTTAAAAGATAACGGTTCTTTAATGTCACTTTACTGGGCTGTATGGTTATTCGGACCACCATTGCTGTGCAAAGAACCATTTATTTCTGTGAAGGTTTCTTTGGACTTTAAAAAGGTTCCTAATATGTGAATAAAATAGAAATCATTAATGTATATAGTAGGCTATACCACAGGATGCCAACAGAGCAAGAAAACCTGAGCTTAACCTGCATTACCGCATGCAAGAAAAGAGGAATTTTAAAATCTGAAACCTTCATATGGATCGCATGATCTATGGCATTGCTCTAAAAAAACCACTCTGGCATCTTTATTTATTTTTTTTTTTAAGAGTGAGGGTCCCCATTTTTAAATGGGCATATTTTGGGTTAAAACTCAGGTTTTCTGGATCTGTTGCATCCTGCTATGTAGCCTACTAGACATTCAAGATTTCTGTTTTAGCCACATATTGGGAAACATTTAAAAGCCTAAAGAACCAATTTCATGGAATCCTTATTTGTTTGGGTATATAACAGGCTCCATAAATAACCACGGATGGTACCCGATTTGTAAAATACTCCTGCACTCTTAAAGATAACAGTTCTTTAACGTCACTTTACTGGGTTGTGTGGTTATTCGGACCACAATTGCTGTAAAATTCCAAGGAGTTCCTGATTTTGAACGGAATCTCACTGCATACAACATCATAGGCTAACTTCAGGTTTTCCTCATCTATTGTATCCTACTATACATTAAAGAGGTCTGGATTGTTCTAATATGTTGAGCAATAAGACAGGAACTGGGCATTGAACCCAACAAAGCCACTTAATTCTTCTAAAATGACATCAAGTCAAGTCTTGAAGATCCCAAAAGTCCTCCTGTCCACCACACTACTTGGTCACTAATTCCAAGTGTCTGTGGTTCTCTGTATGAAGAAAATCCTCCTAATATTTGGGTGAAATTTTCCCTTCACGAGTTTCCGACTGTGACCCCCGTGTTCTTACTGAACTCATTTTAAAGTCGCCAGACTGATTCCTTTCAGAATTTTAAACACTTCAGTCAGGTTTCCTCTTTATCTCCTTTTGCTTAGCTCTTTTACTTTGTATAACTCGTCTCTGTAGCCCTGGAATCAGCCTAGTTGCTCCTCTCTGGACCTTTTCTAGTGCTGCAATGTCTTTATGGAGGCCAAGACTCCACATGAGGCCTCACCAGTGTGTTATAAAGTTTAAGCACAACTTCCTTGGACTTCAAGGCGCTATATAACCTGACATTCTTTTAGCCTTCTTAATGGCTTCTGCTCACTATCTGGCAGTTGATAGTTCTGAGTCCCCAACACTGTCTCATAATCTCAATTTTCAGACCTCCCATGGTGTATTTAAACATTTATTTCCTGTGCGCAATTCCTTACATTTACTTACTCTAAATTGCATCGTCCACAAATCTGCCCAAGCCTGTCTGCTGTATCATTTACAAACACCCAAGAACCAATTCCAAATGCAAAATAAAACCTTCATTGAAGGAAACCATTCAACAAGCAAAGGTTCTGTGTTGACCCCACACAACACCATTTCAGAACCTTTATTTTTAAGATTCTAGTTGAAAATGTGATTTTAGGAAAATAACAAATAAGTGAAGCCTTTGGTGTATCGTCTCAATAACAATTCCGGGCTTATTCTTAACCGTGCAGACCTTCTCCAGATCTCGTTGTCACCTCAAACAGTGAGCACGTGATTAAAAGACACAGTCCCTGCGCTGGACTGTCGCCCTGCCCTGTCCCGAGATTGCTCTTTCTTTGTCCCCGATGCAGCTCAACTGGAATTAATCGCGTGTGGAAATGTAACGTGGAGTTACGTTAAAAATATATATATTTTAGAGTATTTTTTTTTTCTAAAAATAAATCATGCTTCTGGCTTGTGGCTGGTCTCACAATAGGGTCTAGTGCCAGTCGTGTTTGGCGGAGGTCGCTCTGGATTAGGCAGCCGTTCACCGTGGCCGGTAGTAGCGCTACGTACCTCCGTACGTCCATGAGAGTTTAGTTGAGCTGCGTTCCGCGATCCGACTTTGCTTCTGTCGCGCATGAATTACTTTGTCGTTTAGATGAATGGATGTTCCAGTCCGTGGTTTGCAATTTGCAGCTTTCTCCCTCCTCTTCCTCTTTCTTTTTCAATCCACCCTTCGGCGCCCCCATCGCGCATTGATATTAACAAAAATGAAAACGAGGCAGCCCAAATCACCGCGAATATAAACCTAAGCTTATTATACAATACAAAAAAAAGGCAACGATGTTGGAGAACATCACAGACGACCCCCTTCAAGGTTCCCTCGTCTTTGCGATCGCAGCGGGTGATTTCGGCAGTTACTCTTCTACCCCCCTTCCCCCTCTTCCCTCCTCCTCCTCCTCCTCTTTGCAGTCGCCTATGACACGGCTCTGAGCAAACTCAGTACGAGAGTGAACGAGAGCGAGCGAGCGAGTGAGTGAGAGAGATAGACAAGCGCTCTCCATTTTCTCCAAGCCTGATCTCTCCTCACGTGTCCTGGAAAGGGGATCTCACATGACCTGTGTGTTTGTCCCCGTGATCAAAACTTCCATCTCCTGTCTGAAATTCACATTTTAAATACAAACCTAGGTCCCCACATGGACATGCTCGATCAGAGTTTGGATACAGCCTCCAGGTAAGTGCGCACCCTTTTTGCAAAGCTTGCAGACGGCTCCTCCATGGCTCCCACAGCCCTCCATTTGCAAACTGAACACAGAGCGAACGACTCGGGTGGAGAAAGAGCTCGTTTCTTATTTGAATTTATTTTTCTTGATATGCTTTGAGCATCGCGGTGTCTCTTTGGGAGGAAATAAAAACGGACGGCACTTTTTAAAGACGAGACTTGATTTGTAGTGTGGGCGAAAGTCAAAATAATAAAAAATAATAGTTCGGAAAAAGAGTGAAGATATGCAAGAAGAGGTCTGCGTTTTTATTCTGTTTTCTTTGGCCGTTTCTGTATGCGCTTAAGATGAGCAGTAAAACCGATTTTTTTTTGTAAAAAATTTTACAGACTTGAGCAACAAAAAATATCCTTGTCGGTATGAAGAAAATCTAAAAGCCATATACTTCATGTTATTCATTTAAATATTTTATCGGCGCTATTTGTAACGAACGTCATTGCGCCCAGTCGGGTTTACCAATAATAAAGAGCGATAATTATGTAACATAATAAAACACTCGATTTTATAAGAATAAAAAACAGTTACGTTGAATTTGTTGATTTATGAAATGGTTTGGGTCACATTTTTCCTTCTGTATGTTTAACATTTTTTTTAATATTTTAAACGGTTATTGTTATAAATCACTTTTAATTTCTGCCGCTCCACTGTGAACGCATCGGGTGTTCGGCTTGGGGGACTGACCGCCATTCCTTTGCTCTCTTTAATAATTTCGCCGTTGCAAAAGGTCGAAACGTTGTTTCCGCTCAGTTTAAATATTTTGTCGCTCTCTGACATCCTTTAAGTCGCAGCATATCCCGTGTGTTCTGTATTGTCGATTAAGGAGAATATTGTGGGCAGCTGTAAAAGCGGAGTATTTTATACTGACATCCATCCCCAAAACTCTAGTTTTGTTTGGTTTTTTTTTTCGATTACGAGATCGCCTGGAGGGGATGCCTATTGGAGTATCGGTCAGTGTCATACTTAGCGCCGCTTATTGCAGTCGCCCTAACATGTAAAGAAGAGAACGGCAAACTCGAGACAAAAAGCCTCTCGTATAAATGGAAACTAAAAGTGGGATTCTGACAGTCGGCAGCACTCCTCTGTAGGATGGAGGTGCGCATATAATGTAGGGATCGCCAACTTTACACTACACTTCAAGTGCAGTGAAGGCGGTTACTGTGACATGAACACGATATGTAAATGACCCAATTGTCTTCATTTTCAAGTAATTCATATTTGAAACTGTCGCACGTAGGCAGAAAAAGCAACGTTTTGCCTTATCGAGTTTAACTGTAGCGTCGCAGAGGCGCCCGAAGTAGACAGCCCAGATTTCTCTGCGAAGTCGCGCCAGACAGTTTTGCGAAGCCGCCTTTGCCACGTCTCTCTGCTGCTTGGCATTCTGCGCCGTTCGCTAGACGCCTTCTGTCAGTCCGAGTGGAGACGATGCCGTGGACAGACTTCAAGAAGGAAGCGCTGAAGATGCGGAGGGAGGTCGAAGGGGCGCTCAGCCACTCCTGGTCTGCCGGGGGACCTGCGTGGCCGTCAAAAGTTACACCTACTGCTGATTTGGGGGGGCGTGTTTTATAAACACTGAAACGGGTAAAATGTGGGTTGGGGTGCAAGAACAAAAGCTTCTTAGAACATTTGGGGGATTGTAGGACAATGACAGATAGGAAACGGTGTAGCGTGGTCTTTTTTTGTTGTTGATGCTGAAAATCAAATATTATCAAACTCACTTCTAAAGGGCGATTTATTGTCACTTTGTAACTTCCGTTTCTATTGTTACTTGCAATCTTTATATTAATTTGTAATAGCTGACTGAAGATTAAATACTAGGCCAGTTTGTACACTGAGTAATTTCTTGATTGTGAGTTATACTGAGAAGGTGCAGCATGCGTATGTCCTGTACGTGTGGGCAGTGCGGTGGCGCAGCAATAGGTGCTGATGCCTCACAGGTCCAGCATCCTGGTTTTTAATCTCAGATCCAGTTGTTGTCTACTGGAAGTTTGCAAGTGCTCCCTGGGCTGATTATGGCTATCCTGTAGGTTTTATCTGCATCAATAAACTGGAACTCTGTGTGTGTGAGTGAATGGGCCCTGTAATGGATGGGTGTCCTGTCCTGGTTTATTTCCCACCTTGCACCCAATGTTGCTGGATTGCTTCCTGCCTCCGGAGACCATGAATTGGATTGTGTGTGTTAGATATCTATCTATCTATCTATCTATCTATCTATCTATCTATCTATCTATCTATCTATCTAT
>JANRMT010062827.1:3644857-3681815 GCA_026402145.1 Polypterus bichir lapradei
ATCTATCTATTATATAGTGCCTTTCATATCCATCTATCTATCTATCTATTATATAGTGCCTTTCATATCCATCTATCTATCTATCTATTATATAGTGCCTTTCATATCCATCTATCTATCTATTAGATATGAAAGGCACTATATAATAGATAGATATGAAAGGCACTATATAATAGACAGATAGATATGAAAGGCACTATATAAGATAGATGATATGAAAGGCACTATATAAGATAGATGATATGAAAGGCACTATATAATAGATAGATAGATATGAAAGGCACTATATAATAGACAGATATGAAAGGCACTATATAAGAGAGATGATATGAAAGGCACTATATAAGATAGATGATATGAAAGGCACTATATATCTATCTATTATATAGTGCCTTTCATATCTATCTATTATATAGTGCCTTTCATATCTATCTATTAATCTATTATATAGTGCCTTTCATATCTATCTATTATATAGTGCCTTTCATATCTATCTATCTATTATATAGTGCCTTTCATATCTATCTATTAATCTATTATATAGTGCCTTTCATATCTATCTATTATATAGTGCCTTTCATATCTATCTATTAGATAGATATGAAAGGCACTATATAATAGATAGATATGAAAGGCACTATATATCTAAGCTTGGAGACATTAAAATAGTGCACACTTATTTGATATATTAATAACTAGGTAAAGGGCCGAAGTAAAGCCTGAGCGTTTTAGAATCATGGTGCGGTATATTTTTATGATAATCTTCTAGTGGTAAACAATTCATTGTATTTAGAACATAAATAAGAATTAATTAAAAAAAAAAAAAGGACACAGACAAGATGAGAATCGCAGTGCTGCCGAGTTGCAGCTGGATTTGCTCAAATCTGCAAGGGCCACCGACTGCCGCCATGATAATCCTTTGTAACAATTCCAATGCAAAACATCGTCACGGTGTTCTCCAATTTTTTGTTTTTATTTTTTTTTTTCCACAGATTAATTTTTGGCAGGATTGGATTTTTCTAGGCCTTGGGGCCATGAGTTTGATCTATTACGGAAAATTGTTTTTCCTTTGGTTGCCTGCAAAGAGCTGAGAACTTAACGTCAGTCAGTCAATTGGGAACACGTAGTTTTACATTTATAGACGTCTACATCTACCTTCTAAGGTGACACAGTTGTTAGCTTGGCATTCTTGCAGCGCCCTGAGCTTGAGTTCGGTTCTCCACCTACTTGTGTGTCCCTGTGTTGGCTTTCTCTTGATTTAGATTATCTAATGACTATAATTTGAGCCATGGCAAGTGAGTGTGCCTTTTGATCCACTGTGCCCGGCAGTGATAAGATATGATGTACTTGTAATAGCGGGCTATTGAAAACGAAAGAGCAGATTTCCAACAAAATGTATGAGACACATCACTGGATAGAGGAAAGTTCAAACTTTAAAAGCCCGCCTAAAATTACCAGTGAATGCCACTGAGCGCCACTTCTCGTTTATAGGAAAATGGCGACAACGCCACAAGAGAAATCATTTTGTGTGCTGCAATTAGCGAATTGTGAGTCCATTGTTCAAGTGCAACGTGAATTCTGCCGACAGTTCAACAAACAGCCGCCTTACCATAAGCAGTTTTACGAGTGACATAAAAAAGGAGTTATTTGTGACAGACGGGTATCAGCAAGAGTGAAAGGGAAGGTCTACAGGATGGTAGTGAGACCAGCTATGTTATATGGGCTGGAGACGGTGGCACAGGAGACAGAGCTGGAGGTGGCAGAGTTAAAGATGCTAAGATTTGCATTGGGTGTGACGAGGATGGACAGGATTAGAAATGAGGACATCAGAGGGTCTGCTCAAGTTGGACGGTTGGGAGACAAAGTCAGAGAGGAGAGATTGTGTTGGTTTGGACATGTGCAGAGGGGAGATGGTGGGTATATTGGGAGAAGGGTGCTATGGATAGAGCTGCCAGGCAAGAGGAGAAGAGGAAAGACTAAGCGAAGGTTTATGGATGTGGTGAGAGAGGACATGCAAGTGATGGGTGTGACAGAACAAGATGACGAGGACAGGAAGATATGGAAGAAGATGATCCGCTGTGGCGATCTCTAACTGGAGCAGCCGAAAGAAGATGATGATGATTCTGGGGGGGTCTGTTCTGCTCCTACTCTGTTCAGTGGGTGTTGGGCAGAGTCATGGGGTCCAGCAGCTGTGGGGTATCTGTTGGTGAAGAGAGATTCACTGATCTTGACTTTGACGGTGATGCTGTGATCTTCAATGGAGACTCTGATCGGGGATCTCGAGAGACTGAGTGAGGAGTCTGAGGGTCTGGGCTTGCGAGTGTCCTGATAAAACCCAAAAGTCAGGCCTTTAATGGCATCTTGGGCACGACCATTAGCCGTGTGTCTGTCTGTGGAGAGAGTGTCGACCTCGTTGAGAGGTTTACTGACCTCTGGTGACTCTTCCTATGAAGTCAGTTGATGGATTGGGAGAGCATTGGGGGGGGTTATGAGGTCGCTGGAAAGGAGTGCGTGGAGGTCCAAGTCTTTATAGTCCTGGTGCTCCCTGTTTGTGAGATATGGACGCTATCCGGTGACCTGAGATGAAGACTGGACTCCATCATGTGTGTCTCTTCAGATGGTCCTTGGGTCCCGCTGGTCTGACTTTGCGTTGCTCATGGAGTCCTGAGTGAGGCATATGACCTGCATTGTGAGGGGGTGTCAGTTACAACACTATGGCCATGTGGTGCGATTCCCCGAGGGTGATCCCCATTGTTGAGGACCCGAGCAGCTGGACCAGGCCAAGGGGAGATGCCCACGTAACACCTGGCTGTGGCAGAAAGAGGGTCATTTCTCATGTCAGGTGTTTCGTTGTATGGTGTGTGCGACAAACGTGCTGTACCAGTGCCTGCTTGCCAGCCTGACCCGAGTTGAATGTTACTCCGTTCAGTGCTGT
This sequence comes from Polypterus bichir lapradei, assembly GCA_026402145.1. NCBI lineage: Eukaryota > Metazoa > Chordata > Cladistia > Polypteriformes > Polypteridae > Polypterus > Polypterus bichir. The sequence continues at coordinate 3,647,793 of JANRMT010062827.1, forward strand.
TGTTTAGTGTTCATTTCTTAGTACTGTACCAGTAAATCTATTTACACACTGCCTTGCCCCCTGTGCCAGCTGGGATAGGCTACAGTACCCCTCCAATCCCAGATCTGGATCAAGCAGGTCAGAGAATGACATGACTGATCAATGTATGGGTTTATAGAGAGAAAACGGGTATTAACCCTTTTGTCCTTGGATTTTCTGTTTTTATGGGAAAAATTATTTTATGAGATATTCTACCCTTTGGGGTGTCTAGGAAGCTCAAAAATGAAAAACTAAAGAATGATCACTGTTATTATACAATAGCTGCCAAATACGTCAGTCTTCTTGAGGAAATAAAATTGAAAGTGGAGCTATGTACTCTGTGGGGCGCACAGTCCAGAAGCGTCCATTTTCACTTCCGTGTTTCACGGACTGTATGCCGGTCTCTCCGGTCTACGCTAATAGAAGCGCTCGCCCGATTCCAACGGCTGCAAACGTACCCGTGCTTTACAAAAACGGCTGCATATTTATATACTAGTAAGAGGATGTTGGGGTCGAAAGGGAAATTTAGAAAAACAAACGAACAGCAATAAGTAAACGATGAAAGGATTGTGCCAGCGATATCCTAGGAGTCCCTGTTGTTCTGGAGTTGCTTTGGCAGAAGATGTTGCAGCTTTTCTTTTTATTGGAAGCTATGCACGATGAACCTTTTGAGGTCCCAACATACCCCATCGTCTGTCCATCCATCCATCCAACAAGCCATCGGTGCGTCCATTTTCTAAGCTTGCATCTTCTATCGGAGTATCGTGGGCATAGTACATAGTGATTTAAAAATAGAATGCATGCAAATTAAAAGAAAACACTACCAGATAGAAGGTGCCATGGCGTAAAGCAGACACAAAAGATCTTGTGAATGTCGGAACAGATTGTTGTGGAAGCAAGTGACTGAATGGAAAGGAAAACGACGGTGTGAAAAACTTAAGTGGTAGGCGCCCTATTGTCGTCAATATGGCTGGAGAAGCAATCGGGAGTGTCGCAGCACAATGAAAAGGCTGGAAACAAGGGGTGGAAATGCTAGCACTTTTTTGCGTTCACTTTTGGAGCCAGTTTAAAAATCCAGATTTTACACATTTATCTGACGGTGTGTTTAACCGCTTGTTGCCCAAATTTATTTACAATTATATAAAAAAAAGAAATTATTTGTGTTTTTTGCTGTCAAGCGGAAGTTAAATTAAGCAGAAGGGTCATGTGCGGCCTGCAATACCTATGACCTAGATCAGGTGATGCCCACGACGTCGGTCACACAATGCCCTTTGACTGAGATAACGGGGCCCTAATGCTAATCCTAGTCTGACATGATGGGTGTTACATGACTGACCTCATAGGTACTGCGGTCTGAAATGACACTCTGTTGAAATTAAGTGGAGATTGATCATTTGAATATAGCGCACAAGCAAACAATAAGCTAGTATTTTTATCTGACCACAACTTACCTCAAATTTGGACAGTTTCTCAAAATTAGTAGCTAAAATCCACGTGCACAGCCACGCCAACACTTCGCTTCCATCAGGCAGATGTAGTAGATGGTGTGACCAGTGCCTCCAATATGATCCTTGGTACATATTGAATACGCATCGACCAGCATTGGCGGGATACATAACGCCACCTCGGCTGCATTCAGGCCGGAAGCGATTTCGTGACAATCGTCTACAAGGGGTGGAAATGTTAGCACTTTTTGTGTTCACTTTTGGAGTGGAGTGGACTTTAAAAATCCAGATTTTACATGTTTATCCGACGGTGTGTTAAACCCCTTGTTGCCTAAATTTATTTACAATTATATAAAAAGAAAAATTATTTGTGTTTTGTTGTCAAGCAGAAGGGTCTAGCTGCGGCCTGCAATACCTATGACATAGATCAGGTAATTTCCACAATGGCAGTCACACAATTCCCTTTGACTGAGATAACGGGGCCCTAATGCTAATCCTAGTCTGACGTGATGGGTGTTGCATGACTGACCTCATAGGTACTGCGGTCTGCAGTGACACTTTGTTGAAATTAAGTGGAGATTGATCATTTGAATATAGCGCACAAGTAAACGATAAGCTGGTATTTTTATCTGACCACAACTTACCTCAAATTTGGACAGTTTCTCAAAATTAGTAGCTAAAATCCACGTGCACAGCCACGCCAACACTTTGCTTCCATCAGGCAGATGTAGTAGATGGCGTGACCAGTGCCTCCAATATGATCCTTGGTACATATCGAATACGCATCGACCAGCATTGGCGGGATACATGACGCCACCTCGGCTGCATTCAGGCCGGAAGCGATTTCGTGACAATCGTCTACAAGGGGTTAAGAAGGTTGGCACATTTTTTTTTTTTTCTTCTTTCATGATAGTCCAGCAAGCACAAATGTAGCAGAAATAAATCTAATGCGACAAAGTGGATTTCTGCGTAATCCAAACCCAGGATAAAACTAGAATAAAACCGTAGGCACCAGTAACGGCGTACTGCACAATATTGTGCAGTGAATACACTTGACTTATAGTTTTCATCCTCTTTCTTTCTCTGTAGTTTAGCATTCGTTTGCTCAGAGGTTGATTTGCTTGCTGCTTCCTGAGCAGCTCTTCTCTTCTCCACCCTAGCGGCCCGCTGCTTCTCTTCTTCCATCGGCATCTTTTCACGTTAAAACTGATTAAGTCGGTGTTTGTGTTGCAATTACTTAGTACGTTTTCTTTAATTTTTCACTTAAGCTGGCACTTAAGTCTTCAATCTGCCTCAAGAATGATTTAAAATATGAAGAGGTAGGGGAAGTGATGGTGAAGGTGGTAGGGATGAACGGCGCCCGCACTCATTCTCCCCTCGGCTACCCAGGTGGCTGCTGCCGAGAGCTGATTCTACAATAAAATTAAAATAAAAATAAAAACGGGAATAACCTTGGAGGTCAAGCATCACCCAAAAGGGGATAGTAGACGTCACGTAGTATATGTGTACCAAATTTCAGGTTAATACGTCTAATGGTTTGTGAGCTACACAGGATTTAAAATCCTAGACAGACAGCCATTGTAGCGTATTATATGTGTGTGTGTATGTATGTATGTGTGTGTGTGTGTATATATATATATATATATATATATATATATACAGGGTGGGCCATTTATATGGATACACCTTAAGAGGTGGGAATGGTTGGTGAAGAATGGCCCCACTATCTTTGTACCCCATATACCACACCATACCATCAATTTTTTTGTTCCAACAGTCTTGGAGGGATCTATCCAATGTGGGTTAGTGTCAGACCAATAGCGGTGGTTTTGTTTGTTAACACAAACACGATGGGCAGCACATTGAACACATTTTATAAGTGGTCAGAAACTTGTAAATAACTCATGAAAGAATAAAGTTACGTTAAAACCAAGCACACCATTGTTTTTCTTGTGAAATTCCCAATAAGTTTGATGTGTCACATGACCCTCTTCCTATTGAAAAAACAAAAGTTGGATCTAAAATGGCCGACTTCAAAATGGCCACCATGGTCACCACCCATCTTGAAAAGTTTTCCCCCTCACATATACTAATGTGCCACTAACAGGAAGTTAATATCACCAACCATTCCCATTTTATTAAGGTGTATCCATATAAATGGCCCACCCTGTATATGTGTGTATATATATATATATGTGTGTGTGTGTTTTCCTTAATTTTTCACTTAAGCTGGCACTTAAGTCTTCAATCTGCCTCAAGAATGATTTAAAATATGAAGATGGAGGGGAAGTGATGGCGAAGGTGGTAGGGATGAGAATGACGCCCGTATGCATGCGCTGCACAGCCACCTTGCTGGCTGCTTCAGAGAGTTGTTTCTACAATAAAATAAAAAGAGTAATAAAAATCATCACCCCGAATGCGGACAGTAGAGGTCACGTAGTATATGTGTACCAAATTTCAGGTCAAACGAGCTACAGTTGATTTAAAATCCTGGACAGACAAACGGACAGCCACGGTAGCGTATTATAGAAGAAGATAGAAATGTCCTTTTATAATATCAGCGTAAAAAACAAAATGATGCCAGTTGAAGGAGTCCCCAGCCGCATTGGCCTCAATATAATATGAGCGACGTTCAAAAAGTTTCCACATTTTTTCTTAACTCCGTTTTTATTAAGAATTTCAAAAACAAATGACCTCACTTTTCTACATCGTCCCCTTCCTTTGCGATACAATTTTCCTAGCGTTGTACCGACTTTTAAATGCCATCAGCAGAAAATGTTTTTGGCTGAGCGTGTAGCCACTGATGCACCGCTGCTTTCACATCACCGCTGTTCACTTTTCTTAGCTTCATCAAGACAAGGACTACCAGATTTCATAACCAGACTCGTCCACACGCTGTGACCACCTTGAACTTGAGGATCTCCTACGCTATCTAATCCGATACTCAGTGCGTGTCAGCATGTGCTTGTGTGGGGCTCATCTGATGCCGGTTGCTGTTGTCCTTATGTTATGTGTTTGTATCGATATTTTATCTGAAGGGGCTTCACCGAGTCAAGTTCCATGAAACTGATACTAGGGATGTGCTAAAACACACAATCTCACAGTTTGGGTTAACTGCCATTTTTAAGTTGGCTACATCTAAGTGGGTGCGAGTCCTCCCTTTAGTGAGCTGGTGTCTTGTCCAGGGTCGTTTCTTGCTGTATGCCTAGTCCTTTTTACCCATAGCCCTAAACTGATTAATAGAATTAAAAAAAAAAAAAAAAAAGGAGTGAAAGGATTTGAATTTTATGATCCTGAGATTGCAATAATGTGGACCCCACAAATAAAAAGGCCCACTCACAGAGCGACGACTTTCGTTTGCCTCCTTCGATATGTTGTATCCTCCTCAGTGCAAGTTATACTACTCCTAGGCCTGGCTGCCCGGGACATGGTGGGCAAAGCAGCTAAAGACTCCTTGAGCTCACAGATGTGATCAGGGAAAGTAACTGCGTCATTCATCTGCCTCTAGCTTCTGTCTTCCCCAAAAGCTCCTAGTAGCGATGGGGGCAAAGTTACTGGCGACACAATTATAGGTCAGTGGCGTTTGGTAGTGGCTGTCATTTGGGTGAAGGTTTTCAGATTAATTTCCTCTTTAAGGGTTTCTTCAGATTCTGATGTTTTGGAGTGATGAAATATTTGGCCTTTGGACTTGTAATTCGAAGTGAGTTAACAACACTATTAACAGACAAACAGGAAAATAACAATTTATTAATAAATGCCAGAAGTGTAAGATGAGTGCACGGTATGTGATAATTTCACCCATTCATCAGTTTATTGAAGCCACTTGATTTGATTTTAAAGCTGTAGGGAGCTGGAGCCTGTGCTAGCAGCAACAAGTGTCAGGCAGGAAGCAAACCCCGAAGGGCTGTCAGCCCACCACAGGGCAAAAGATGAAATGAGTGGGGCATGATGCATACAGGGCAGCACGGTGGCACAGTGGGTAGCGCTGCTGCTTCTCAGGAAACTTGGGTTCGCTTCCCGGGTCCTCCCTGCGTGGAGTTTGCATGTCCTCCCCGTGTCTGCGTGGGTTTCCTCCCACAGTCCAAAGACATGCAGGTTAGGTGCATTGGCGATCCTAAATTGTCCCGTGTGTGTGCCCTGCGGTGGACTGGTGGCCTGCCTTGCGCCCTGTAAGGGCTGGGATTGGCTCCAGCAGACCCTCGTGACCCTGTAGTTAGTTAGGATATAGCGGGTTGGATAATAGATGGATGGATGATGCATACATCTCTGACTGAGGCGCCACTGTGAGTGGCAGCCTTTCCAGCAGCTCCGTGTATGACTTTATTTCACTGATCACTCCTATCACTTTCTTTTATGTGGACTCATTCCCTGGACACTTGTTACTACTTGTGAATTTCCCCGTGGGATTAATAAAGTATCCATCCATCCATCCTTTTAGGTTTGTTTAATTTTTTTAAGCTTATAGAACCTTGTGAGCTGTGTTCTTTTCCAGTTCAGTGTTTAAAAGTAGATGGTGATCACAGGGCTCTCTGGTTTTATCAGCTGAGCAAGGTTTGGTTTTATTTAGTCTTTTGCAAACTTATTAACTGCCCAAGCAGTTTTCTCACTCGTTCTCTTTCTTTCCCCCTCTCCCTTCATCTGTCTTACTCATTCGCACCTTAAGTCTGAATGACGTCAAGAGAGTCCGCTGGGATGGAAAGAGAAAACGCTTGTACAAAGAAGATGAAAATGACTTTTGTTTCCTAATTAGATAGATAGATAGGGCTGCAAGGACAATCATTTTATCTATTATATAGTGTCTTTCCCATCTATCTATCCATCTACTATATACTGCCTTTCATATCTATCTGTCTATCTATTATACACTGCCTTTCATATCTGTGTATCGATTGATTGATCGTAATAAAAGCCCCTGTACTCACATCAGGAGGTCTGATTCCACTTTCATACCATCACAATTAAGCAACAGAAAATCTCACAAATCACATCAAGTCTCTCAGATCGTGGATGGTTTCCTTTTTGCCAGGAGGATCTCAAGTGGGTGTCACTTAATATGTTTTACTCTGCCTACTGATGAGATAGATATGCTGGTACACTTAATATTAGTAACCTTAGTTGTCATTTATAATTGCACAGAAGACAGTTTTTCTGTAGCTGCCAGCTTAGCTAAACGGTTTTATCACACCATTACAAGTTATTAGGAAATAGAAATTCAGTGGTGCAGGGAGACAATTGAAGGAGGCCTCCTGTTTGTAACGGTGCTAAAAAAGTGGGCGTGTCCACTGAGCCCATGCATTCATTGTAATATATGCAAATTAGGACCGGCAGTCTGCTCTACAGGAAGTTTGGTTAATTGAGGCAGATTAACAAGTGGGTGAGGCCACATTATTACATTACAGCCATCTGTTATATAGTGCCTTTTCCTGTCTGTCTTCAGTCCTGCGAAAAAGTTGACCTCAATAATTTTTTTTAAACATGCCCTGCCCAGGGTTTGTTTCCTGCCTTGCACCCTGTGTTGGCTGGGATTGGCTCCAGCAGACCCCCGTGACCCTGTAGTTAGGATATAGTGGGTTGGATAATGGATGGATGGATGGATGCAGCCAGCATGTGGACATACCAAGATTTGATCTTCTAATTTAAACAATATATTTTGATAAAGATGATGTAATAGAAAAATAAAAAGAAATTTTGACTTTGCAATCATTTATTCAAAGCAAAATGAACAGGTTTGCCATTTCCCTCTGTGGGTAAAAAGTCCGCCCCTTAGCTCTGACAATTGGTATTGCCCCCTCAAGCTGGCATCTCCACTAACCATTGAGCAGTCTCTGACATCGACTGGGTGAAAGCATTCCCCACACCTCCATGCACTTTTAGTTCTGTGATGATCGAGGGGTGTCTTGTGTCCACAAATTCCCCCACAGCATCTTGATGGGATTCAAGTGCAGGCTTTTACTTGGACATTCTAGAACCCTCCATGTCTTTCTCTTCAGCCATTCCTTGGTAGATGTATTACTGTGTTTAGAGTCCTTGTCATGTTGGAAGGTCCACTTTTGGTTGAGCTGCAGTCTTCTGACAGATGATCTCACATTATCCTCCATGAAACACTCCCAGTGGGTTCTGTGATGGTGAGCTGCTTTGGTCCTGATGCAGCAGTGGACCCAAACCATAACATTTCCACCACAGTGCTTTACAATTGGTATTCGGTGGTTCTTGTCATTTATTTATTTATTTTTTTCCGTCAAGCACGTCGTCTTGTACTGTGGCCTTACACCTCTATCTTTACCTAGGTGTTCATCCACAAACTTTAGTCCTGCTCTGATGTTCTTTCTAGACAGCATTTGTTTCCTCCTGGCACACCTCTCAATGCAGATCTCATTTGTGCCATCTCTTTGTAATGCTAGACTCATGCACTTTGACATCAGCATTGGCGAGAGGTTACCTGAAGGTCCCGTGAAGAAACTCGGGACTTCTTAGAGACGTCTTTCAGCATCTTGTGTTCTGCTCTTAGGCTGGCACAGTCTGGCAGTTGTTTGAAATCTTCTCCACTAGTACATGATCTTCCAGACAGTGGAATGGTTGATTCCAGTGGTTGGGAGATGTTTTGAAATCCTTTCCCTGTTACTTGTAGACCTCTGTAACTGTGTTTTTGAAGGCCTCGGACCCTCTTGATTTAGGGGAGGTGAAAACACACACACCAACAACAACAGAGCAAACCCAACGAGATCCTCTCTAATGATGTTCTGATCATTTGCACCTGGTCTTGACTTTAGGTATGTCAGGTAGTGATAAATGTATGGGTGAATTTACTTTTTCCACATGCAAAATTTGTATTTTGTTTATTTAAATTATGCAATGGACAACAAAATGTAAAAGTGGCACGATATTTAATATAATACTAGGCTGACCCGCCTTTTAAGGCGACCGACTTTTAAGTTGACCACTTCTTAAGGCAATTCAATATGTAGATCAATTTGATATTTTATACAAACTCATTAATTTGGTTATATTGCATTTGAGCGGTATTACTTTAATACTCGTAGTTTCTGTTATTTTTGTGATGAAATTTAAACTTTTTTTCTATATTGAGGTCGCCCTTTTGAACCCCCCTGATATTTACTACGCGGTGAGGCGTTTGTACTCCATCAACATTAATTATTTCCAGAGACATAATTTTGTCTATTTTTCTAGTGCATCGCGCACAAAAGCAAGGGAACGATGGGAGCACCAGAACTCTGCTCACGTCATGTCGCTTCGTACCGCAAGCTGCAAGTAGTAAGTCTGTGATAAGCGGAATACCGCTACGCTTTCCACTCACGGGACGGGAGGACATTCCCGACCGCTTTTATATAGTAAGAAAGAAGAAGAAGATATTGCACAGTCTGGAGTAGAAAATCATCTTTTACCTGGAAAAACGAAACTACAAATCCCATCATGCATTGCAAAATATACGGGGCGTGTGTTAAACTCCGTGCTACTTGCACAGTCTGGAGTAGAAAATCATCTTTTACCTGGAAAAACGAAACTACAAATCCCATCGTGCATTGCAAAATGGACGGGGCGTGTGGGAAACTCCGCGCCTTTGTAGCACTCATGGGACAGAAGGACAATCCCGACCGCTTTTATATAGAAGGACTAGCTGCGTAAGCCTGTGCTGTAAAAAGCCTGGGCTCCTAGAAACTACTGAAATCGTAAGAAAAAAAAATTGAAGTGCAGAGTCGGTGATTTCGCTTTACAGACGTGCTCGCTCCCCCTTGTCTATCAGCGGCTAAGCGAGTGTCCCTCTCGTTTTTCTTTCCTCTGCGCTTTCACTTTGGCGACAGACGCTTTCTTTCAGCTTCATGCTGTAGCCTCGTATTTCTTCTTCCTAATCATTAATTTGGGGGCCGCCTTGTCGGCTTTTTGAGTTTCATGCTGTAGCCTTGCACTTCCAGGCAAGACAGTCAGTCAGTCAGACACGCACACTTCCACACGTAGACGTTTATATATAAGACTAAGTGTGTAAGCCCGTGCTGTAAAAAGCCTGGGGTCCTAGAAACTATTGAAATCGGGGAAAAAATTAAAATGTAGAGAAGTCAGATACGGTGGTACCTCGGTATACGTCCGCTTTGGAATAAGTCCAACTTGGTATACGTCCTGTTTGGACCCGAAAAAGTGTGCTTGGTATACGACCTTTGTTTGGAATACGACTCGCGCGCTACCCTTGTTTACCTCTCTCGAGACGAAGCCACGACTGCCCACGAGCGTTAGTGCGCCAGTTGCTAGCATTCAGTGAACAACCTGCGCTATAACTCTCTGTGAATTTTCACGTGATTTTGTGTTTTTTCGCGTAAATTTGAATTGGTTGTTGAAAAGTATGAAGATGGCATGCGTATCCGGGACTTGGCTGCTGAATATCGTATGCTGAGAACGACGGTATCTACGATTGTGAAAAACAAAGACGTTATTAAAAAGTAAATAGAGGTTAAATTTTGATTTATTTCATCTAATTGCTTTTGTATTTATGTATTTTAGTATTAAGCAGTGTTTAAATTATTTTATACAACCCCATCAATGTATAATATGCCAATAACAATAGGATTTTTTTTCACGGGAACGGATTAATAATTTTCCCTTTATTTCTTATGGGAAAATTTGTTTGGTACACGTCCTGTTTGGTATAAGTCAAAGGGTCTGGAACGGATTAAGGACGTATACCGAGGTACTACTGTAACTGAAAGGAACTCCTCTGGAAATCTCTCTTCTAGGAGGTTTCGTTTTGCCGACGTACTCGCATCGCTTGTGAATTAGCGGTGGGAGGAAAAGTAAAAGGGATACCATTTTGCCGAAGTTAGCAGCTAAGTGACTTTGTCTTTCTTCAGAGGTTTTGTTTTGCTGACGTGCTCGCCCCGCTTGTGTTATTAGCGGCAAAGCGAGTTTTCTCTTTCCTGGGAGGCTGACCCCTTACCCCGACTCCACCTCTCACTTCCGGGCCGGACAGACAGACACACACACACACACACTTCCACGCGTAGACGTTTATATATAAGACTTGGGGCCTCTGCCCCCTGCTCGCTACGCTTGCCAACACCCGGGCGGGCGCTACACGCTAGCCACTTCATGGCTCTGCCGCTCGCGTATGGGGAAGCGGATGTATGATTTAAACATTATTTTCATGGGAATTGTTACATATGCGTAATAGAACTAAGTATTTTACATTACAGCGAGTAATTAACCGTAATAAAATGAAAGAAAACTATGTTTCATGTTGCGTTAGAGGTATTCGTTGCGTTATACTTTTTCGTTCTGTTTGGCTTTGAAATTAACACGCAAAAACTTTTTAAACGTACACTTACCGTAGAACTTCAGTCAAAACAACATTTGGAATTAACTTTTCATCAGTATTGTGTTGAATTTTGATTCTATATTTGGAGTTACATCATGACAATGCAACGCATAGCTGCCCGTGAGTGAATTTCGTTTCTTTCCCTCTAATAACTAAACCGACTTTTTCGAATGTTTGTACCTGTGATTTGTTAATGGTCATTGCAAAAGCTATTCTAACTGGAAACTGTTAACGTTTTAATACGAATGACATATCCAGATCTCCTTTGGTGTCTAATGTTATCCCTGAAGATGGACTATATTACCTTTCTTGTCACCTGTTAAATTTTTACATGTCCAAATTGTTCAACTAATTTTTAATACAACTAATCTTGTCCAATTGCATAGCCCACAGGTGTCGAACTCTGGGCCTGGAGGGCCGCAGTGGCTGCAGGTTTTCATTCTAACCCTTTTCTTAATCAGTGACCAGTTTACACTGCTAATTAACTTATTTTCACTTCATTTTAATAGCCTTGTTTTTAAGGATTTAGTCCTCTGAATTTATTCTTTTTTTTTTTTTTGGTAAATGACAGCCAAACAGAAATGAGATTTGAAGTGAGCCAACAAATGACAAGCTGAGTCTGGCCTCAAACTCCCATTTCATTTCAACAGATGACCAGCTAAATTGGGATTTCAAACTCAACCAATTTCACTCCAACCAATCTCTTAATTAGAAGCCAATTCTTGCTGATAATTAAACTCGTTATTTAATTCCGTGACTTGTTGCTGCTCTTATTCTGCCACAGCAGAATGCCATCAAGATGTTTTGGTGACCTGAGAGATCAGCCTTACTGAGATCTTCACCTTTCTTTATTTTCAGATATTGTGTGATGGGCACAGGTGAGCTGATCATGTGGCGGCTTGTTTTGTGTCTCATTATTGTTTGGCTGCTAGTTAAGGAAAAAGAAACAACTAAGGGGCCAAGTTAATTAAAACTAAGGCAAAATAAATTAGCAGCAAAAACGGGTCACTAATTAAGAAGATGGTTAGAATGAAAACCTGCTGCCACTGCAGTCCTCCAGGACCGGAGTTTGACACCCCTGGCAAAGAGCCCATCACTCAGACATAAATTACACAATAACATTACGATACGTCCTTCTTTCAATAGTAATTCGGCCGGTGGAAGACCAGACGGTGTTAGCGGTTGTAGATATTCTTCGTGATGTTGTAAGCTGCTGATTTCATTTTTCATACCATCACCACCGACTGTTTTGGCGTAGTCTATTGATATATATTTAACTAATTTGACGTGTAACCGATCAACAATTTTCTCGTTAATTCGTTTGACTTCATCGTTTCTCAGTGCTAGGATTGCCTGTGTATTCATTTCTTCTGTTGATAACCCTTTGGGTTGAAATTCTTCATTAAGATTTGGACATAATAAGTCTTCTTTTATTGCAAACTTAAAGTGAGCTTAGAGTGCAGGAACTGAGTCCTGACAATGGCATAAATGTACCCTTGGCTGCACAGAGCACCATACACGTTCAAGGTGGTGTGCCCTGTTGGATAAAATTAGCTCAAAACTAGTGGGTAAGGGAATGAAAATATAGATAAAATAACATGAAAGGCATTGAAACTGTACAAAGCGAATATTCTGATATTGTTTAAATTGGTTATTTTGTCACTTTTTAAAAATTAAATATACAGTCCCTGACAAAAGTCTTGTCGCTTCTCTATTTTGTAGAAACTCCTGCTATTAACCTGACTTTTAATTAATCGACTGGTGTTAAATAGCTCATATGAAAAGCTAAAGCCCTCCCAAATGATGTTTAATGCACTGAAATAAATTAGTTTCACTTAAAAAAGATTTATCATTTAATCAAGACAGAAAGGTCAAATTTGGACAAGACAAAAGTTTTGTCGCCTATACAGAAAATGAACAACTTTACTGCAAATCCAAAAATATGTCAGCAAATTAAGTAGTGGTGCTGTGAGATCCAAATTTAATATCTTGTATGACTTCCATGAGCTTGAAGGACAGCATCCATGCGGTTTGGCAAGGATTCATACAATTTATTGATGAAGTCATCAGGAATAGCAAAGAAAAGAGTCTTGCATGCCTCCCAGAGTTCATCAATATTCTTTGGTTTCGTCTTCCATGCTTCCTCTTTCATCCTAACTCCACATATGTTTAATGATGTTCATGTCTGGTGACTGGGCTGGCCAATCCTGGAGCATCTTGATCTTCTTCGCTTTAAGGAACTTTGATGTGGAGATGGAAGTATGCGATGGAGCACCATCCTGCTGCACAATTTGGCCTTTTTTATGGTTGGGAATATAAGAGGTAGCTAAGATTTCTTGGTATTTTAGACTATTGATGTTGCCTTCCACCCTGCAGATCCCTCGCATACCCCCATACTGGATGTAACCCCAGACCATAATTTTGCCTCCACCAAACTTCACTGTTTTCTGGGTAAATCTCGGCTCCATGCGGGTTCCAGTAGGTCTCCTGCAATATTTGCGGTGACTTTGGTGTAATTCAACAGAAGATTCATCTGAAAAATCCACCTTCTGCCACTTTTCCAGCATCCATCCTTTTAGCAGGCTGTGGGCCTTGGCAAATGCCACACGGTTTTTTCAATTGTCTTTTGTTTAGTGCTGGCTTATGGGCACTGATTCGACCATGGAGGCCATTTCGAGACAGAATCCGACAAACTGTTCTGGTTGACTTCAGGGTCAGGTGACCAGGTCTCGTGGAGCTCTGCTGCAGTGGAAAATGGGCTGGCCTTGGATTTTCGAGCCAACAAACGGTCCTCTCGAGCAGTTGTCTTGCTTGTCAAAAACGTCTCCAGTCTCTTCAAATCTTTTTTTTTTTTTTTTTTTTATCCTCTGAACTTGACGCTGAGACACATTGAAGGTGTTTGCCACATCAGCAGTGGATTTGGTCTTCAGCCTCTTGATAATCAACACTTTAGTCTCAGGGTTTAGTTGCAGTTGATGTGAAGGTCTAGTGTACTGGGGTTCTTTTTATACACACCTGAGACCTAATTGATCCATTATTAGTCACAGGTGAAGCTCATATGAGAAGGCGACAACACTTATGTCTTGCCAAAAAGTGACTCAATGGGCTTTACCAAGCTGTGAATATTAGAATATTTTTTGTCAGTTTCGTTTTGCACTGAAACATTATTACAAAAGCTGATGGGATTGAAATGACCCATTTCTTGTAACAAAATCTTGATTAGAAATATATTTTAGTGGCACTTCAGGTCAATTTGTACACAAGCAACAGGACTTTTGTCAGGGACTGTATAAAATCTTTAGAACATTACAATTGTTTAACATATAAAGATTCAAATGTATTGGGATAAAGGAGTTAAGTTTAAGTTAAGATGCTGCCATCATGTGGAGCTGAAGGGAACTCCATGCAAGTTGTTCTAATGCTGTACTAAAATCGGGTGTGTCAGCACATGGCTCTTGCTATGTAAGGATAGATACTTTAATATTCCTAGAGGAAATGCACATTTAAGTAGTAAAAAGTGTCCAGGGAACGAGTCCACATAAAAGAAAGTAATAGGAGTGATCAGTAAAATAGAGAAAAAGGTAGAAAAATAAAGTCATACACGGAGCTGCTGGAAAGGCTGCCACTCGCGGCGGCACCTGAGTCATAAGGGTTTGGATTTTTAGCACTACAGTATTGCAGGTCAAATTTTTATTATATGAAATTAAATGTTTTGTTACAAAATTCAATTTTCCTTCCCATGGTCCTGAAAAACATAATCATTATCTCATTCTGTAGTGTAAAAACAAGTGAAACAATTTTGCTCAATCAGTAGACTTTTAGCATTTTGCAGTGCTTTTAATTGAACATTAGAACATTCTAGACGAGAACAGGCCATTCAGCCCAACAAAGCTCGCCAGTCCTATCCACTTGTTTCCTCCAAGAAAACATCAAGTTGAGTTTTGAAAGTCCCTAACGTCTTACTGTCTACCACACTACTTGGTAGCTTATTCCAAGTGTCTATCGTTCTTTGTGTAAAGAAAAACTTCCTAATGTTTGTGCGAAATTTACCCTTAACAAGTTTCCAACTGTGTCCCCGTGTTCTTGATGAACTCATTTTAAAATAACAGTCTCGATCCACTGGACTAATTCCCTTCATAATTTTAAACACTTCAGTCATGTCACCTCTTAATCTTCTTTTGCTTAAACTGTAAAGGCTCAGCTCTTTTAATCTTTCCTCATAACTCATCCCCTGTAGTCCTGGAATCAGCCTAGTCGCTCTTCTCTGGACCTTTTCTAGTGCTGCTATGTCCTTTTTGTAGCCTGGAGACCAAAACTGCACACAGTACTCAAGATGAGGCCTAACCAGTGCATTATAAAGGTTGAGCAGAACCTCCTGTGACTTGTACTCCACACATCAAGGCGCTATATAACCTGACATTCTGTTAGCCTTCTTAATGGCTTCTGAACACTGTCGGGAAGTTGATAGCTTAGAGTCCACTACGACTCCTCAATCCTTCTCATAAGGTGTACTCTCGATTTTCCGACCGCCCATTGTGTATTCAAACCCAATATTTTTACTTCCTATGTGTAATTCTTTACATTTACTGACATTAAATTTCATCTGCCACAAATCTGCCCAAGCCTTTATGCTATCCAAGTCCTTCTGTGATGATATAACGGATTCCAAATTATCTGATAATCCACCTATCTTGGTATCATCTGCAAACTTAACCAGCTTGTTACTTGTATTCCTATCTAAATCATTTATATATATTAAAAATAGCAGCGGCCCTAGCACTGCCCCCTGCTGGTCACCACTCTTAACATCGGCCAGTTCTGATGAGGTTCCTCGCACCATCACCCTCTGCTTCCTGTGTCTGAGCCAATTCTGCACCCATCTAAAAACATCACCCTGAACTCCCACTTCTTTTAACTTGATGCCCAACCTGTCATGTGGCACCTTATCAAATGCTTTCTGAAAGTCCAGATAAATAATATCATATGCTCCACTTTGATCGTATGCTTTTGTTGCAACCTCATAGAATTCCAACATGTTAGTAAAGCACGACCTCCCTCTTCTGAACCCATGCTGACTGGTCAGAATAACTCCTGTCCTTGCCATGTGTTGCTCAATCTTATCCTTAATAATTCCTTCCATTAATTTTCCTGTGATGCATGTTAAGCTTACTGGCCTATAGTTGCTTGGATCTGCCCTGTCACCCTTTTTATATAAATTGCACCAGGTTTCACTTGGGTGGAGGGATTATCGTATTTTAGCTGTTGTGTCCACGGTCTCCCATCTTTATACGCAGAATGATATCACTCTTAAATTGGTCAAATCATGTCCAGGAATGCATTAAAATGTGTGTGTGTATATGTTAAGCACTCCAATGTTGGAATTTTGAACCTGTCACTAAAAGTTCCTTATGTGTGTAAGTGGTATATGCAGAAGATGATGAACACAGAGAGAAGTTAATGGATTCCTGTCTGTTGGTAGCCATGAGAACATCTGAAAAGTCTGAAAAGTGAACAGTTTGGCACATTTTTTTTGTATTCACTCACTTTGTATAATTAGTACTGTATTGTTCTCTTCTCTTCTCTGTAATGTGCTTTACGATTGTATACGCTGCTATTGGCAGTGTGTAAAGTAAAGATTGATAGACATGAGGAGAGACCGTTCATTGCTTGTTAATCATTTTTATTGTTTCCTAGTTAACAAGTTGGCTCCTACAAGTGGCAAAGATGGAGAATGAAAGCATGAGCTCCACAGACCGTATCTATAAATGTATTGATGTGCCAGACAGCTCGCTATGTGAAAGTTGCTGATATTTATTTGCATCACTCTTGTCTCTTTCAGCCACGAAAAAGGACAAGACTCAGAGGAGGTAGTGCATCTGCAGGAAGGTAAGCATCACCAGCGGGGGGGGGGCTTCTTGGTTATCACTCACCCATTTAATTTATAAAGTCTGACCAGCGGACCAACCTGCACACATTTGGAGACGTTAACACTTGATGCTTTGAAGTCGTTTTGCTGAGATTACGGTTTACTGCGGTCATTCACGTGATATCACTATGGCCGGATTTTGCATTTTGCTAGACAGCCAAGTGTCTTGTGATTGTTGCACAAGGAGCCAGTGGCTGTGCAGAATTACTCTGTGGGTCATTTGAGCCAAGCGCGTGTTGTTTTTCGGGGTTGGTACCTGTTTTAAGTTGCTTTGACCTCGGCCTATTGGGTCCAAATCATTGAAAGCGGGGAAAAACGTGACTGAAAATCAAATTTTGTCTCCAAATTAAAAAAAAAAAAAAAAGATTTAAACACGGCACATTTAGGAAGAAGGTTTAGAAATCTCTCTATTAAAATAAAAAAAAAAAAACCCCTGGGACAAGACGTGACTTTTTCAGAGAGACGCTTTCACGTCCTGCGAGACGAGACTTTGTGCCAAGAGATTTAACCACACGCGGGGCTGGAAATAAAAGACAAAGCGTAGATGACAAAGTAGAACGTCGTAAAGAATTCAAAAACTTTGCCGCAATAAACATGCAGAGTAGGTTAGAGAAAATGAAACTACTAAATTCGAAAGTCTCAAAAAACAAATGGAAATTATTACTCGGTGAAATAACAGAACAGCGAAAAGAAATTGAATATATTGTTGGGATTTAAACTTTTAAGTTGGAGACTTGCAGATCGTCTAATTCGTGTTGCCGTCAGGGAAAAGTAGCATTTCTTCAAATGAAGAGGCGTATCCACGAGAAATAAGATTGGTTGTTTGGTGAAAGTGAAATACACAAATGCGAGCGGCAGAGACGGAAGTGGCTGGAGTGTAGCGAAGTGAGCAGGGGGTGAAGCCCCTTAGTTTAACTCTTTCAGGGTTGATGTCGACATTTGTTAAAAGGAGGAGTTGATGATGGTAATCAGTTGTAAACTGTGACAAAACCAACTGTTATGTTTTAGTTGGACTCTCATTGCTTGAAGGAAAGTTGGATTCATTGGTTTGACCGAGATTTAGTGTGCTCACGTGAGTAGAAAGGTGCAAAAAATGGGAATGACATCTGTCGAGAGATCAAAGCAAATGCGTAAATCAAAATACTCCGCAGACGACATTTTGCCTGTTATCTCTGAACTGGACTATGAGTTGTCAGGCTCCGATTTTCATACAAGTGATCTGAA
The DNA here is from genome assembly GCA_026402145.1 of Polypterus bichir lapradei. Taxonomy (NCBI): domain Eukaryota; kingdom Metazoa; phylum Chordata; class Cladistia; order Polypteriformes; family Polypteridae; genus Polypterus; species Polypterus bichir. The sequence continues at coordinate 3,665,728 of JANRMT010062827.1, forward strand.
ACGAATGTGAAGTTCCAGCTTCAGCTGATTGGTCCTCAGCTAATCGTTGTACTGACAATGTTCACCAGGTAGAACTGCCATTTAACAATAAGAGGTAGAAACCAGATTGCAATGCACTGCTACCGTGATCGCAGCTGCTGCTGCTGCTGCTCCAGCCACGCAAAGACAGCCTGGCAGCAAGCCTGCTGCATATTCTTGGCAAATTGGCAGCCACAGCATGCAGCAACAGACGTTTTATGTTGATTTCTGTGTGAAACCATTGCTTTTCAGAAACTGTTTTTTGGAAAAAAAAATTCAAAGAGTTTAAAAAAAAAAAATTAGACCATTATTCTTTGCCTTTTTTTTTAATTTCCCTTTACAGAGAATGTGTTTAAATGATTTTTAATTTTCTATTGGTATTGAATCCTATTTTCTGCAGATTTGATTTTAATATTTGGAAAAGGAAAAACAATAATAACCTACATCACTGTATCACAATATTTAAGTGTACACAGATGTTGATTTCCCAAGGCCATTGCTGGTTCCCAATTATGTGTTTTGTTTTGTTTTTTTTATTATCTGCCTAAATGGCTGACACCAGAGTAGCATATCATAGTGTTTTATTTGATAACTACACAGTGCCCATAAGTGATTTTGCCTGTAAAATGATTACACTATGTAACACAATTTTTGTTCCTGGCTTCCAAGAGTTATATTTCAACTGCTTATGTCTAAAGCCTATGGGAAAAACAACTACATTCAGCACAAACTTTGATTTTATGACCACAGCCCAAAAAATTTCATATTTATAGCGACAAAACAAGGGAATTTTTATCTTTTCGTTCATGTGGTCTGATAAAGAACAACACTTGCATGGTAAATAGACAAAGACAGTCAAAACCACTCAAAAAGGTTCAGAAATGAGTAGGTTTTCTAGATTTGCGACTGTACTGCAAATCACTTTCTCGAAGAAGCCCCCAAATGTAGTCCCCCATCATGTTTTCGTTATACTGTCATTGGTAACGACGTTCAAAGTCCAGTATTTCCTGATGAAAGCGCTCGCCTTGCTCCTCTGAGTAAGCTCCCACGTTCTCCTTGAATTTGTCAAGATGAGCGTCAAGGATATGGACTTTGAGAGACATTCTGCATCCCATTTTGGCGTAATTCTTTATGAGAGTCCGAACCAACTGCACATACTGTAGTTTTCAGCCTTGTGATTACCCAGGAAGCCGTGAACCACTGCAACGAAACTGTTCCAAGCCGTTTTCTCCGTCCTGTTCAGCAGCTTGGCGAATTGGTAGGATCCACCATGCAGAAGTAGCAGTTGCTTGAGTGGTCGGTTGGTTGGTTGCTGCCAAATTCGCGGGATAGCAAACTTCATGGCTCTCTTTTCTCCCCTGTACCAACCTTCAACCTTACCAATATTCGCATGTGAAATGAGGTGCCCAGGGCTTGTCTTGACCCCCGACAGGCATGCCGAAGTATGCCATGTAGGCCTCGCACATCTTACGACATGCTTTCACGGAATACTTTCTCGCTCTTGTCTTTTATGAATTGTCCACAGACGTAGCAAAATGCATCTGCTGGGTGCAAGCAACCTCTTGATGCCATCTAAATCAAATCAACAAAATAACATAAACCGAAATGTTGGTTCGAGTCACCTGTGCTTTTATACTTGTATGACTACTATTGGACAGTCCGAGAACGTTCTAGAAAGTTCTAAAAGTTTCTTAAGTTCTAGACAATTCTGGAAAATTCTAGAAACTTCTGGACCATTCTAACAGTTCAAGAATATTCTAGAAGACTACTCAGTATTGAATGCGAATCGAGAATTTTCTCGAAAACAGACAAATTTCAAAATATCATTGTCCTGAACACAAAAGCAAAGTTTTTGTGGAACAACAGCTATTTTCTGTTGTTTTAAGGCATAACGGGTTAGGAAAACACACTTTGTACCCAGGAACAAAATAAAAATAAAAATTTGTTACATAGTGTTATCCTGTAGAACGAGATGAACTGTAGCGGTTTTGGATAACATCAATAGGCCTTGTAACGTTTTACAGTAGTAATATCTGCAACAAGTGTTATTTGGATTAAGTGATTTATTTTTGAGGTTGACATTCACATAAAAGACCAACATCACTCCCAAAGTGCTCAAGCTGTGTACAGAAAGGACTAAACCTGCAAATTCCTTGAAAGTTTGAAGTTTAAAACTCTTCACTGTACTACTTCTGTGAATAAGGGCTGCCAAATTAGCCACCAAGAAGGTTCAAATATTCATATTTAAAAAGGAAATATTTGAGTGAATATCAATTTAGGTTAAAGGTTTTGTGTGTTCAATGTATTTGTGTGTATTTTTAAGAATAATTTACTTTTTTTTGTTTAATCACGGTGGTCCAACTCCTGCTGTGTTGCGTGAATGAATGCTGGCGCCGCCTTCAGACGAATGTCACAGAACAGTGGTTAGGATTTTGTTGGTGGTCATTTTATTCTGTTTGAATGGGAACAGATATATGGCCACTAAAGTCAAAAATGAAATACAGGTAATGGAAACTTTAACTTGCAGGACTGCTTAACAAAGTTGGGACAAAATAGGCTCAGAGAGTATTAAGGTGGAAATTTTGGTAACTCGTACATTAGCTAATTCTGTAAAACCTATCAAATGCATATCAAGATGAATGAAAACTTATATGTTTCCATCACACATACAGTGTTCTAGCATTTCTAAGGCCGTCTTTTAATGAAATCTGGATCAATCTCTTTAAAGGAATACTTAAAAAGTATTTTGTTTTGAATAGATTTTTTTTTTATGTCTCTTACCCCATATACTTTTGTAGTGGTGGCCAAGAAAATTTTTAATCTTGTGTTTTCATGCAGAATGGAATCCATTAGTAACTAATGCTGTAAAACAGTAAGCAATGTGAAAAATGTTAGGGGGGGGGGGGGGGGGCCGCAACAAACTACACTGTTACTCGTATTGCATAATACACGTACAAAACACATGCCTTTTTGCTAAAATATTGTTAAGAGTTACTTCTTGAATACAACAACATTTATTTCTATTGCACGTTTTCATACAAATGCTGTAGCTCAAAGTGCTTTACAAGGTAAAGAAAGAAAAATATATAAATAAGATTAGGAAATGCGAAGTAGCAAAGAGTAACGTACGGTCTGATGGCCAGGAAGGACAGAAAAAACGAAAAAAACAAAATCTGCAGGGGTTCAAAGGCCACAAGACCACCTGGCCAGCCCCCACTGGGCATTCTACCTAACATACAATACGTGCCCGTCACAAACACAAAACTAAAGGCTCACTTTTTGAATTGAAAAATGGGACTCTTGACCAACTAATGGGGGGAGAGTGAATGGGTCTTCAGTTAATAAAAGGACTCCCATGAGGCTTTAGTTTCCTGTTTATGATTTACAGACGTATTTCAGAAGTTACCATTTAATGATATTTTTACACATCAAAGCATGCATTTTGCACATTTTGAGAATGTGACTGGATAATGAACATGTGGATTAGGGAACACGAGTAATGCAAGGTTTTTATTTTTATGCCATAAACTTTTTCTCTCCATTCTGCATGAAAACGTGATGATAATTTTCTCAGCCATCACTACAAAGCACGAAAGGTAAGTAACATAAAAAATGATTTTTTGGTGAAGTATTCCTTTAAAGAGGATGCTGCACAGGCATATATATAGCAAGTTGTTCTGACATGCAACGTCTTGTACTAATTTCTATTTATAATCTTCTTCTTTCGGCCGCTCCCATTAAGGTTTGCCACACTGGATCATCATCCTCCATATCTTCCTGTCCTCGTCATCTTGTTCTGTCACACCCATCACCTGCATGTCCCCCTCACCACATCCATAAACCTCCTCTTAGTCCTTCCTCTTCTCCTCTTGCCTGGCAGCTCTATCCTTAGCATCCTTCTCCCAATATACCAAACATCTCTCCTCTGTGTATGTCCAAACTAACGCGATCTCGCCTCTCTGACTTTGTCTCCCGAGCTGTCCCACTTGAGCTGTCCCTCTAATGTCCTCATTTCTAATCCTGTCCATCCTCGTCACACCCAATGCAAATCTTAGCATCTTTAACTCTGCCACCTCCAGCTCTGTTTCCAGCTCATATAACATGGCTGGTCTAACTACTGTTCTGACTAATTTCTATTTATAATCTTCTTCTTTCGGCTGCTCCCATTAGGGGTTGCCACACTGGATCATCTTCTTCCATATCTTCCTGTCCTTGTCATCTTGTTCTGTCACACCCATCACCTGCATGTTCTCTCTCACCACATCCATAAACCTTCTCTTGGGCCTTCCTCTTTTTCTCTTACCTGGCAGTTCTATCCTTAGCATCCTTCTTTCATTATTCCCAGCATCTCTCCTCTGCACATGTCCAAACTAACGTAATCTTGCCTGTCTGACTTTGTCTCCCAACCGTCCAACCTGAGCTGACCCTCTAATGTCCTCATTTCTAATGCAGTCCATCCTTGTCACATCCAATACAAATCTTCACATCTTTAGTTCTGCCACCTCCAGCTCTGTCTCCTGTGCCACCGTCTCCAACCCATATAACAAAGCTGGTCTCACTACCGTCCTGTAGACCTTCCCTTTCACTCTTGGTGATACCCGTCTGTCACAAATCACTCCTGACACTCTTCTCCACCCACTCCACCCTGCCTGTACTCTCTTCTTCACTTCTCTTCCACAATCCCCGTTACTCTGTACTGTTGATCCCAAGTATTTAAACTCATCCACCTTCACCAACTCTACTCCCAGCATCCTCACCATTCCTCTGACCTCCCTCTCATTCACACACATGTATTCTGTCCTGGTGGTCCTACTGACCTTCATTCCTCTCCTTTCATATCTCCACCTCTCCAGGGTCCAGCTCTGTCTCCTGCTTTCTGGTCAGTGCCACCGTCTCCAGCTCATATAACATGGCTGGTCTCACTACCGTCCTGACTAATTTCTATTTATAATATCCTAAATTATATTTTCACAAGTCAAAAATCTAATTAGGGACATTTTGGCTTGTGAAAACTGAGCAACTTTCTCTGTTGACTTCTACAGAGTTTTCAATTAGAGGTATGTATAATTACATTTTATTAGTCAAAATTTGACTTGTCTTTTCAGATACAGTAATCCCTTGCTACTTCGCGGTTCACTTATCGCGGATTCACGACTTCGCGGGTTTTTAAATATAGTAGTAGTATTTCCTAGTCTAAGAACAACAAAACAAGTTCAGTGACTACGTGCGTTGTAGCACGGGCTGTGATTGTCACATGGGAGGGAGACAACAAATCACAGCTTTCCGCTTTCTAATCGGGCCCGTGATTGGTGCTTTGACTGATGCCTAGATCCCACAGTAGCTCCCCTTGTCATTCGCTTCACGCTTTCTCGCTAAGCGGTTTATTTTACAGTGTGCTGTGTGTTATTTTTTTGTGGATTGTGTTGAACTTCGCTTCAATTTTCACCCCCTGCAATGGTTCCCAAACGTGCTCCTTCTTCCAAGGCTGGTGCTGAGCCTAAACGCCAACGAAGAATGATGACGATCGCTGAGAAGGTGAAACTTCTGGATTTGTTGAAGGAAGGGAGAACGTACGCGGCTGTGGCCCGCCAATATGGTGTGAACGAATCCACCGTTCGCTACATCAAGAAGGAAGAGGCGAACATTAGGAAGATGACTACCGTCACCTTTCAAAAGTCGGCGAAGAGAGTGGTTACGGCTCGTTATAAAGAGATCGTCCGTATGGAATCAGCTTTGGCCGTATGGATGAGACGGGCTTGCTTTGGAAAAGAATGCCATCGCGAACTTTTCTGTTCAAAGTGGAAGCAAAAGCCTCTGGCTTTAAAGCATACAAGGATCGTGTGACCCTCATGATGTGTGGCAATGCTGCGGGATTTTTGTTAAAGCCAGGGTTTATTTACAAGTCGAAAAACCGCAGGATTTTAAAAAACAAAAACAAGAATCTGTGGAGAACCGTGGAGGAGGTGCCCCAGGAAATGGCACCGCCGTCTGAAAAGACGTAAAATACAGTCATCGGCTGCGCAGTAAAAGTCATCATCATCCTTCATCGTCATCATTTTTACTGCGCAGCATATTCATCACCATCATTACGCGGTAAGTGTAAACTTATCTACCGATTTTCATATTGCTATTATATTATTGTTATTGCTATCATATTATCTACCGATTTAATATTGCTTAGCAGTTGTCCCTGTTATTAACAGAGTAAAGGGTGGGTTGTAAACAATACAGGGAAGGTTTAAAAACGTCCAAATACATGTTACATAATTAAATAAATATGGTGTCCCTACTTCGCGGAAATTCAGTCGGCCTTGGAACCTCTCCCGCGATAAGTGAGGGATTACTGTATTTTAGTATGGTAAAACATAATTAAATATCTGAAATTTCTGAATAGTCAAAATGTAATTGCAGATGGCTGAAATTCATATTCTGAAAAATGAAAATCTAATTACAAATATCTCTAATAGGCTTTTGACTGGTGAAAATACAATTGTAGATATCTACAAAGGGAATTTGCACTAAATGATAAAATAGCTTGCCATTAATTTCCAACTAGTCGAAACAGAATTATTACAGACCAGACCCTCCAGTGAAAAGCTCCGTAGAAGTCATGGTATGGGGCGACGAGGGGACGTCCTTCGGGTTATACTGTGTGGTAAGACAGCCCCCGGGCACAGACAGACAGACACAGAATGTCCCAAAACACACACGTTTATTATAATAAACGGCAGCACAATGCCTGAAACAACCAGTCTCTTCAGTCTCTCGCAATCTTTATGCCGCCTTTACTCCTTTCCTCCCAAGCTCTGTCGTCTTCCTCCCGACTCCGGCTCATCTACTGGAGGGTGCTCTGTGACGATCTTACGGCGGCACTTCTGGTGAAGCGGAAGTGCCACATGAGCACCCGGTAGCACTCTGGGTGTCCCTGGAATTCCTTCCGGCAGCGCTTCCAAATGTGGCAGAAGTGCTGCCATCTAGGGTTCCATAAACGTCCAGGCGTCCACAGGCCCGAAACAGGGATGAGCTGCCAAGCTCTGATCTCGTGGCCCCCATGCAGACCAGGGTGGCTGCCCTCTCGTGGCCCAGGGGAGATATTGGCCCTCTCTCAGTTCTTCCTGGTGTCCCAGCCGTCCACCACAACTGTATATTCTATAATGCAACGTATGCTAATAGATATCTTGAATTCATATTCTGATTAGTAGGACTAGGGTGTTGTACTGTGTTAGCCATTATGAATGTAGAGAAAAGCCAAGCAAAATGACACCTTTTATTGGCTAACTAAAAATATTACAATATGCAAGCTTTCGAGGCAACTCGGGCCCCTTCTTCAGGCGAGATGTATTCTGATTAGTCAAAAAGGCATTTTAGATACAAGAAAATTAAATTGTTGAAATATAATGATGACCCGTCGAATAAATTCAATACATGTTAAAACCGCTTGCCATACAAGTACACCTCTGCTGCTCAAGAAGACGGGAGTAATTAAAGAACAGGCAGAATTTCAGTATTTTCTATAGACGTGACTTTTAAGCAAGCTTGCTAGCACTGAAAGGGAGAACTGCTGCAAATGCAGTTTAATTATAAAAAAAGAACATGCATCAAGCAATTTTGAAATTTTAGACATCCTTTAGCTGCTTGTTGCCCAGTTACTCATAAACTACCTTGTCCCTGTGCGATAGTAAGGTATTCGCCCTTTCACGTTCAGATGTCATCTTATCATTAGTGCAGTCAAAATGGTGAGACCCCTTAACTGCATTTCATGCATCAATTAACAACAGAACACACAGAGCATTTGTGGGCTAGATTACAGTAAGAAAAGTAAGAAAGTGATCAGCCAGCGGCACTGACTACCAAACAGTGAGGAGATTTGTTCTAACGCAGATTGGTCACAGTTTTGTAATTTAATTTGGATGTCTGCTCTGTTTGTCATTTTTTTTTTTTCTTTCTCTGAATGCACATTAAAGTAGGTGCTCTGTTAGACCATGGAGGAGCGAGCTCTGTTACATAATACGATGTAAAAGTAAGTGTTTCGGTGCGCAAGTACAGCACTTTATTTTTAAGCACCCTCATTTATAGAATCTTTCCAGAATTGAACCATTGCTGTTCAGTTCTTCGGTCATAACTATGATTGAACTCTGGCTGTGCCACTTCTGACTTGCATCGAAAAGGAGAAGTAGGCCATTGTTTCCTTCCTGTGACCTGAGGGCTGCAGAAGAGCACCGAGGAGGAGAGCTTTACTGCATACTCAAGTTTTAATAATAAAATATAAATTAATGTTTTTCCCTTATTTTCCCCTTTCAAGATAATCAAATAAACAATGAAAACATTATTAGCAAGCAAACAATATTAAATGTAAATTGTACCTCAAAGTATAACAAACAACAACGCTTAAGACAAAGTGGTAGAATGGCAGAAGCTTCATCTCTATTTAAATAAATAAATAAATAAAGTATGCCTGTTGCTGGTAGTATAATGACATTTAAATGTAGGCTGTGAGCTTCTGGACTTACAGGAATGTTCTCTTAGCTCAGTACATATATACAGTCGTATATACATCGGACTTCCAGTACAACTCGGAGTCCTGCCACATGCAAAAGTTCGCTGACGACACTGCTATCATGGGCAGGAGGAGGAGTATAGGAACCTAATCAAGGACTTTGTTAAATGGTGTGACTCAAACCACCTACACCTGAACACCAGCAAGACCAAGGAGCTGGTGGTGGATTTTGGGAGGCCCAGGCCCCTCATGGACCCCGTGATCATCAGAGGTGACTGTGCAGAGGGTGCAGACCTATAAATACCTGGGAGTGCAGCTGGATGATAAACTGGACTCTGATGCTCTGTGCAAGAGAGGACAGAGCTGACTATACTTCTTTTAGAAGACTGGCGTCCAACATCTGCAATAAGATGCTGCAGATGTTCTATCAGACGGTTGTGGAGAGCGCCCTCTGCTACGCGGTGGTGTGCTGGGGAGGCAGCATAAAGAAGAAGGACGCCTCACGTCTGGACAAACTGGTGAGGAAGGCAGGCTCTATTGTAGGCATGGAGCTGGACAGTTTGACATCTGTGACAGAGCGACGGGCGCTGAGCAGGCTCCTCTCAATCATGGAGAATCCGCTGCATCCACTGAACAGGATCATCTGTCTTTGATATCTCTGTCTTTTGAAACTATTATCACTGACGATTCATCACATGTTGGTTCATTATATGTGAGCGTGATCTTTCTGATTCATATAGAAATCCAAGAAAACTTCTTTGTCCGTGATAAATTTCGTGTAAAGTGTGATACTTTTGGGCGTATGGATTTGTATCCATTAATGGTGGTAGAATTTCTAATATATCTGATTGTTTGACTGTTTTGATTCTATGTTGTGTCACTTCTCTGTGTTATAAATATAAACCTGACCGAATTGTGGTTTCTTTGAAATTACAGTCGTAGCTTTAATTGCTGTGTGACCACAGACTCCCATTGCGTATGCTCCTGAATCGTGTAAAACTACGTTTTGAGCATTGAATGATGCAAACATGAACAGATTATTGTAGATTCGGATATTTTGCCTGTAGTGTTTGTGGATTTCACTTTCACCAAATAACAAATCTTTTAGGTCTCGCAGATACACCTCTTCATTGGTAACAAACGCTACTTTTTTTTTCCTGATGGCAACACGAATTAGACGATCTACAAGTCTCTGACTTAAAGTTTAAAGCCGAACAATATATTCAATCTCTTTTCACTTTTCCGTTATTTCACAAAGTAATAATTTCCATTTGTTGCACTAATGCGATCTTTACTATCAGTTTTTTTGAGACTTTCGAATTGTCATTCTTCCATTATCTCTAACCTTCTCTGCATGTGTATTGCAGCAACGTTTTTGAACCTCTTTACGACGTTCTACTTTGTCTTCTACTCTTTGTCGTTTATTTCCGGCCCCGGGCATGGTTAAATCTCTTGGCACAAAGTCTTTTTTGAGTTTTTGGAGTAATAGGTAGCCCTGTGATGGCCTGGTGTCCCACCAGTTATCAGTTCCTGTCTTGTCTAGTACTTTTCATGGTAGGTGCCACCCAATGCTTGCATTGCAATAAGTTAGACAGTAAATCAATAATAATTTGAGTGAAGGATTTGAAATTCCAACTATCTATTTATTCTCCTAGGTGACGGAACAGGAGCTGACGAGCAAACAGCTGTGGCTATTGCCAGCGTTCAACAGGCCACCGCATTTGCAGATCACAACATCCAATACCAGTTCCGCACAGAAAACAGTGGTGGGCAGGTAGGTTAACAACAAAGCAGTTCTCAATGATTGCTCTTTCAAAGAATGCTAAATATATACAAAGATCTGGTTGCAGTCGGGCCTATGCTTTTTTTTTTTTATATTCCCTTTCATTCTCTTCTTACAGTCGTACTTCTATTTTTTGAATGCATCCTTTTAACACTTTAAATGCCAAAATAGCAACTAGGCAAGTTGTGTCCCTCACTCGCACTTTGAAGGACTTGCCTTGAGGACCTAAGCTTATTTCTGCACTCACAAGTCTGGTCAGTCTGTCTGCTTTAAACTACCGTATACACTTGCGAATAAGTCGGGTCTTGAAACCAGAAAAATTGATCATAAACTCAGTCCCCGACTTGTACGGCCATTCAAAAATACGACACTTAATTTTTTTTTTTTTTTTTACATCTTCTTGCTTTCCTCAATCTCGCACCAGTTTCTCGGATGCATTGAATTCTGTTGCAGCAGCGCAGTTACCAATTTCTTTCGCCACTTAACAACTTTTAGTTTAAAACCAGCTTCACATTTTCTTTTCATCTGATTACCGTGTGGTCACCTAGGTACAATACGTAGAGATAAAAGGCGGTGTGCTCCATGGTTCCTCTCTCAGGTGGGCATACGCATATCGTAATCTCTTGGACCAATAAGCATGACTTTTCCGTATTTGACTTATATGACCGACATTATAAAATACCGGAAATTATACGGTAAAATCAAGCCCCGACTTATCCAGGGGAGAACTTAAAACGCGAGTATATACAGTACAGTGATGAGCTGCACAAATTGGAGAGGAAACTGTTAAGGGTGATGGTTTTTCTGTTTTTTTTTTTTTTTTTTTTATTTTGATTTTTATTATTGGGCAGCTGCCAGAATTGAATTTATACAAGTCTCAATGTGTAACTTAGCAAATGATTCATTCAGCTCTAAACCAAATCTGACAACCCAAAATGCAGCTCACTAGATCCAAGACATAATCAAAGCCAAGTCAGTGTTCCTTTTTTCTTAAAATAATTTAGCTGACATTATTATCGAAGATAACTGTACTGCACAGTGCGCATATATATACAGTACAGGCCAAAAGTTTGGCCACACCTCCTCATTCAATGTGTTTTCTTTATTTTCATGACCATTTACAGCACTCCATCACTCTCCTTCTTGGTCAAATAGCCCTTACACAGCCTGGAGGTGTGTTTGGGGTCATCGTCCTGTTGAAAAATAAATGATCGTCCAACTAACCTGACTTCTGCACAACACAACTGCTGGTCCCAACCCCATTGATAAAGCAAGAAATTCCACTAAATAACCCTGATAAAGCACACCTGTGAAGTGAAAACCATTTCAGGTGACTACCTGTTGAAGCTCATCGAGAGAATGCCAAGAGTGTGCAGAGCAGTAATCAGAGCAAAGGGTGGCTATTTTGAAGAAACTAGAATATAAAACATGTTTTCAGTTATTTCACCTTTTTTTGTTAAGTACATAACTCCACATGTGTTCATTCATAGTTTTGATGCCTTCAGTCATGAAAATAAAGAAAACACATTGAATGAGGAGGTGTGTCCAAACTTTTGGCCTGTACTGTGTGTGTGTGTGTGTGTGTGTATATATATATATATATATATATATATATATAATATTTTTTTTTAACAATTTGTGCACCCAAGGGTTATTTATAATAACTTATGGCACTTCACAGTGATGCCATTCAACTAGCAGTCTTATGATTAGCAGCTAACAGGGCACACTGCCAACTGGCACAAGTTTTTTCTGTATACAATACATCTTAGTTGGTTAGAGAACTGATTTTTGCACTCTGTATATATTTGTTTTTATTGTAGGGCCTTTTTTCCCCACTTAAGATTGAGGGTTACCAGATGAATGTGCATGTGACAAAAGCTGGGCCAAGTGATTGGCTTTCTATCTCCTGTGTCACATGCTGGTCAGGAGGGAGCCATGTGGGCTGGAAGAGGTTGTTTTTAGTAGCACATTATCAGTGAAGAGTGCAACCCAGCCACAGGGGATGCTCAGACCAGTGTGTTTCTTCATGCTGGTCCCAAGCCCGGATAAATGGGGAGGGCTATGTCAGGAAGGGCACCTGGTGTAAAATTTTGCCACATCAATATGAGGACATCAATACAAATTTCCATACCGGATCGGTCAAGTGCTTAACAACGACCAACACCAGTACTGTTAGCCAACAGAGTGCTGGCGGAAATTGGGCTACTGTTGGCAGAAGGAGAAGGGGGGGGGGGGGAACGTGTCCAGAGGAGAGGAGGAAGGTAAAGAGAGTGGAACTGAGGGTAAGAACTTTGAATGTTTGCAGTATGACTGGTAAGGGGAGAGAGTTAGCAGATATGATGGAGAGAAGGAAGGTTGATATATTGTGCATGAAGAGCCTAAATGGAAGGGGAGTGAGGTCAGGTGGATCGGAGGTGGATTCAAATTGTTCTATCATGGTGTGGATGGGATTAGAAATGGAGTAGCGGTTATTCTGAAGGAACAGCACGTCAAGAGTGTTTTGGAGGTGAAAAGAGTGTCAGGCAGAGTAATGATCATGAAGCTGGAAATTGGAGGTGTGATGATGAATGTTGTTAGTGCATATGCACCGCAAGTTGGGTGTGCGATGGGTAAGAGAGAAGATTTTTGGAGTGAGTTGGATGAAGTGATGAACAGTGTACCCAAGGGACAGAAAGTGGTGATTGGAGCGGATTTCAATGGACATGTTGGTGAAGGGAACAGTGGAGACGAGGAGGTGATGGGTAGGTATGGTGTCAAGGAGAGGAATGGAGAAGGTCAGAGGATAATGGATTTTACCCAAAGAATGGACATGGCTGTGGTGAATACGTATTTTAAGAAGAGGGAGGAACATAGGGTGACGTACAAGAGTGGAGGAAGATGCACACAGGTAGATGACATCCTATGCAGAAGAGTCGATCTGGAGGAGACTGACGACTGCTAAGTGGTGGCAGGGGAAAATGTAGTTAAGCAGCATAAGATGGTGGTCTGTAGGATGATGTTGTAGATCAAGAAGAGGAAGAAAGTGAGGGCAGAGCCAAGGATCAAATGGTGGAAGGTGAAAAAGGACTGCAAGGTTGAGTTTAGGGAGGAAGTGAGACAGGCACTGGGTGGCAGTGAAGAGTTACCAGACAGCTGGGCAGCTACAACAGATGTAGTAAGGGTGACAGCAAGAAGGGTGCTTGTCGTGACATCTGGAAAGAGGAAGGAGGAAAAGGAAACCTGGTGGTGGAATGAGGAAATACAGGAGAGTATACAGAGGAAGAGGATGGTGAAGAAGAAGTGGGATAGTTGGAGAGATGCAGAAAGTAGACAAGAGTACAAGGAGATAAGGCACAAGGTGAAGAGAGAGGTGGCGAAAGCTAAAGAAAAGGTGTATAATGAGTTTTATGAGAGGTTGGACTCTAAGGAGGGAGAAAAGGACCAGTTGGCTGCAGAGATGGACCGAGCTGGGAAAGATGTGCAGGAGGTTAGGGTGATAAAGGATAAAGATGGAAACATACTCACAAGTGAGGAGAGTGTGTGGAGAAGATGGAAAGAGTACTTTGAGAGCCTGATGAATGAAGAGAACGAGAGAGAGAAGAGGTTGGATGATGTGGACTATGATGTTATCAGTATCTGTAAGAGTTCTACAGGATACGTACGAAGGAAGTGTGACCGTGGTGAGGTCTGCGGTAGGAGTGATGGAGGTGGGATTACATCAGGGATCGGCTCTGAGGCCTTTCTTATTTGCAATGGTGATGGACAGGTTGACAGATGAGATTAGACAGGAGTCCCCGTGGACTGTGATGTTTGCTGATGACATTGTGATCTGTAGTGAGAGTAGGGAGCAGGTTGAGGAGACCCTGGCGAGGTGGAGATCTGAGAGGAGAGGAATGGATGTCAGTTGGACCACCAGGACAGAGTACATGTGTGTGAAGGAGAGGGAGGTCAGTGGAATGGTGAGGATGAGGGGAGGAGAGTTGAAGGCGGATTGGCATCAGCAGTACAGAGTAATGGGGATTGTGGAAGAGAAGTGAAAAAGAGAGTGCAGGCAGGGTGGAGTGGGAGAAGAAGAGTGTCGGGAGTGATTTGTGACAGACGAGTATCGGCAAGAGTGAAAGGGAAGGTCTACAGGACGGTAGTAAGACCAGCTGTGTTATATGGGTTGGAGATGGTGGCACTGAACAGAAAGCAGGAGACAGAGCTGGAGGTGGCTGAGTTGAAGATGCTAAGATTTGCATTGGGTGTGACGAGGATGGACAGGATTAGAAATGAGGACATTGGAGGGTCAGCTCAAATTGGACGGTTGGGAGACAAAGTCAAAGAGGTGAGATTGTGTTGGTTTGGACATCTGCAGGGGAGAGATGAAGGGTATATTGGGAGAAGAGTGTTGAGGATAGAGCTGCCAGTGAAGAGGAAAAGAGGAAGGCCTAAGAGAAGGTTTATGGATGTGGTGAGAGAGGACATGCAGGTGATGGGTGTAACAGAACAAGATGCAGAGGACAGAAAGATATGGAAGAAGATGATCCGCTGTGGTGACCACTAACGGGAGCAGCCGAAAGAAGAAGAAGAAGCAGCAGCATCAGTGAAGAGTGCAGGCTCAAGGAGCTGGAGCAGTGTGTGTGCTGCACAATTATAAGAAACAATACTTGCCTAACACACCGGTCTTTCTGACAACATCTGATTATTTCCCTCTATGTGCATGAATTCTTGCTGCTAACATTTTATTTATTTATTTATTTATGTATTTGTTTTATTTACGATTAATAGAATTGTTTTCTATTAAGCATATTGAAAATAGGCCTGGTGTATTTGAATTGAGTCATCATCTTAAGGTTCTCATGAATATGCCAGGCAGTGCATGTTGTTATCTTTGAAGACTGGACTGGTGACCATAAGGCTGTGGCTTAAGATCTCTGCTGTGGCGACTCTATAATTTGCACACAAGATGGTTCTGCAGTTAGCTTAAAGATGTGTGTCAGCAGAGTGCTTAGCGATGCAAACTATAATAGATGTCATTATATAATATAGTGACTGATTGCCACAGCAGATCATATTTTATTTTGTGACTTTGTTTTTTTTTTTTTTTTTTTTTTTTACTTGAATGATAGAAAGAGCAAGCTTTAGTTACCTAAGCAGTAACCTGAAATAATCCATCACTCCATCTATCATCTGAAAGCGCTTATTCCATTTCATGGTGGATGGAAAGCTGGCAACTTTCTGTGCAGTACAGGATGCAAGGCAAATGCAGATAGGGTGCCAGTTAAATGGAGGGCATGAGACATGAACTAAAACCATCAATAATAAATTTGTTACATCAGGAGGACTAGCTTTAGGACAGATCAAAACCTGATCAAAAATAACAATTGACAGGGGGGGGGTGAGAAATACACATAGAAATAAAAGATACTGCAGTAGATGTGAAAGGCAAATAGGATTGTGAGATTTATATTGCAGTATATCGAAGTTCTTCTACGGTACATGAGTACAGTTTGGAGATAATTTACGTCAGGGCCAATTTCACACATCTGAAAAAACGCATTTCATAATAATAGACATTATTTGGAATGCATTGCTTAACTGGGTTTTAAAGTACCATCTTTTAAGCCTGTAAATATAATTTCAGTACAATTTTTAGGAATACTTGGTGACTAATTATTATTGAGCTATTCTGGGTTAAGTGGCTTCCTCTGACTTTATCAGTCAGTCAGTCATTGATTGTCCAACCTGCCATATCCTAACACAAGGTTATCATTATTGTCATTGCTACGCGTATATCATTATTATTATTATTATTATATATATATA
>JANRMT010062827.1:3696107-3742981 GCA_026402145.1 Polypterus bichir lapradei
GATTTTGATGAATCTCAACGTTTTTGACCTCCCAGAGTCCGATTTTAACTTCTCATAGGGAAAATATAATCATCCAAAAATACAATTTCGAGATTTTGATGAATCTCAACGTTTTTGACCTCCCAGAGTCCGAAAATATAATTTTTTGAATAATGTCTGTATTTGTGTGTGTGTGTGTGTGTGTGTGTGTAAACACGATAACTTGAGTACGCCTTCACTTCGGTCAACCACATTTTCCATACAAGTATTTGGTACAAAACCTAGATTTCTATCAACTTTTGAGCTATTTCCGCTAACTGGAAGTGGTACTCTTTTTATTCATGCAGCTGCAGAGTCCCGATGTTATTCAGCTTTACTTTTATAATAATTGTTCAATGTGTTATTAATTTGATTTGATTTGTTGTTGATGGTTTTTTAATGTCCATAATATAAAAAAATATAATCATTGTCTTACGGTTTACTCCTTAAATATCCATCCCCTTATCTGACTATATGAGAAATTCCCAATTTTGATTTATGTAATAACCAAATAATTTTTTATTTCTCCCCAATAACATTGCTTTTTGTTAAAGATCACTGCAAAATTTCATAGCCTTAAAAAACTTTGATACTTGTAAAGCCATTTCTGTCCCAGACTTAAATATCTTATGCAGAGAAAACCTAAAGAGGTATCTGGATATTGAAGTGCCTTAATTTTTCCCCATTTGCCTTTATCCAGCTGCATGGTTACAGTTAATATTGAGCTATAATGGCTATCATAATGTTTAATTGCAAAAAAGGGCTTCATTTGGTCCTTTATTTTTTAAGCAGCTGCTAAGCCTTTCCAGTTAAATAAAAATCCACCAAAGTCTTGTCTTCAACTGCAGTATGGGGTTATTCCTTGATGGTTTTAATTTGACCCTACTAGAAATGGAATATGTTTCAATTTCAAGTCAGAATATTTTTGTATAGTGCTCTTTACTGAGTGCAACAAGTTTACAGGTAAATATAGTTAGAAACTAATAACAATAATTGTTTATATTTATATAGTGCTTTTCTCATCACTCAAAGCGCTTTTCACAGTCAGTGGGGAGCCACTTTAACTACCACCAATGTGCAGCGTCCAACTGGAGCAGCCATTTTTGCACCAGTACACTCACCACATATTAACTGTTACAGAGACAATTAGCCATTTAGTAATATGGGGTGATTAAGATGCCAGGAAGACTAGGCCATTGTGGGTAATTTAGCCAGGACATTAGGATACACCCTACCCTTCACAAAGGATGCCCAGGGATCTTTATAAGACCACAGAGAGTCAGGACCTCGGTTTTATGTCTCATTGGAAGGATGATGCCATTTTTACAGCATCACTGCACTGGGACACTGGGATCCACACACAGAACACAGGGTAAGCGCCCCCTGCTGGTAAGGCCCAAACAGGCTTAACTGCAGGTGGACGACCCCTTCTGAAGTGCATGTGGTATGGCTGCCACTCCAGATTACTACTGCTTTACCTTTTAATCTCTTTGACCCCTCAAACCCCCCCCCCTTTTTTTTTTTTTTTTGATTGACTATGTTTTTCTTATTTTATTGTCCCCGATGTTTCAGTGTCTTTCTTTCTTTAGGTAACATACAGAGTGGTGCAGGTGACAGATGGACAGCTGGACGGCCAGACAGACACTACTGGAGCAGTCAGCGTTGTTTCCACTGCAGCATTTACAGGGGGACAGCAGGCCGTTGCGCAGGTGGTAATGGACATTGTTTCTTAGCTCTTGAATTGTGTGCTTTATTTCCTTTAAAATGTAGATGTTGTATAATTAATAAAATATAAAGAAAATCCACTCTACCAACTCTGAAAGCTACTCGACAGCAAAAAGAATGTTCTTCTTAAATTAAAAAAATTTTCTTTCAAACCCAAATTTCAGTACAAGGCCATAAGCTGCTGGAGCCAAAACTGGTAAGGGAGGAAGCGACCCTAAATGGGATTCCTTTCCTATCATAGATCACACAGCGACCGTCTCTCTCACTGAGCCACAGTTGCAAATCAGTCCTTTTGTGTGGACATTCGAGGACACTTGCATGGGTAACATGCAGACTCTTCATACAAGGCGTCACAGCCAGGAATTGCACCGTGTCCCAAGTGTTGTGAGATGGTGACAGTTATCCACTGTGCCACCCTTCCCATGAAAATACAGCCATTGTTGTAAAAATTGGTATGCCAGAAAATGTGTTAAAAAATAAATGTTATCAAAACATACACCTCATTTAGATATATAGATAGATATGAAAGGTGCTATATAATAGATAGATAGATAGATACTTTATTAATCCCCAAGGGGAAATTCACATACTCCAGCAGCAGCAGACTGATAAAAAACAATATTAAATTAAAGAGTGATAACAATGCAGGTATAACAGACAATAACTTTGTATAATATTAATGTTTACCCCCCGCTCCCCCTGGGGTGGAATTGAAGAGTCGCATAGTGTGGGGTCTCCTAAGTCTGTCAGTGGAGCAGGACGGTGACAGCAGTCTGTCGCTGAAGCTGCCCCTCTGTCTGGAGATGATCCTGTTCAGTGGATGCAGTGAATTCTCCATGATTGACAGGAGCCTGCTCAGCGCCCGTCGCTCTGCCATGGATGTCAGACTGTCCAGCTCCATGCCTACAGTAGAGCCTGCCTTTCTCACCAGGTTGTCCAGGCGTGAGGCGTCCCTCTTCTTTATGCTGCCTCCCCAGCATACCACCGTGTAGAAGAGGGGACTCGCCACCACCGTCTGATAGAATATCTGCAGCATCTTATTGCAGATGTTGAAGGACGCCAGCCTTCTAAAGAAGTATAGTCGGCTCTGTCCTCTCTTGCACAGAGCATCAGTATTGGCAGTCCAGTCCAGTTTATCATCCAGCTGCACTCCCAGGTATTTATAGGTTTGCACCCTCTGCACAGTCACCTCTGATGATCACGGGGTCCAAGAGGGGCCTGGGCCTCCTAAAATCCACCACCAGCTCCTTGGTTTTGCTGGTGTTCAGGTGTAGGTGGTTTGAGTCGCACCATTTAACAAAGTCCTTGATTAGGTTCCTATACTCCTCCTCCTGCCCACTCCTGATTCAGCCCATGATAGCAGTGTCGTCAGTGAACTTTTGCACGTGGCAGGACTCCGAATTGTATTGGAAGTCCGATGTATGTTGGCTGAACAGGACCGGAGAAAGTCCAGTCCCCTGCAGCGCCCCTGTGTTGCTGACCACAATGTCAGACCTGCAGTTCCTGAAACGCACATACTGAGGTCTGTCTGTAAGATAGTCCACGATCCATGCCACCAGGTATGAATCTACTCCCATCTCTGTCCGTTTGTCCCTGAGAAGTGTTGGTTTTAGAGTTTGTTGGTATCATTTTACAATAATGATGTAAATGGGTCAATGAGAGGCTGTTACATACTGTATATGTCAATAAGGACAGAACTGAAATTAAATAAATGTAAGTTAATTCTGCAGTGCTTGTATATTTCAGTTATTACTGACTGTCTTTTAAGTCTTAAAGAGTCATTTAGGTATGTAAACAATGTATTTTAGGTCAGATGCTAAATCTTCTATGCTTTCCACATTATTTCCAATGTTTTAAGATGAATGCAATGTTTTAAAAAAAAAAAAAAAGAAAATGAGATAAGCTGAACAGGACATTTTATACTTGTCGGCTTTCTTCTTTGCCAAGCTTTTGTTTAATGAGCCTTTGTTTATAATCGGGCTTTGTACGGTGCAATTCCGAACGTGTGCACTTTTACTGTGGACAGTTTGTTTTTTCTCTGTCATGCATTTGATTTGCATTTCCCTTTTCATCTTAATTAAACCTAGCAGTTTTTATCAATACTGTGTTTCCCTGAAAATACATTAATTTTTGCTCCAAAAGATGCACTAGGGCTTATTTTTGGGTGATATATATCGTTGGACATGAATAAATATATATTTATCCCAATGCAGTCATCATGTCATCTTCGTCTGGAATATCATCCTATTTCCCCTTGGGATTAATAAAGTATCTATCTATCTATCCATCCATCCATCCATCCATCCCTGGATTTCTTACTACTCCAGACGCTTTGCAGCTTAATGTGCGCACTTCGATGTTTGATGAATGGTTCGATGTGGTGAAGCACAAAGCGCCGACATACAAATGTATTCATGGAGTTTTGACATTCAAGCGTCACGTATTCCCCAAAGTAATGACACGATATATATTTTAAAAGTCTCACATACCATCTTCTGTGCTGTGTTCATCAGAATGTACGGCGGCATATTTGAGCCACTGAGAAAAAAAAAAAAAGGACATAATGAAAATGTCTATTTTGTGAATAAATTGGAAATTTCAGCTTTAAACTCGAAATGTCCACTTCAACCACGTACAGTGGAACCTCGGGTCACGACCGTAATTTGTTCCAAAACTCTGGTCGCAACCCGATTTGGCCGTGACCCGAAGTAATTTCCCCCATAGGATTGTATGTAAATACAATTAATCCGTTCCGGATCGTACAAACTGTATGCAAATATATTCTTTTTAAAGATTTTTAAGCACAAAAATAGTCAATTATACCATAGAATACACAGTGTAATAGTAAACTAAATGTATAAACATTGAATAACACTGAGAAAACCTTGAACACAGAAAATTAACCTTGCAGTCTCTTTGAAAACAAGCCTGGTGCCGCCTTTAACTGCCTTCTCGCGCTCTCTCTCACGCTCTCTCTTTCTGTTGCTGCACAGGGAGAGACTGAACCTTGGCATCCTTCTCCCAATATACCCAGCATCTCTCCTCTGCACATATCCAAACCAACGCCATCTCGCCTCTCTGACTTTGTCTCCCAACCGTTTAACTTCAGCTGATCCTCTAATGTCCTCATTTCTAATCCTGTCCGTCCTCATCACACCCAATGCAAATCTTAGCATCTTTAACTCTGCCACCTCCAGCTCTGCCTCCTGTGCCACCGTCTCAATCAATCAATCAATCAACATTTATTTATATAGCACATTTTCATACAAAAAAATGTAGCTCAAAATGCTTTACAAAATGCCCACATAACATAGCTGGTCTCACTACCGTCCTGTAGACCTTCCCTTTCACTCTCGCTGATACCCGTCTGTCACAAATCACTCCTGACACTCTTCTCCAACCTTTCCACCCTGCCTGCACTCTCTTATTCACTTTTCTTCCACAATCCCCATTACTCTGTACTGTTGATCCCTAAACTCATCCACCTTTGCCAACTCTACTCCCCTCATCCTCACCATTCACACACATGTATTCTGTCTTGGTGGTCCTACTGATCTTCATTCCTCTCCTTTCATACCTCCACCTCTCCAGGGTCTCCTCAACCTGCTCCCTACTATCGCTACAGATCACATTGTCATCAGCAAATGTCACAGTCCACAGGGACTCCTGTCTAATCTCATCTGTCAACCTGTCCATCACGATTAAAATAACAATAAAATAACAATAAAAACAATAAAAGCACATAAAACAGGTATTTTTTTTTTCAGTCTCACCAGTGTTTCCCTTGTGTATTATCTTAGACTTGTGTTATATTACGTGTTAACATACTGGTAAACATTGCACACTCTTCTAGCACATATATATAAGATTTTGCACACACACTCAATATTGTCCCATAATATGTGAACAAGAATGCATGGAAATCTTAATCCTAAATTCGCATGTATTGTACATACAATGTTTAAATCTTGGTTACTTACAGTAGAAGCGTCTAGGACATCGGAAATTTTAGTATTTAGTACAAGAGAATGCTTCAAGACTTGCCACAGACTTCTTGTCCAGCATCAGGGTCAACAAATAAGCCAAACCTAAAGGATACTAAAAAAATCAAATGTGCTGTGTTAAAGTCAAAAATTATGTTGAAAGAAATGGAAAAAACAGGCAAACCCTCTTCCATGTCTGAGCATTTTCTCTCCTGCCTGTATATGTTAACAGTTAACTACAGGGTGTCCATAAAGTCCGTGTGCAATTTAAAAATGTAGTAACTTTGTAAGTATATGTGATAGAAAGAATTCGTGAAAAGAATTAGAAAGCTTGGTGTATCTAGTTTTTTGGGGTTTTTTTGTCTTTAGAATTTTTTCATTTTTGCCGTATTTGAGGAACTGAAAATCCGCATGAGTCTGTTAAACATGAAAGAGATTCTCCCAAAGTTAATGTGAGGTGTGCTTTGGGGAAAAACTCGAGTCATGGGGCCATTCTTTTTTTTGAAGGGTGTGTTGTTAATGGTGATATCTATTTAGAAATGCTGCAATATGACTTTATTCCTCAACTTGAACAATTAGGACTGATAGAGAATACAGTGGTTCAACAAGATGGCGCTCCTTGTCGCTTTGCTTTGCATGTTAGACACTTTCTACATGAGAAATTCCCTAACAGATGGATTGGAAGAGGTGGCCCATTTTCTTGGCCTCCACGTTTGCCAGATTTGACTCTGTTGGATTTCTTTTTATGGGGACATGTGAAAACGAATGTTTATTCAACCAAACCTCGATCTTTACAAGACTTGCAAGCTAGGATAACTGATGTGATTTGCTGGTATTACTGAAAATCAGCTTGAAAATGTTTTTTCCAAGAACTATAGAATCGTATTACCCTTTGTATTAGTAATGATGGTGGACATGTTGAAAGTTAACAAGAACAATCAAAAATGTAAGCGCTTCTTTCTAATCTTTTTTTTTTACAGATTCTTTCTATCACATATACTTACAAAGTTACAACTATTTTAAATTGCACACGGACTTTATGGACACCCAGTATTTTTGCCATACAAAAGGTTTTGCTTAACTTTGACATACTCTTAAGTCTGCACTCAGAAGTACTTTCATCTCCATATTACTCTGCTGTTTTAATTTGAATTCTAAATGTCTTCCTTTGACAGGCAGTGATCCAGAACCCTTTTAGTAATGGTGGCAGCCCTGCAACAGACAGTGGAGAGACAAGGTTTGCATACTTCCCTGCATCCACAGTTGGTGATGGCACAGCCACTGCAGTTTCGGTGCAGACTGCAGACCAAACGTTGGCACAGGCTGGAGGTATGGCTCTCATGATGAGGACAATTATTTAAGAAATGCATTTTGACAACTAACTTTATGTGTTAAGTTCTTCAATACTTTTTTCTTAAAAATTATTAGATTACATGGTTAAAATGTAATTTTGATAGTACTATCTTCTTCTTTTAGCTGCTCCCGTTGGGGGTTGCCATAGCAGATCCTCTTTTCCCATCTCTTCCTGTCCTCGTCATCTTGCCCTGTCACCCCATCACCCGCATGTCCCCTCTCACCACACCCATAAACCTTCTCTTAGGCCTTCCTCTTCTCCTCTTACCTGGCAGCTCATATGGAATAAAAAAAAAAATTTGGGCTGTCTTCAGTCTTTTTTTGTCATCAACAGATGAGACATGCAGCACCGGGGCTGCTGTTTATGTAAATATTTATCCCAAAATGACACGCAAGGCAGTTTTATCACTGTAAGAGATGTTCAAAAATATTTGCTAAAATGTCTAGACAGAAATACAAAAAGACAGATCTAGACAAACTGCTGTGGAATAGGATATACATCCTGTTAACATAATTTGAGATTCACTCTCATGAAGCTGCTCGTTCATTCATATTCTGAACCTGTTCATCCAGTACATCTCAAGGAGACCAGATTTATCGTTGAAGCGTCCTGTGCAAGTTAGAACTACAAGACACCCAGTTCCAAACTGTTCATCATCTTTACCTTACCCAACATGGGTGATGGATCTAAATCTGCCTAGCCAATGCCCAATGAATTTTTATTCATATTTTTGGCAATATTTTCAGGTTTAAACCATTGGACTGCTTATATCTAACTATTTCCCTGGTATATTTGTTCATTCATTTATTTATTTTATTTTTTTTTTTTTTACACTTGCTGAACCATGGAGTGGTGGCTCTGAGGCTAAGGATCTGTGCTGGCAATTGGAAGATTGCAGGTTCAAATCCCTACCCCATTGGGCCCTTGAGCAAGGCCTTTTAACCTGAAAATTGAATCTATTGCAGTGGCTTAACCTTTGCTTTGACCACCAAAAAAATACATTTCTCTTCGGGGATTAACAAAGTATCAAATCAAAAATAATCAAACCTACTTCCTACTAGATCTGTCACTCTTGTTTCCATGACCTGACCTGAAAAATGGGTGTTTGCTTTTGGGACAGTGGCTTCTAAATTTGATTCTTCCTTCACATTGGAACTCCCCAGATTTGCTTGTTTTTATGGTTTTAATGGAAAACTGATGAGCCTTCTTCATCTAGAACTAACTGTTTCAGGGTAATTGTTGTATGAACTTTATATATGTGTGTGTGTGTGTATATATATATATATATATATATATATATATATATATATATATATATAATATGCTCAGCATAAATGAGTACATCCCACTACATTTGTCAGAAAACCTTTAGTTTCCTTTCAGTATCAACATTTTCTATGAGATACTGTACTACAAAATACTCCCACAAATGTGGGCCATTGATTGCAAACAAGATTTGTTAATTTGCACACACAAAAAAGTGATTTTCCTAACAAATTCATTCAAGCCCATGTTGCAACAATAAGTACATCCCAATTATAGTCTTAGGAGAAAAGCCACACTTAAGACTACAAAATTCTAATTAACAGGCATTCAACCACAGGTGAGTCTAATGATTCATTTAAGAGGTGTCCAACAGACAGGTGACTATAAAAGGGCATTACTTAACAAAGAAAAGCCCTTCCCATTTCATGCTGTCAGCAATGGCTCCACATGGAAGAGAAATGTCAAAAAATCTGAGAAAGGAAATCATTACTTTACACAAAAAAGGTGAGGCCTACAAGAAGATCAGCAAAGCTTTACATATCAGTCAAAATACTGTAGCAAAAGTGATCCAAAAATTTAAGAAAGATGGAAGTGCAACCATCTTACAGAGACGTCCAGGCCGTCCACGGAAGTTAACATCTCGACAGGACCGTCTTCTGATGAGAAGGGTTGAAGAAAATCGCCATGCAAGTTCACTGCAGTTAGCCAAAGCAGTAGAAAGCCGAACTGGAGTGACCGTTTCCCGTGACACCATACGGCGCACACTGCAGAGGAATGGCATGCATGGGTATCGTCCACGAAGGAAGCCTCTCCTAAAGCCCATGCACATAAAAGCACGCCTAGAATTTGCTAGGGCCCGTGCTGAAAAAGATGAAGACTTCTGGGACTCTATACTCTGGAGTGATGAGACAAAGATCACTGTTTTTGGAACTAATGGTTTCAAAACTGTATGGCGTCGTAAAGGTGAGGATTTCAAAGAAGAATGCATGGTGCCTACAGTGAAACATGGTGGTGGCAGTGTCCTTATGTGGGGTGGCATGAGTGCTGCTGGTGTTGGGGAGCTGCATTTCATTGATGGTATCATGAACTCAACAATGTACTTCTCTATACTGAAGGAGAAGATGCCGCCATCACTCCGTGCACTTGGTCGTCGTGCACTTTTCCAACACGACAATGATCCAAAACACACATCTAAAGCTACTGTTGCATTTCTGAAGAAGAACCGGGTGAAGGTGATTGAATGGCCAAGTATGTCTCCTGATCTGAACCCAATCGAACACCTGTGGGGAATTCTGAAGCGACAAGTTGAGCATCACTCTCCATCCAGCATCCAGGCTCTAAAAGAAGTTATTCTTGAAGAATGGAAAAGCATAGATGTTGCAATATGTCGCCAACTTGTTCATTCCATGCCTAGAAGACTTGGTGCTGTCCTTAAAAATCACGGTGGTCATACAAAATACTAGATATAGTAGTTTTTGTTGTGGGATGTATTCATTTTTGCTTCAACCCATTTGAGTAAAACTGAAGATTTTGTGATTTAAGTTATATTATTAACCTTAATTTCATGTTATGGAGTTGAACAAGTGTTCAATAAAACTCAGCCTTGTGAAAATTTTGGAAATTGTTCTTTTGTTCATTGAGCTACTGATTAAATTCGTACTTTTTAAAGGGGGTGTACTCATTAATGCTGAACACTGTGTGTGTGTGTGTGTGTATATAATATATATTATATTATTTATATATATATATATATATATATATATATATAGTGTGTGTATATATAAAAAATATGACACCGGGCCGATTATTGTGGAGACCCGTGTGGTTCAAAGCAGCGAAAAATCGCACGGCAGCGTTTAATACTTTTCAGTTGTGAACTTCGAAAGCTTCACCGTCTCATGGAGTAACGGTTGGATTAAACGGGTGCCTTTTCCACTCCTCCCATATAACCAACGTAGAATTTCTTTTTATACGTTCCAGAGAGGACGTCCTCATCAAATTGCTGTAGTTAAGTTGCATGTTCCCTTTTCCTAGCGCGAGCACGCGACTGCATTATAGCGGCAATCGGGACAAGCGCCTCGTTCGTTAAAACCATTAAACACGTGTTTGTTAACCTGCATAACTGGATAACGTACTGTAAATATGCGTTTTTGGTATTTCGCTATTTATTAAAAGCTGCGTTAAGAAAACTGATCATACCACTCGTGACAGTATCCCCCCCTCCACCCCACAAATGCCATGTTGTAGTGGACCGTCTGTGGGCGGGAACCGAAAGTACGCGCGAGACCTGCGTCACGTGACAGGACCGGCGCCAAGCATCTCAAAGTGGACGCCGCCGGTGAGGCACACTGGGACCCGCGTCATGAGTGGCGGAGGATTCACATCGAGTGGCAAAGTAACGTCCGCATGGCAGACTGGCTAAAGCCAACAATCGGGCGCTCGTACAGATGCCATATTTGTTGTATGGCAGACATGTAAAATCACGTTAATGAGACTGTAATCTGTTCCAGATTGAGGACGCGCTTGTTTATTCGGGCACCGGAATGGACAGCCACGTAAATCGTCAAGCTAGTAATGTATGCAAGAAGATTCCTCAGTGGGGCTTTAAAACGGACGAACCTTTCAACTCAACTCTATGGGTCTTCTTTGAAGGAATGCGGTTGACACAGGTTAGGAGCTTTTTGTTAGTTAATTGCCAGTCTTTTAGATTAATTCCGTTTGTATTCCTTCGTGTTTTTAATAAACATGAACGCGGAAGTGATCAGGAGAAGCGCTTCCCCGTACTTATTATTTATTGGTGTAAGTCTGAAAGTTTTTTTTTGATGATTACTGTCCATTGGCTTCATTGTGAAGGATGAATGGGATAGCAGGAGAATGCTGCTAAAAGTTCAGGGACATAGTGAATACACACGGCATGATACATAACTGTCCTAATAATTTCAGGTTTATTAAGTTTTAAGTTGTTTTATTGTTGCAAGGCAATCACCTGAATTAACTCACAGTGGCATAATGGTGATGAAAACGAAACTCGGAACTGTCGGCAACAAGTTAACTCCTTTTGTTTCAGTGAGTGATGGATGCACCCTTAGAAATATCACAAAATAATGTTTGACTAGCCACAATGATTAATGTAAAGTAAAGGTTAAGATCAAGTGTTTGTAATTAATGCTGTGTAGTGATGGTTTACCAAAAAAAATTGCCAGTGATAATTAGATGGAGCTTCCAAAGCAAAAATGTAAAATGAATATTGATAGATTTGAAAACTTACAAATATAAGCGGGCTCTTTTTATTGAATTGAACAATAGCCATGGACAAACTCAACCTTTTCATCATCATGACAAGTCAAGCATGGTGATCTTGTAATATCTGAGGTAAAACAAAGATTTAAATCAGTGTGGCATAGTGACTAAAAGCTTTGAACTTGGGATCTCAAACACTGAGGTTGTGGGTTCAAATCCCACTAGTGACACTAGCCATGAGCAAGTCACTTTATCTGCCTGTGCATTAATTTGAAAAAGGAAAAAAAACGTAAGCAATTGTATCTGTCAAATGTTGTCAGATGCGTTGGATAAAGGTGTCCACTAAGTAATAATAATATAATGTACTTTAGATAAATGTTCATAATACCATGGGGAAATTAGATGCAAATTCAGAAATAAAAATAAGTTTTAAAATAGCCGGTGATGATTCCATGGGCCTCTCAAGATAAAATATAAAATGAATGTTTATATATTAAAATAAAATTACTAATGTGGCCAGTATTCTGGCTTTTTTGTTCTAACAAATAATACAGCTGTTTGTAGGCTTGCCTTTTTCATCATCTTTGTGAATCAAATATAATGTGACATTTAAGGTAAAACAAAGGTTAAAAAAACAATCATTCTTAATTAATTTTGTATATTATCTCAAAATTGTCCTTTGTGTGTGTGTGTGTGTGCGTGCACCCTGCAGTGGGCTGGCACCCTGCCCAGGGTTTGTTTCCTGCCTTGTGCCTTGTGTTGGCTGGGATTGGCTCCAGCAGACCCCCATGACCCTGTAGTTAGGATATAGCGGGTTGGATAATGGATGGATGGATGGATGGATGATGGATGGATCTCAAAATGTAAAATGAATGTTTATATATTTGAAAAATCATAAATATGGTCAGCAGGCTGCCTGGTTCATTTTTAACGAATACTACAACCATTGACTTACCTTTTTAATCATCACGGGGTGTTTAATCAAATTATATTAAAAAAAAAAAAAAGTTCTAAATCCATTAAGTAGTTCTCTCGTGAAAAGCAGACAGATGTACAGACATGCTGGATATTTTATATATATATAATATATATATATATATATATATATATATATATACACACACACACACACACACACACACACACACACACCATATACAGGGTGGTCCAGATCTAATTATGCAATTTTCATTACGCTATAACTTAAGTTTATTACTCCGAGCCTGTATCCAACTGAATGGAAGACAAGTGGGACATTACATGGAAAATCAGTGAATTAATTTAATGTAAGTCCATTTTAGTTTATTGCAAGATATTTCAAACAATTCCTTTGTCTTGTATTGTTTTCCTGCATTGCATTAAAAGTTGCATAAATAGATCTGGACCACTCTATATGTATGTACAGTATGTATGTATATATGTATGTATGTGTGTGTGTGTGTAATATATATACTACCGGGGCTGCCTGTTTGTCTGTCCAGGATTGTAAATCACCTGTAGCCTGCAAATCGTTTCACCTATTGACCTGAAATTTGGTACACATATACAGTACTACATGACCTCTACTGTCTGCTTTCGGGGTGATGATTTTTATTACTCTCTTTATTTTATTTTATTGTAGAATCAACTCTCAGCAGCAGGGCGGCCTTGTGGGGCATGTGTACGGGCGCCGTTCTCATCCCAACCACCTTTGCCATTACTTCCCCTACCTCTTCATATCTTAATTCATTCTTGAGGCAGATGTGCCAGCTTAAGTGAAAAATGAAGAAAAACATACTAAGCAATTGCAACATTAAAAACTGACTTAAAACAGTTTTAAATAACTCCAAAAGATGCTGACGGAAGAAGAGAAGAAGCATCAGCCTCTGAACAAACGAATGTTAAATGTACAGATAAGGAGTATGAAAACTATAAGTCAAGGGTATTCACTGGTACATTATCGTGCAATCTGCCGTTACTGGGGTGTGTGTGTGTATATATATATTTATATATCTTACATATAAACATCTATGCGTGGAAGTGCGTGTGTCTGTCTGGCCCAGAAGTGAGTGGTGTAGTCAGGCTGAGAGCTCCACCTCAGAGGAAACCGAAAACTCGCTTAGCCGCTCATAAAAACTAGTGGGGCCAGCATGTCAGCAAAACGAAACCTCAGAAGACAAAGTTGCTTAGCTGCTAACATCAGCAAAACTGTATCCCTTTTACTTTTCCTCCCACCGCTAATGCACAGGCAATGCCAGCATGTTGGCAAAACGAATCCGCCTAGGAGAGAGATTCCCAGAGTAGTCCCCTTCAATTACCTGACATCTCTACATTTCAGTTTTTTATTTTCCTGACAATTTCAATAGTTTCTAGTACCCCAGGCTTTTTACAGCACAGGCTTACACAGCTCCTTCTAAAGTTTCTGCACTTATATTTTTTTTTAAACTCTATTAAGAATTTCAAAATCAAATGACATCACTTTTCTACATAGTCCCCTTCGTTTGAGATGCAATTTTCCCAGCGTTGTACCAGCTTTTTAATGCTCAATTACTATCCATCCGGCCTTCACCGTTTCCAATGAAAATATAAAAGTGCGGAAACTTTTTGAACATCTCTCGTATTTGGTATATCAGGATGCATTTAGCTAATCAAGAAAAGTGCTCTCAGATTAAAAAAAAATCTAAATCTGAACCTGTTGGTTTAATCTTTGGTGTGTTGTAGCAAAAGTTAATGACCGCTTTTGCTCAGTACAGCTTGCATACTTTACAGTGGCAGAATTAGATGTATATAATATTTCTGAACCCTTTGAACAGTTGTCTTGTGTTACTGTACCGGTGGCACTATAAAGGAGTGCATAAAATGTTAAATATTTATATTTTCTGAATATCCTGTGATAAAGACAATCTTTTATGCATTTGTGGAAAAATGTTCAGAGTTAATAAATTAAGGAGAAGCATGATGCTTGTGAATTGCTGTTGATGGCTTAAAAAAATCATTGCAGTATCTTGTTTTTGATAATTATGCATTATTTTTTTCTTTCATATGAATAAAATGAGCCAAATAGTATTTTTAGGAATATGACCAAAACCAGGCCAGGCCTATTTAAAGTTATGTTTTGTATTGTCATACTTTGAAGTTACTAGTTTCCAATTGTGGCGAAAATGAATCTGCCTCTGAAAGTTTTTTTTAAGTTAATTATTATTTTTGAAAAAGATGTCCCCACTTCTTTGTTTGCGGTGACTGACATGGTTGGAGTTTAGCTTGTATGTTAATAGTTTCCTCTCATGCCCTTATCGTAATGCTTAGATTAAATGCAAACAACCCAATTCAAAACATGAAGAAAGATGAAACAACATGCCAATTCCAAGCTGTCACTTAAAGAATTGAGACACCAGTGCTAAACAATATCATTAAAGTTAATTTAACGAAAGCTGCCCAGTTGGTCCTTCTGGTTTGGATTGCTTCTTTCAGTTTAATTTTGGAAAAAATTAAAAATGTATTTAAAACTTAATGACTGTTAATGGCTGGATAGTCTTTCCCGTCAGTAACACAACGAAGTAGTTCAGTGGGACAAAGCCGTATCACCTCTGAACTTGTTTATATTTTCAAGTTACATCAGTAAATCCCACGGTCTACAGCAAAGGAGTTCATTTTCAGTAGGCCTGTCTACAGCCTGAAGTTCTAGCGAGGCTCCAGACATTTCTATAATTATTTGCTTTTTCTCATCTGTTGCAGCACCTCGTCTTCATAGTTGGATATATTGGTGGTATGACATGAGAACTTGTATGTCTAATTCCTCAGAAAATGTAAAATTTCACCAGAAAAAAAGTGTGGCATGACTGACTGACTTTCCATCAAATATGATTGTAACTGTAGCATTTATGAAGCTAGGCAGTACTGGAAAAAATATACTATTAATATATATTAATTATATATTTTTATTCACAACTTAAAAAATGATATCTTCCAATAAATTGCATTTGAATGTTTGTTTTGTTTTTCCTGCATTGGACTGGTACCTAATCCAGAGTTGATTCCTGCCTTGCATCCAGTGCTGCCGGGATAGGCTCCAGTCCCTCCCCCAACCCCTGACCCTGAATTAGATTAAGAGGATTTCAGAATATTATTTTGTTTTATGCCTAATACTATCACCATAATTTGTCTTGTCATTCACAATATCTCCAGTTACAGTAGTTTTTAGGAATGCTCAAATTAATATTAACACTTTCTTTTAAAATTGAATGTTTAGGCATGACCTTTTCTGCCTGCTTCCAAGTTTAATCTGATTACTTCCAACTGTAATTATACTTTTTGTCCTCATATTTCCACTTGGCCATTATCTAAAGTTATCTTGGAAGCAAGAGTAATTACAAAGCTCCGCTGTTGCAATGAAAAGAGCACATTGTGTAATACAAAGTAGCTAAATGGAGATAAACGATGTAAGTAGCATGTGTAAGTGTAAAATTGTGAACTGAATATTTATACCATTATCTTTTGTGAGTTGATAAAATTGTCTGATAACCAGCAAGATAAGAGAGAGAATATTCATTCAGTAAATCGAATAATATTAAGATTACAGACTTAATAATTGCTTTCCTAATATCCTAATGTTTGTGTGTTAATTCTGTCATATCTTCTTCTCACAGGGCAATTCTACGTGATGATGACACCGCCAGATGTTCTACAGTCTGGCACACAGAGAACCATTGCACCCAGAACGCACCCCTATTCTCCGTAAGATGTTTTACTCTTACCTCAAATGCTTTTGTGCCAATTAGTATGATTTTAAAAAGCGATAGGTTATAAGCAACTCCAATATGCCAGTTATTTCCATGTTTTACGTGAACTATTAGTCACCCATTTTAGTTGGGTGGTGGTGTGGCACATTGGGTAAGCTTCCTCCTCACAGAACCAGCATACTGGGCTTGAATCATATGCTGTTTGCATGTAGTTTACATGTGTAGGTTTTTCTCTGGGTGCTCTAGTTTCCCTTTCACATGTACAAAGACGTGAACTTTAGGTTAATTATATTCCACATTGACCCTTTTTGAGAGCGAGATTGTGTGCATTTGTATGACTGAGCCCTACGATGGACAGTATATTTTTTTTTTACAGGGTTGTTTCCATCCTTGATAGGCCTAGAAAAAGTTCCAGGACCCTGTTACTCTGAATTGGATTAAGCGTGTTTGAGAATGTGTTCGTTTATGTTACCCATTGCATTCCTAACATAATTGGAAGTTGATTTGTGCAGATTCATTTTACATTAACATTTCTCTTTTGCTTCTTTTATCCACGTATTTAATTTGCATTTTACTTGGTAAAAGTAGAGTGCATTATTTTCAATGTCTCTGGGGGGAAAAAAATATATTTTTTTCTACTTTTTTTTTTAAGGTTGCCTTTGTAATGCAGAGTGTCTGTTACTATTTGCACATAACATGTAGCATGATGCATTACCAATATACTTGTTTCTTCTTCACCATAATATCTGTAGCTCTTTCATTATAACTTTTTTTTTTTTTTTTTGAAAAAATACATTTTCTAGTTCCTTTCATACATCCATTTAATAAATCCCCTCATCGTGGCACACCCAAATTGCACCCTCCTATTCCCTCAGCACTTGCTTATGATTGCCATTCAGCCTCCTACATCTTTGACAAGTGACAGGGCCAAAGTGCCCTGCATCTGTGTAAACACAAAAGGAATGCACAACCTGCACAATGACAAGTGTCTTAAGCAGCTCTATACAGCACTCTTCTATTTAAGGCTGAGGCATCCATTTTGTCACTCTCTATATATTTATATTTCATTTTTTAGTTATTCATCCATCTTAATAGCTTTCGTTGGAACGTAAATACTTGGTATTGGTGTGCCTGATTTTACGTTGCTTTTTGTATGCACCATTGTCTGCCTGCCTGCCTATCTATCTAATCTATCTATCTAATCTATCATATTTTTTCCCTTCTGTTCTGTTACTGGCAAACTGTTCATTAACAGAGAGAAAGCAGAATGTTTGATGTTGCAGCAGATTGCTTTCTTAATGTTTTCCAGGCTGCACACATAGAATTAGTGGTGAAACACAATTGAATCAACTTAAAATGTGAACTGTGGTATGCAAAAACAAAATGTAGGCACCCTGTGTATACAAATACAACTATGAGCCCCCTATCTAGATACTGTATATAGGTGTCATAATGTGCCCTCTCCTACAGACAGACAGTAAAGTGAGTGTAGTCTGTGTTCCCTGTCCTTGGGATATCCATTTATCTATTTACTAACCTGCATTTGCGGTTCAGAAGAAATCTGAGTCTGAAGTGGGCATGGGCCCTGGAAAGAGCGCGGCAAAACTGAGGGCACACTACACACACACACAAACACACACACACACACACGTGTCTTTACACGCACAGAGAGGTGTAACACAAAACACAAGTTCAAAGAGGAGAACCCAAGCAAACATGGTGAGAAAATGTAGACTCCCAGCAGATGGTGCCCAGGCCAGGGTTAAAACGTAAGACTCCAGAGCTGTGAAGAAGCAGTGTTAACTTCTGCCTTGTTTAGCTAAAACAGACAAAACAGAATACAAAACCAAAACACGTTTGTGAGGATAAATTTGAATAGTTGTTATAATTAATTACAGGGCATTTTTTTTTTCTCTCTGTGGTCACCTAGCAAGTTAACTTCAGTCTTGTGTTTTGCATTAAGGGTTTTACCTTTCTGTAGATTTTTAATCAAAAGTTAGTAGGGCAGGTGGTGTATTCACAGTGTTCCTTGACGCCTCTATCTAGGTTATAATTCTTCATAAGTGTAATAGTTTGAGTAACTGAAACATTATTTTTAAGTTTTCCCTGTATGAAATCTCACTTTTATTCTAATTTTAGAGTGTCAGAATATGCCAGGATTCCTAAGGCCCATGTGAGTTTTTGAGAGGATGCTAAGACAACTCAACATATGTGCCATATCTTTTGATTTTGTTTAAATGTTTTGTCCTAATTGTATATGATTTACATAATAAGAAGATCTTCATGTTTAGTTGAACTAAAAAGCTAAATCCTAAGATTTACCAACATAGGAAAACTATTAGGATAAAATCTGCATAGCTTTTCTTTTTATAAGTGATTGTTATCTTCAGTGACACGATAGGACAGCCTTTGAGTCACATTTCCACTTCTGTCAAGAAGTTTGCCCTGTGTTGTTTCTTAAATTTACTGTTTTTTTTCTTTGTCTTAAATAATTTATGCTTCACTTTTTAACAAAAAAATATGGGTGGAGTTCAAATTTCTATGCCCTAGAGTATTTTGCAAAACTTTGCTTTAAGTTCATAATAAAGGTTTCTTTTGTAAAGAGCGATTCCCTTTTATCCAAGCCTGAGTTAGCTATACCTTTGGATATTGGAGTCAACCTTTTGTTTGGTCATTTCAGAAGATAAGCTTATTTTATTAGGATTGTGTGTGTCATATATTATAATTTCAGCTACTGTTAATATAAAAGTTGAAACCAAGGCAAATCATATTACATCTTTTCTATCTTGTAATTCATTCTTATAGCCATTTTTTTAAGTGAGAAATACAAGAATCATTTTAGATGTGTAGACTTTTGATATGTGTTATATGAAAAAATAAGCACTGCAACCTGAATATTTAAACCCAAAATGTTGTATTTGTTTGTACATAAATCACACCCCCAATCTTAAATAAACTTAAGTGGAAGTCTCTTTTGCTCAGATCACTAATAGTAACAACTATACATTGATGTTCAAAATAGGGTGAAAATAATAATACTAATAATATTAAAAAGGTGAAAAAAATAATTACTCATTAAGGCATTGTCTTTTAACCAAAGAAAGTTGCAAAATATTAAATGGAAAACACATTATTAATGTACTTTAGTCCTCAATAAGAATCAGTCTTCCACATCTTGTATTACAAGCTCATTAGGTTGACTTTTTCTTTTATCTCTTTACAGGAAGATGGACGGCCCAAGAACACCTAGAGATGAAAGGAGGAGAGCACAACACAATGAAGGTGAGTACAGCTTTTTCTTGTATTTCAGTGACACTGAGGATGTATGTGTTAATTAATACGCATTTGAAATATTTTTGCTTGCCGTTTTTCTATTATTTCTATGTGGACCAATCGACAAAGATAAAAGCATACAGACACATGAGTAATTGTGTAGTAAATAGCATGTCTGAGTGCATTCTGTCTAATGCCATCCAACATAGCCAAAATTAATCCGATCTTTAATGAAAGGTAAAGAAGAGCCAAAGAGAACTAAAAATCAAAATTGGTAAGATGTTAAAAATGTCAGTAGGGATAGTCCGAGGGAAAGCATTAAGCTAACTGATTAAAAGTATATAATAAACAAAGCTTGCTTTTCCTTGGGCCTTTCTTTTCAAACAGTTGCTACATTTGGCTAATGAAACTTTTAGCCCACCCAAGAAAAAAACGATTTTCCCAACTTAACTGTCCACTGTTGCTCACTTGCATTCTCTCTCTCTCTCTCTCTCTCTCTGTATTGTTTTACATCTTTTTTTCCTGCAGAGGTTTATACTTCTGAGATTTGAAAAAATAAACCTGTGAAGTTTCTGAGCCATTAGGTCTAACTATCATCAGATAGCTTAGAGGACTCTTGTAGTTCTTGACCTCTGGACAGACTTTAAAGAATCAAACTTCCAACCCAGCACCTGTGGTGTTCATTTGTTTTTTTTTTTGTTTTTTTTTTAAATAGCCAGCAGGGCTTTAACTTTAATACAAGCCAACTTGAAGAAATTACCCAGATGTAACTGTTCTCTGTTGCTTATCTTTTTTGTTGTTAGTACCTTTGGATTTACTTCCAGACAACTTATACTATGTGCAGAGTATCTCTGGCGATCCTTCTTTACCCAAACTAGTGTGCAAAGGTGTCTCCTAATTGAAAAAAATGTGTGCGCTCGCTCTCTCTCTCTCTCTCTCTCTCTCTCTCTTTTTCTGCTTGTCTGTCTGTTTTTCTCCCTCCCCCTCCCTCTCTGTTTCTGTCTTTCTCTCTCTCTGTTTCTGTCTTTCTCTCTCTCTGTTTCTGTCTTTCTCTCTCTCTGTTTCTGTCTGTCTCTCAATGTTTTTGTGTGTCTCTCTCTCTCAGGTTATCTTTAACCCTCTTGCTTTAGCAGCTGCTTACCAAATGATAAGTGAAGAGGAACTTCTGATTCTCTTGCAGTGTTGTTTTTTAAAGAAATACTATCTCAAAGCAAACAAAAATACATGGAAAGTTGATATAATTTCCTTTTCTGCACTGGAGATGATACCCTTTATGATTTGGAAATATATTTATGAAATGGTAAATGGCCTAGGCACATGTCATTTCTGCATCATTACTATGTATGCTAGCACCTGAAGATCCCAAATTCATAATCTCAGAATATTTTGGGGATGCTCAAAGTTGTCGTGTATAAAACATGTGTAAAGCACTTAAGCAAATAATAACTGACTTAGTCTTCTGTTTAATTGAGAAATATGCATCAAGTTACAGATTACATACAGTACAACTGTTGCCCTCAATCCCCCCACAATTTCATCATTATCACTCTAGCAATGAATGTTTACGTTATTTTATAGGGAAATTATATACTGTGTTAGGAGCCTGAACTTTATTGATGTTTTTATTATCCCTCCACCTTGGAATCTTTTGTAGTTGAAAGACGACGGAGAGACAAAATAAACAATTGGATTGTGACCTTGTCTAAGATCATTCCAGAATGCAACACTGACAACAGCAAGACTGGAGCTGTAAGAATTTATTCCTCCTTTAATTTTTTTTCTATATAGGATACATTCACTACATTTGTTTTATCAAGATGTGGCCATTAAAAAAAAAAAAAAAAAAAAAAAAAAAAATTTAAATCCAGCAGGACATACACTTGGTTATTAATGTTTATGCTAAAAATTCTGTAAAGACATTTGCATTGAAGAGCATGGTGAACAGTGATATAAACCTATCATTTGTTCATTTCACTTTGTTCTGCTCTTGATGTGTGTGTTCTTCTTTTTCCATTTTCTGTACCACATTTACCTACTGTGCTCATTATTTACTTAACAGGAACTGAGATATTACCTCTGCTTTAACCATAAATGCAGTAAGTGAGTGTAGCCTAGTTAATTGAAGTAAAAAAATTGTTCAGCCTTTCTTGAAATGTAATCTCTGTATGCTAAATACTTAATATGATTTAAATGGCAAGTCAAAAAAGTACAATTTTATGATTAAATCCTTCACATATATTTACTATCTGTACAATATGTTGCATAGTACTTATAAAAAATATTTCACCTGTATGTCCTTATTTTGTATGAGGTATGTAAAATCTTACCTTTTAATTCATTTTTCTCAGAAAAAAATCTAGCTATATCCCATCTTTAAATTCACTTCTCCCGTGTTTTTTTTATTTTTATTTTTTAAGAGAAGGGCAAAGACAGCAGCCAAGAGCAAGGGTACCCCAGCTTTGCTAAAATATCGGCATAATACTGAAAATGAACATGTTTTGGTTTCAGAGTAAAGGAGGTATCCTGTCCAAAGCATGTGACTACATTAGGGAGCTGAGACAAACCAACCAGAGACTTCAGGAAAGCTTCAAGGAAGTGGAAAGAGTCCAGGTGGACAATGAGCTCCTCAGGCAACAGGTGCAGCATCAGTGAATAAGTGGTGACAAGTGTTCATTTTCTGTTTTTTGGCCCTGTACATTTCTGTCCTACTAATGTTTGCTTTTTCTCTTTCATTTGTGGATCACAGATAGAAGAAATGAAAAATGAAAATGCACTTCTCCGAGCTCAGCTACAGCAGCATGGAATTGAAATAGTGGGAGAGTCTACTGGACAATAACTATCAATAGGTCAAGGAGAAAATGACTCGCTGAGATCCGCCCCACTCCCTTTATGCTGCGTGAAGTCTCTAACACCACGTATTTCAAGAGGAGATAAAAGAGAGGAGAGAGAGAAATAAAAGGCCCCATATTTCAGTGTCATTAGCCTTTCATTCAGAAAGTGATATCTGAAGCTGACTTTAAATATTTGGATTATGGGTGATGCTGTTGGCAAAGAAATCTGATTGATGCGCTTGGTGAGTGTAGGTTGGGGCAATTCTATGTCCCAAATCAGTTAAATGCTGTTAAGACAGCCCCATCCTAGTGGTAGGATGTTTACTATAAATTATAATATTTGAATGTAGGTTGCCGCATTGTCACTATACAGCCAATGAGGGAGCTGTTGTGGTTGAAGAAGTACAATTGGCTAGTCTTCCTAGTGCAAATTTTCTGCAACAAGATATTGATGCAGAGGTTAAAGGCTAAAGTTAAAGCTTATGCCCCCACCCCCAGTCCCAGTGGATTTTACCTCTTTAGTAAAGTTTAACTGGTGCTCTTCGTCATTAAACCAGAACAGGATGGTCTGCAGTGTTATGTAGGGTTTTTAATATCACATTTAAGAAATGAAATGGAATGGCTGGTGCTTGATTGGAATCAAAAGCCATAATAGTAAAGATGAAGTGAAGGTTGAAAAGGAGCATCGTACATGCTTTAAAAAAATGTACATCAGTTTAGAGCTTTACGTGAATGACGTTGAAAATAAAGTAACAAAACGTCATTTTTGCAAAGAGGAAGTTGCCAGACTGATAAAGAGAACAATGTGCCTCA
The DNA here is from genome assembly GCA_026402145.1 of Polypterus bichir lapradei. Taxonomy (NCBI): domain Eukaryota; kingdom Metazoa; phylum Chordata; class Cladistia; order Polypteriformes; family Polypteridae; genus Polypterus; species Polypterus bichir. The sequence goes on from JANRMT010062827.1 coordinate 3,719,329, forward strand.
CAAGCAGATTGGTGACCCTTTCTGCCTCTCTTCCTGCTCGCTTTTCTATGTGTACAGAATGACTAATTATAAGTTTTATATTTATAGTATTATGTTGTTGTTGATATTTGTGGATGTAGAAAAGTGTAGAAATTCAAACCTTGCCGCACCTTCAGCAAAATTTTTTTATTTTGCCCATTTTCTTTTCCAGACACTGTAAATCGCCAGAAGTCATTTTAGCAGTAAATATAATCATGTTGACATATAAAAAAATGACAATTTAAAAAAAATAGTGTATTTGCTGCTGCAACATTTGATGATGTATAGCACACTGCATGCAGCACTTCTCATGTCCACTGTTGTAAATTGAGCCAGTTGTGAGGGGTTTGGATAATGTGTAGAATTAGTCATGTTTTGATGTATATCTGTGTCTTTCATTACATTTTGTACATATTTACAAAACAAAATAACTGAAGTGTGAATAGTTGAGTCTGAGTGATCCTAAGAACATCTTTGTACAGAATCCCCAAATATAAGATGAACAATAAACCAGCCATTCCTTTTGTAGTCAGTGAAAGCCTTAAAGCGAACACAGAGGCGTATGTCTTAGGAGGAACAGTTGGTCACAAACACTGTAGACGTCCATCTTCTATTTCCCTTTCAGTTCATTTTGTGTTATGTTAGTTTTCTTGTGCACAAATATAGTGAATATTTACAAAGAAGAAATACCCCCAACACCAGCCTTCTGGCCCACCTTTCATCAGCTTCATCACCATAACAAATGTACTGAGTTTTAATGTGATCTGTGTTAGTAGTTTATGTGTAACATTACAAAATCAAGTAAACATACAAAGATTTTAAAGTTTATGTTTTGAGAGGCTTGCATTTACCTTGGGCAACATTAATAACCTGGTTGGCTCTTGGAAACCCAGCAGCTTGCTTGAAAAGAAAACGAACATTAAATGAAGACCTTAAGGATGCATAGAAAGTAATACATCAATATTCAAAGGAGTAAACTTTTGACAAATGTTGTCAGACTGGGATTTAATAGGAAAAGTAAATTGATGGAGGGAAAGCATTATGTTGTAGCTTTCTAATAAGACGGAGGCAAGACTAACTTAAAATTAAGTAAGAAAGGGTTTTGGAGCAAAATGTCGGTCAAAGGCTTCACTTTATACAGCAGCTTTAGTGGAAAGTAAGTTTGCTACACATTTAAAAGATTAGTTTTTACTACTATGGGTTTAGGTATGACACTTTTTTTAGATTTTTTTTCAATTTTCACATTGTAGTTAAAGGCTTATATTTAGTTTAACAAATATCGCAAGGTAGGGAGTGGCATTTGGAAGGTGTTTTTGGTAATAATTTGGGATTCTGTTTGAAGTTGCATTTCAAGAGCACTTTTTCTTTAGTGAGGTGGAGAAAGGATTGTGTGTGTGTGACGTTTATGCTGATGTTTCAAATGATGCCAAACGTGATACGACTTTAAAACTAGACACCTTATATAAAATGAAAGCTTTTTTTGTTATTCTTAGACTTCATCAATAATGGTACATTTTTGCAAATGGTCTGTCAAATGCGATCATCTTAATTTATTCCTGTTAACATGTACCACTGTGAAAGGCCGTACGCCATTCAGTGATTTACACTGGGCGTGCATCCTCCGTTTTCAGTGCTGGTTATACCAGACGTTCCTCACATTCTGCTGTAGTAGAAGCAACGGTGTACATTCACGTTTGGAAAATGTTTAGAGTGTTTCGGCTTTGTGAAACGTCCAGACTAATAAATTTGTTTGTCTATATTCCGTCTAAAATCCCCAACTTGTATGAGTAAAGGGAAATAAAAATTGAAAAGGTATTCAGTAGGTTTATTTTCATGCTGACCTCTGCATAATTATTTCGAAATGTTCTGTACAACCTGTGCGCTCACACTTAACGGTATAATGATAAGGTGTATGAGCCTCCTGTAATCCGGTATTTTGAACATCAGCAGGTGCTTCCAAAAACGTGAAGAAATTAGCTAGGCACAGATTATTTAATGCACTTCAAGGTACATCTTTTATCTAATAAATGAACTGTTTATTTCTTGAATATCCTGTGACAGAGGCGGCGGTTCTCTGAATCAGAGGAAGTCCTTGTGTACAATGGAATTTAAAAAAAAAAAAAAAAATGGGCTTGTGGCAGCATTGAGTTGTGATTATACTTCACTTGACATCATTTGAGTTTATTCTGAAATGATCCTTTTATTGAGGCCTAGAAGATGTTCAGCCCTCTAGGATTTCAATGGTAACAGCATCACCCTGTCCTTTATCTGCCAACTGGAGTTCATTTTTATACTTGCAGCTTTTTCACTCGAGTCAAAGGAGGCCATGTTTTTGTGGCCTGTTGTGTATATACAGTGCATTCAAACAGGATCTCGTGAAGGACAGAGAATGGACATGCGTCGGTGAAATGAAATGGCTGGACTCATTCATTTGAGAGGATGGATATTTTCCAATTTGCCATCTCCGTTTTTGCTTTCTCAAACTATTTACCGGACTTCTTACATTGTAGTATAGCTGTGAAAGCTGAACAGTGTATAAAGGAGCTGAAATATTTTAGACTTTCTGAGGAAGGTGGGTTCGAGGGAAAGAATATAAACACAGCAAAAATTGCAGTTTGATTTATTTTTGTTTTTCCTACATCTTGGAGCCCCTTTTAGTAATATTAGCATGATAGGACTAACCCACAGCTAAGGACTGTGATAAAAACAAAACGGCCAATTGTGAACCATCCCCATTTTTCCTAAACAAGTAACAGCAGTAGCAACCAATGCTGAAGGCAGAAATAATGCGGAGACATTTGACCCAAACCGTTGGTTGTTTACAGCTAAGAGCCAATCACTTTTTTTTTTTTTTTTTTTTTTTTTTGTATCATTGCAAAATAAACAATGGCTAATTTCTTTGTCTGCTGTCAGTCTGTTACTGATTACTTGCCAATGTATGTTTCCTTAAGGGAAAAAATGTAAAATATTAAATTATGTGTATGAGTGTATACATATGTACAGTATATATAATCAGATCATTTTTGTATTATGATTTGTGGTGAATTGCACTGTTTTTCCTTTTTTAGAGGTAAATTCAACCTGTTTTACTGCAAAAAACTGTATTCTTAAGATTTTTCAAGCAAAGGAACGCCGATGTTTCAAGGTAAGATATACAAATGTAAGGTTAGTCTCACTTTGGTTCATTCATTAACTTTTCCTGATCAACTTCTGCCAAAGCATGATTGCTGCCTCATGGAAATCTGAGCACCTCAAAAAAAAAAAAAAGGAAAAAACACTAGCATGCAAATATTCATAGGTCCAGGGTTTGAACCAAGGACTTGTGTGTGTGTGTGTGTGTGCGCGTGCTATTCATTATTCACTGGGCCAAGTTAAAGTGCAATGTGTGATTATGTTTTGAGTACAGTATGAAGAGCTTCATTAAAACTCTTCTTCCCAGTGCCTCAAAGAAGATCGCTATGTAATTACATACCTGAAACACTGCAATACCTATCCTGACCAGAGGGTGGCACTCACATGCCAATCTGAAGTCTGAATTCCACCATGTTCAATGCTAATATTAGAGTTGGGTATAAACTGGGGGCTGCAGAGTCCGTCCTAAACAGCCATAGTAACTGTAGCTTTTCGTTTTTTTTTTTTTTACCTCAATAGCTTAATTAGAAACACGGCTTTTTACAGCTGGTTAGAGTTTCGTTCTGCCCTGTCAGGTCATTCTTGTATTATAGATATTCTTCTTCCCAAGGATATCATCTAAAGGATTTGTAGCCACACATCCTACTTATCCAGAGCAGGATTGGAGGGATGCTGGAGCCTATTCTAGCAAGCATTGGGCACATGGCAGGAATGAATGGGGTTGCCAGTTCATCGCAGGGTGAACACACACACTAGATTCAAAATCTTAATACATGTTATCCTTTGTGCTTAAATACGAGATAGAAAATGTTTTTGTGTATTTTTTTTTTTTTTTGTCTTGGACAATTAAAAATTAATTGCAGGGTCTGTGTGCCTTAGCATGGCCAATTCAGGCTGTAATCCCCTACCTTAACACTTACATATCAGGGCCGATTTAGCATTGCCTGTGCATCAAACTGGCATGACTCTGGACTGTGGGAGGAAAGGCACATCAAGATGTTGAGATCTCAGGACTTGAACTCCAATCTTCTTGGTGTGAGGCAGCAGTGCTGTCCATCTACTGAATTAGACCACGGAAATTGAATAGATCACTTGTTATTCAGCGTATCCTAATCTGCTTATCCAGAACAGGGTTGTGGGGCAGCTGAAGCCCCTTAGGTGAGTTGGTGTGGTTAAGTTAGTCCTTTAGGGGTGTATGTATGTGTCTGTCTGTGTTTGTTTATTCACCCTGCAATGGGCAAGCGTTGCCTTGCACCCAGTGCTTGATGGGATAGGCTCCTGCTTGCTCTTGACCCTGTTTTGCAGAAGTAGGTTTGGAAAATGGATTGATGGATGGGTGGTCTTTTCCCCGGCCCCCCCCCCCCCCCCTTTCTGTGGTCTTGCTCCCTGATGTTCTTTCTGTTTCCTTCTAGTATACCTCCCATGTAGATCTCGTTTCTAATGGCTGACTTGTGCTCTTTGACATCAACAGTGGGTAAGAGTGACCTGGAAGTCCTGTGATGAAATCCTGGGCTTCTGTTCTCAAGCTGAACTTGCTGGGGTGGCCTGGCCTGGTGAAGTTGCCAGTTGTTTGAAATCTTCTCCGCTTGTCGATGACCTTTTGGACAGTGAAATGGTGGACATTTTCACTGCCTTCCCAGATTCCTAGGTATCTAGAACCTTCTTTCAGGAAGTCTGATCACTTGCACCAGATTTTGAGGTATCTGAGGTAGTGGTGATGATGAATGGAGGGCTGCACTTAACTTTTTCCTACATGTGAAATTTGCATTTATGTTTATTTAAATTATACAATGATGGACTGCAAAATAGAAAAGCAGCCTGAAGTTTGTTGTATTTTATCACCTTTATCTACGAAATGTAAATATGGCCTGATGTTTGTTAAATTATATCACCTTTATCTAAAGAAACAATTTAAATGGCAGTCAAATCGTGATACACCCACATATGTGAAGAAAGAAAAAAAAAAGTCTTGCTTTTGTACTGTTTCATAAAACAAAAAAACTGATTTTATGAAGCATTTATTTGTTTATGCCTCAATGCCATTCTGTTTATTGATTTTTACATTTCGTCATACACGTATTAATGAGCATATTTATTGTATGTATTGTGCCTAAAATAGCCCTTCTGTTTGTAGCCACTTGTACAAGCGGCCTTATTGTCTGTTAACTGCTCCTTGGGCTTTGAAACGTCTGCAGCTTTTGCTCTTTCTTGCACTGTTTTGTAATTTTGGTGACAAAGATTTCATGTGATGGTGACTTGAAGCTTCAGTTTGTATCGGTACATGTCGCAGTGCATACATAGACACATAGGGAAGGCGTTTGTAATAGATGTAAAGGCGCTATACAGTAGATAGATAGGAAAGATGACTGACAGGACTTAATTTGTCTCAAGGGAGAAATCTCTCTCTGTGTATGTATGTGTGTAAAACAACAACATTTATTTCTGTAGCACATTTTCATACAAACTATGCAGCTCAAAGTGCGTTACATGATGAAGAAAGAATTAGAATAAGGGAACATTAATTAACATAGAAAAAAAAGTAAGGTCCAATGGCCAGGGAGGACAGAAAACACACAAAAAAAAAACTCCAGCCGGCTGGAGAAAAAAAATTAAAATCTGCAGGGGTACCAAGGCCACGAGACCACCCAGCCCCCTCTAGGCATTCTACGTGACATAAATGACCTCAATCAGTCCTCATGGTATTCAGGGTTCTCATGGAAGAACTTGATGATGACGGCCATGTACCATCAATGTAGGGACATCACGCTGCTTTGATCAGGTGGTGATGGCGCAGGTCGCCACCACAGAGAACCGGAAAAAAAAAAAGAAGAGAAAGTAGGAGTTTGTCCGGATTTTGGAGCCACCATGAATAATAATGATAGTTAATTGAATATACAGAGCATCAGGATTAAACTAAAATTAAGTTATTAGAAAGCCGTGTTAAAGTATTGTGTTTTCAGAAGTTTTTTAAACTGCTCCACCGTATCAGCCTGGTGAATTCCTGTTGGCAGGTTATTCCAGATTTGAAGTGCATAACAGCAGAAGGCCGCCTGCCCGCCTCACCACTTCTTTTAAGTTTTGCTCTTGGAATTCTAAGCAGACCCTCATTTGAAGATCTGAGGTTACAATTTGGAATATAAGATGTCAGAGACTCCGATATATAAGAAGGAGTAGATTATTTAAGGCTTTGTAAACCATAAGTAGTATTTTAAAGTCAATCCTGAATGACACAGGTAACCAGTGTAGTGACATCAGAACTGGAGAGATGTGCTCGGATTTTCTTTTCCTAGTTAGGATTCTAGCAGCTGCATTCTGCGCTCATTGCTATCGATTGATGTCTTTTTTGGGTGGTCCTGAGAGGAGAGCGTTACAGTAATCTAGCCGACTGAAAACAAAAGTGTGGATTAATTTCTCAGCATCTTGCAATGATATAAGAGGTCAAACTTTTCTATATTTCTTAAGTGAAAAAAATGCTGTCCTAGTAATCTGATTTATATGTGATTTAAAATTCAGGTCAGGGTCAATAGTTACCCCTAAATTCCTTACCTCCATTTTACTTTTAATCCTAATGCATCAAGTTTATTTCTAATAAAATCCAACGTCTGTCTGCTTTTCACGAGAGAACTACTTAATGGATTTAGATTGGGTTTCTTTCTGTAATTTGCTTGAACATTCTGGTTGATTTTGCAACTTCTTCCATTGTGCTAAGAATCAGAGTTTGCTTGGGGTACCGATTTATTTGTGCAAATCCGAGAGAGAGAGACAGCGGTGCAGGTCCCTCTTCACTCACGCACCAGCCTCAGGGCGTACCTCACCTTCTGTTTGCTAGCAAACAAGCAAACTATTTAACGCCTTTAGATTGGGCTTTTTTCTAGAATTTGCTTGAACATTCTGGTTGATTTTTGTGACTTCTCTCATTGCGCTAAAATAGTTTGCTTGCTGGATGATCTATTTGTGATAATCCAAGACGAGACTGCCGGGCAGGGCCCTCCTTACTGCCCTGTTTCACCACTACTTGGGCGGAGCCATGGGTGTCGGTTAGTCTATCTATCTATCTATCTATCTATCTAATCCTGCCAATTAATCTATCTATCTATCTAATCCTGCCAACTATTCTATCTATCTCTATCTATCTATCGTGACAACTATTCTATCTATCTCTATCTATCGTGACAACTACGCTATCTATCTATCTATCTATCTATCTATCTATCTATCTATCTATCTATCTAATCCTGCCAACTATGCTATCTGGTATCTATCTAATCCTGCCAACTATGCTATCTATCTATCTAATCCTGCCAACTATGCTATCTATCTATCATGCCTTTCATAACTATCTACCGGCTTGTGCCTTGTGCTGCTCCAGTGTGGGATGACACAGTCCTTGATCCTCACAAACGGTGGTCTGCTTGACTGATGGTCCATGATCCAGGACATCAGGGGCTCATTCTCCTGCACATCTCTAAGATGACCACCTTAACAGGGATGGCTGGATGGTCCTGGAGACCTCAAACCAGCAGAGTCCTCATAGTGCGGCCAGCTTTGTCCAGCCTTGTGGAGCAGACGGATAATCTCATCTTCCACTCCACTCTGTGGTGGGCCCAAGTGGTCTTTCACAGTAGGACTCTTATAGTTCAGGCTTTTAGAAGCCCAATATCTGAGCCTTGAGACTCACCCACAACCCCTAGAGAGATGAACGCAGACCACTGGAGGTGTGAGGCAACTGGTACACCGCTGCACCACCCAAAACCGGAACTTTAGAAATGGGTTGTGTGGCTCTTGATGGGATCATGAATTGTCACATAGCCGCATTGTGTGTCATTCTACTGAGGCCAAGTTTGGATTTGAGACACCCCCACCCTCCCCAGCCCACCCCCTGGCACTGGTATCCTCCAGTGACTCTTCCTGGCCCCTCTTTGGCGTCCATCCTTGATCCCAGACCACTCGGTCAGGTCCGGCGCCACTTCTGCACACAGCCAGGCGCCTCGCTGCTCGGCCTGCTGTTTGCTCTGGTGGTCTTTGATCTCTCTGCCTCTCTCTTTTCTGTTGAGTAATAATTCATGTTAGCCTCTGTGCTCACATAGTGCTGCACGCTAGTCACCTCCACAGAGTCTCACTTGAGCTGTGCTGAAGAAGACCCTCAACATACTGTATATAATGCCTTTATGGTAGAAGTGATTAGGATTAGACTGCTGGGTTATTTGTATTTTAGTATTTTGAGCAGCATTGTGGCACCGGCACCGTTAGTGCAGTCTCGCAACTTCAGGCACTTTGCTCCAGTTCCCAATGTTCTGGTCACACTCCGACTCCCAGTCCACATCACTTGGGTGTGAGTTGGTGGCTCAGGGTCCCACCCCGTGTTGTCTCCTGCCTTGTTCTTGATGGTGATGGCATCGGCCCGACATCCCAGTGCCCTGCCAAAGGAAAAACGGACAAGAATTTTAATAAGACAGGTGGTCTCATCTCTATCTCTCCTGGCAATGGCAGTCACAGGGCCAGTGCCAGATCATAAGGGTTGGGGGACCGAGCCACATGGGTTGACTACGCAACAGTCAGTTGCCGCACTAATAAGCCTGGCATAGGGCGGAAAATAACTTCATACCACCACTGGGTGCCCATCTTGTCGGCATTTGGTTTGAGATTTTTTTTTTTGGAGAGGTTGGCAGGTTTATGGAGTTTGACGTTATGGCTCAGCGAGTTGAAATGCTTTTAACACTAGAAGCAATGAAGCCTACAAAAACAGTCGTAATCCCGTGCCACATTAAATTCCTTCGCACCTCCTTATCAGCGCCTTTTGTTTTGTAAATGTGTGGATCGGCACAAGCAGCAGGCAGCCTGCTATCCCATCCCTGACCGACGCAGCTCAACTCACGGGGGGAAAAAAGTTCTCCCGGCTCAAGTCTTGTTTATCAGCGTCTGAAGTGTCTGGAGTTGTAGACGGCAAATAATATATCATCATTTGGAACACGTGGCGTTTATATAAGTAACTAGGGGGCTCTGCCTCCTGCTCGCTCCTCTCGCCAACACCCGGGTGGGCGCTACACGTTAGCCACCTCACGACTCTGCCGCTCGCGTATGGGGAAGTGGATGTACAATTTAAACAGATTGTTATTTTCGTGGGAATTGTTACATATGCATTCTAGAACTACAGTAATCCCTCGTTTATCGCGGGAGATAGGTTCCAAGGCCGGCCGCAATAACTGAATTTCCGCGAAGTAGGGACACCACATTTATTTAATAATTTAACGTGTATTTGGACGTTCTTAAACCCACCCTTTACTCTATTAATAACAGGGACAACCGTTAAGCAATATGAAATCAGTAGATAAATTTACACTTACTGTATAGCGAAGTACCCGTACCTATATATGACGTGATGATGGTGATGAATATGCTGTGCAGTAAAGATGATGACGATGAAGGTGATGATGAGTTTTACTGCGCAGCCGATGACTGTATTTTACGTCTCTTCAGCTGGCGGTGCCATTTCCTGGGCACCTCTTCCACGGTTTCCGAAGGTGTATCCGTAGTAGTAGTAGGAACTGGCTCTTTTTTGCGAAGCTGCAAAAACTTTGTGATCGTCAGTTGCTGCCGCTGCTGCTTTTTCCGGTCGAAGAGCAGCTTGTAGGCGGTCATGACGTCGTCAACCTTGTTGCAAAATTAGACCGATCGAACGAACCATATCGTCGTCCAATTCCTGTGACCGCTCTTGCAGATCCTTAGCCAGTCTGCAGCCACAGCTGCGAACGTTCTCCCTTCCTTCAACATATTCAGAAGTTTCACCTTCTCGGCGATCGTCATCATTCTTCGTTGGCGTTTAGGCTCAGCACCAGCCTTGGAAGAAGGAGCACGTTTGGGAGCCATTGCAGGGGGTGAAAATTGAAGCGAAGTTCAACACAAAGAAACCACAATAAAATCACACACAGTACAGTGCAAAGTAAACCGCTCGGCGAGAAAGCTTGAAGCGAAATGGCCGCGACAGAGAGACAAGGGGAGGTGCTGTGGGATCTGGGCATCAGTCAAAGCACCAATCACGGGCCCGATTAGAAAGCGGGAAGCTGTGATTTGTCGTCTCCCTCCGATGTACCAATCACAGCCCGTGTTACAACGCACTTAGTCACCGAACTTGTTTTGTTGTTCTTAGACTAGGAAATACTACTACTATATTTAAAAACCCGCAAAGTCGTGAATCCGTGAAAAGTGAACCGCGAAGTAGCGAGGGATTACTGTAACGATTTTACTTTACAGCAAGTGATTAACCATAGAAGAAAATAGTAAAATGTAATACAGGGGGTCCTCGGGTTCCGACACAGTTCTGTTCCTACAACAGTGATTTAAGTCGAAACACACCCTAGCCTAAGTCACTTACCTATCCTAACACATTTGCAAAATCCTAATCTAGAACATAAAAACACAACTAAGTCACAGAAAAAGGAAAAGGACATAAATATACTGTACTGTAGGAACAGAAAAAATGAGTGTTAAGGAAAAAAATCCTTCTCGTGTCTCGATTTTGTAAAAGTTTTTCTGGGAGTGAGCATTGTAAACTCGAGACGTTGTAACCTGAGGACCCCCTGTAATTTGAAAGAAAATTGTTTCATGTTGCATTCGAGGTATTCATTGCGTTATCCGTTTTTGTTCTGTTTGGCTTTGAAATTAACACACAAATGCTTTTTAAACTTACACTTTTACTGTAAAACTTCAGAAAAAACAATATTTGGAATTAAGTTCATCAAAATTGCATTGAATTTGGATTCCGTGTTTGGACTTTCATCGTGACAACACAACGTATAACTGCCCGTGAGTGAATTTCGTTTCTTTCTCTCTAATAAATAAACCGACTTTTTCAAATGTTTGGCTCTGAGATTTTTTGATTGTCATAGCAGAAGTTATTCTAACGGGAAACTGTAAATGTTTTAATACGAATGGCATATCCAGATCTCCTTTGGTGTCTCATGTTATCCCTGAAGATGGACTACATTACCTTTCTTGTCGCCTGCTAAAATTTTACATGTCAGAATTGTTTGACTAATTTTGAATACAACTATTGCATAGCCCATCACTCAGACGTAAATTACGTGATAACATTACGATACGTCCTCCAGAATTTCTACAGTAATTCGGCCGGTGGAAGACCAGACGGTGTTGACGGTTGTCGATATTCTTCGTGATATTGTAAGTTGATGTTTTCATCTTCCGCACCATCACCACCAACTCTTTCAGTGGAGTCTATTGATACGCATTTAACCAATCTGCTGTGTAACCGATTGACAATTTTTGCGTAAATTTGTTTGTCTTCATCGTTTCTCGGTGCTAGGATTGCCCGTGTACTCATTTCTTCTGTTGATTACCCTTCGGGATGAAATTCTTATAAATTCTTTTATTGGGAACTTAGTGGGGGAAATGTAAAACTTTATAAGAGCTGAGAGAGCAGGAGCTGTGTCTGTCAAAAGCATTCACACCAATGAGAGGTGAGAGGACCGCGGGCGTGGGCCGTGAACCGTAATTGGTGAAGAGGAGGGCGGGACTTGAGAAAATCTCTTGGCAATAGTCTCGTCTTGTCTCAAGATTATTTTTTTTTTGTTATAATAGAGAGATATAAATGTTTTTTACATAAAGACCATCAAGAAACCGAATTACAAACAGAACTGCACGATACCTTGTAGTACTAGGGTGTCGTACCACGTTAGCCGTTATGAATGTAGTGAGAAGTCGAGCACAGTGACCCCTTTTATTGGCTAAATAAAAAGATTACAATATGCCGGCTGTCGAGGCAACTCGGGCCCCTTTCTCAGGCAAGAAGAATTACATCTCGTCTGAAGAAGGGCCTGAGTTGCCAATGTTAGAGCTCTACAATAGGCGACGATCAAAGGCAACAACAACCCCGAAGAAGGACGGGTGCGAGGGCTTAGGGAACCCGAGGAACAACGGCAACAGGAAGCACAAAGGTGAGGCCAAGAATGTCTGATCAAAGGCAACAACCGCCATAAAGCAAAGAGAGATGTCGAGGTTAGCAGGGTCTCATTAGCGCACAACGTGATCCATACGGCCTGACACAAATGATAACTGGGGCACAGATATCATTATTATGGACAGACACTGCCTACCTGATGTGGAGAGAGAATTCCAAAAAATGGTATTATCGGACTCCGGGACGTCTTAAATGTTGAGATTCATCAAAATCTCGAAATCAAATTTTTGGACGACTTCGATACTTTCTGCTATGAGAAAGTAAAACAGACTCTTGGGGGGGGAGTCAAAAACATCGAGATTCATCAAAATTTCAGGGTCAGGTTTTCGGACGATTACAATACTTGTACGAGAAAGTGAAAATGCTGTCCTGGTAATCTGATTAATGTGTGATTTAAAATTTAGGCCAGAATTCGATAATCACCCCTAAGTTCTTTACCTCTGTCTTGACTGAAGCCTAGCGGCTCGAGTTTATTTCTAGTACCCTCACTCACCGAGGCTGCCAGACGTGACCGCCAGAGGGGTGTAAAGAGAGGGAGGTGACTGAGGGTCCGGTGAACCGACTCGTATGTGGCGGGGTGTGCAGCAGATGACTAACTTTAAAAACGGGAGAAGTCTACGGACAGAGTCCAGGGTCCTGCTTGGTGGGGAACTGACTTGGTTCTTCGCCCGATTGGTGGCAGGCCCGGGTGCTGGCGCTGTAGCTCCACCTCAGCTGGACATTGCTGACCATGCGTGTTTTTTTTTTTTTTTTTTTTTTGACTTGGCAGACAGCTGGGGTTGACAACTGTCTGTGTCAAGAAGGCGGCAGGGATCCCAGTCTGGGTGCTTAGGGACTGGCAGGGGTTTCAACTGACATCTTTAACCTCTCCCTGGCATGTGCTTCTGTACCAGCCTGTGTGTAATCTGCCACCATCATGCCGGTGCCTGTTTTTACTGTGTTACCCCCAACGCTTGCTGCTGAGCTTTGCAATGTTAGCATCTCTGATAGACAGAGACGGGTCATTTCAACCAGGAGAACAAAAAATACGATCGCCCCAGGAAATGCATCTTGGTGGACGCTCCCCTTTGTGGCTGCTGAACACGTGTGTGGACCACAATATACTCACAGTTAACAGCCACGTTACCAGTTTGCTTGTGAAGAGATCTCCACGTGTTCCCCACGTTTCTCACAGACCAATAACCCGTTTTCACTAACTGGAATGAGAGTTGACGTGAAATTTTAGAAAGTGGGTGGCTGTGAATAACTGGAGTACCCAAATGCGTGTAATCCCACTGAATGTCAGACCCCCGGCGTGTCTCTCTCTCGCTTGAGATTTACCGAGGTCATCTCCTTCCACGTGGCTCTAATGATCTTCTCTCTGCCTCGGCCACTGCCTGCACATTCACGCCGCTTCTTCGCATGCTTCTGTGGACTCGGAGGTAACACCATCAGTGCTTAGCTTCTCCAACTATGTGAGCTGATCCAAGCTGGGCTGCTTTCCGGAAGTTTCCGAAGGTAGGTTGGGGGGGGGGGGGGGGGGAGCCACACAATTCATTTATTACTTTGCTGCATTCTTATCATTCAGTGTTTAGTTTTGTGTTTTAATTAAATTTATGATTCAAAACGTTTCTCTGAATTTCCACCGATAAGCCAGATTCGTAACACTGGAGAAGATACAGGCCACGTTCTGTCACACACACACCCCCCATAGCTTGAGAATTCCAGTCTTTGGGACCCCCCGCCCCATAGTCTGAGGTGTTCCCTTTCCAAATGCACCTCATCCCACTCATGAGCTGATTATCAAAGCGGTACTCGGGCCGCCTCCTACAATCTTCATCCATGTTTCTTCTAGTTGCTATTGTTTAATTAAATTTAAACACAAATCCACACATTTAGGTCTAGTAGGGTTAACCACTGCACTGCACTGCACTGTGCTGTTCAGGTCTTCCCTGATGCAGCTTTCACTTCCTTCAAAATCCTCACAAGAAGTGGAAGGTCGACCACATAACCCCAGTCCTCAGTTCGTTACATTGGCTTCCAGTTAAGCTTAGAGCTCATTTTTAAAATCCTCCTCTTTACATGTAAAGACTTAAATGGCTGTGGACCTACTAAACTCTACATACAAAGCACAGCCATGCATTAAGATCTCAAGATGCCGGCCTACTCAACATTTAAAGGATGAATAAAACAACGGTGGGTGGTCAGACTTTTAGCTGCAGAGCCCCAAAGCTCTCTGCTGATCTGAGATGTCCCTTCGGTCTCAGCCTGAAGGTTCACAACTTTCGACAGCCCATCCTTATTACAGCTGCACATTTTGCAAATCTTTGAGTGACGTGTATAGAATTTTAACAAACATAACAATTATTAACTATTCAGAAAATAAGTTCGCAATGGCGGCATGGCGTAACATTCAGGTGCGTTTGGTGCCTAAGTTACGAAAGTTGGAGCATTTCATACTTTTTGTTTACTTCATCAGAATAACGGAATATCAGTGGCACACGATGGGCAAGAAATTCAGGGGCTTAGCGCAATTATTTGTGCATATCTGGAACTGAAAGATCAGGGGCAAGGTGCCAGAGACCAGGGTCTTAATCCCCTAAAGACCGCCACCTCCTGATGCCACGCTGTCCTTTAGTAAAACTGTCCTCTGTTTTCTATACATACATATATTAAAAAAGCTAATGCATTTCTTGGGGTGCACTTACTTTTTCACATGACTGAATATTTCTGAGAAAAAGAAAATGCAGAAAACTCCTCCACCTCAACAGCAGGATGCTGCTGATAGGCAAATATTTAAAAGGCTGCCGTTTTCACTCTTTGTACCACCGGACAGTGCCCACCAGTACCACCTCTGGACCCCCGGCTCTCTGGAGCTGCATGAGAGTTTTTTGTTCAGATATTCCGGTACGGCCCGGCCAGCCTGCCTGCCATGCAGACTTGTGCTTAGCGTCGTCAGAAAAACGTGAAACCAAGTGTTACTGACCTCTGCGTACATTTCCGTGACTTGCACATATCTGGCAGGCCATTCAGGTTGGCACAAAAGGTGCTCCAACTTTCCTCTTCTGGGTCATTGTCCTGTGGCAGAGTCGCACGGTGTGGCGCCTCTCCGTCTCGCCGCGCAGGTCACACGACCGTGTTTGCGAAGTGGAGCCTTGGACTGCCGGCTTCAGAAAGTGACGCAGATGAAAGCCGACGCTGTTTTTATACGGGAAACTTCGTGTGCGGATGGGAAGAAGGGGAGCAAAAATCAAAAGTTAGCAAATATGAGCGCCCGTGGGGTGAATGAAGCAAAACACAATCACAGGCAGAGCGCGTAGTGGGGAGGCAGCATCTGCACCGCGTGACGTGAAGGATGAGTGGCAAATGACTTTTACAAACGCGTCTATCTTGTTTTAATTTACAGACTTAGAGGGAACTGACAGTTTGAAGAAGACAAGCGCAGCCGGCTATGCAACATGTCATTTCAATAAAGTAATAAATAAATAAATAAATAAATGAATAGAAATGCGACCTACACCGTGAACTTTAGCGAAAGCTGACGTATGAGATACACTTTTATTAACACTTCTGTCTGTGTGTGTGTGTGTGTTTGTGTGTGTGTGTGTCTCATTACATCAGTCGTACACACGGCGCTAGCCAACTTCTAGCTGTGTCTTCTTTCACATCTATCTGTCTTAAAATCCCTTTATATAGTGCCTTTCACATCTATCAATCTATTATATAGTGCCTTTCATATCTATATATCTATCTATTATATAGTGCCTTTCACATCTATCAATCTATTTTATAGTGCCTTTCATATCTATCTGTCAGTGCCTTTCATATCTATCTATTATTTAGTGCCTTTCACATCTATTTATCTATTATATAGTGCCTTTCATATCTATCTATATATCTATCTATTATATAGTGCCTTTCACATCTATCTATTATATAGTGCCTTTCATATCTATCTATATATCTATCTATTATATAGTGCCTTTCACATCTATTTTATAGTGCCTTTCACATCTATCTATCTATTATATAGTGCCTTTCATATCTATCTATATATCTATTATATAGTGCCTTTCACATCTATCTATCTATTATATGGTGCCTTTCATATCTATCTATATATCTATCTATTATTTAGTGCCTTTCACATCTATCTGTCATATAGTGCCTTTCATCTCTATCATGTAGTGCTTTTCACAGCTATCTATCTATATATTTTTCTATGTATTATATAGTGCCTTTCACATTATCTATCTGTCTATCTATTATATACTGCCTTTCTCATCTATCTATCTCTCTCAGTAATTTTTGTCCAATTTCTGATCTACCCTTCATTTCCAAAATTCTTGATAAAATAGTGGCTATTCAACTTCATTCTCATTTATCTCAAAATAATCTGTATGAAGAGTTCCAGTCTGGTTTTCATCCCCTCCACAGTACAGAAATGTCACTTATAAAAATGACTAATGGACCTCCCTATGGCCACTGTTTCTGGTTTAATTCCTATTCTCATCCTCCTTGATCGGAGTGCTGCCTTTGTCACTATTTGTCACATGACTCTTCTCAATAGATTATCTTTGGTTGGCATTACCCACACTCCACTAGACTGGTTCAGATCCGACCTCTCAGGCCGCACTCAGTTTGTTCAGCTTAAAACTTTCCCATCCCAACCCACCGCTGTCACTTCAGGTGGGCTCTGTCCTGGGGCCGCTCTTCTTCATTATTTACCTCCTTCCCCTTTCTTAAATCTAACATGAGCTCCCACTGTTATGCTGATGACCCCCAGCTCTATCTCACTAGCAAACCCACTGCTTCCTTTCCATCCTCCTCACTTATTGATTGCATAGCAGAAATCAAATCCTGGTTTTCTTCTAATTTTCTTAAATTAAATAACAAGTGACAAGACTGAGGTTCTCCTCATTGGTATAAAATCCACATTATCCAAAATGGATCATTTTTCCTTTGTTATTGATAATTCCTCTGTCTGCCCTTCCCCTCAGGTGTCATCCTTGACAGTACTTTATCTTTTCAGTCCCACATCAATAACATCTCCCGGTCTCCATATTTCCACCTGCGTAACGTTAATCGTATTCGCCCCCCGTCCCTCACGCCCCACACCACTGCTTACTCATTCATAGCCTTGTCACTTCTCGTCTGGATTATTGTAATTCCCTTTTCTTTGGTCTTTATAAGCTTCAACTGGTCCAGAATTCAGCTGCCCACCCTCGTCTTTACTAGGACCCCCTCTATTCACCATATCTCTCCCGTCCTGCAGCAGCTTCATTGGCTTCCAGTTCATTTCCGAATTCAATTCAAAATTCTCCCACTAACTTTTAAGGCTCTCCACACCCTCACCCCTCCATATCTGTCTGACCTCCTCCTTGTTGCCATTCCCTCCCGTACCCTCAGATCCTCTTCCTCCATCCACCTGACTGTCCCCTTCGCCCGTCTTACCACCATGGGGGGCACAGCATTCAGTTGCGCTGAAACTCACTACCACCTGAGCTTAGAAATATTAAATCATTCTCACTTTTCAAACTTAAAACTCATTTTTTTTAAGATGACTTTTACTCTTTTACTACAATTGTTTGGTCTGATTTTAACTTTTGTATTTTACTTTTGTTTATAATCTGTGTTTTATCTTTTGTTCTGTGCCCTTGAGTGTTTAGAAAGGCGCCTGCAAATAAATAAAATGTAAAATGTATTATTATTATTTCACACCTATACATACATTACATAGAGCCTTTAATATCTATCCAGTTTATAGTATAGTGACCAATTATCCAGCTTCTATAGTGTCCTTCACGCCTACCTACACAAAATCAATTGTCTTTTTAATTCTAATTGTGAATTCACAAATAATTAAACAGGCAATTTTTTGTTTGAAAGGTACTAGATACATATTTATATATTTATAAAATAAGTGGGTTTTTTTATTAAAAAATGTTAATTAACGGATGTAGCAATTCATTATATATCATCCTTCATATCTAGCTGTCTGTCTATCTATATACTGTATCTATTATGATGGACGACCGGCATTTCAGCCCTTCCGGGATGTCCCTCAACTGAAGAAACAAGTCTTTTCAGAGCACTACATCCCCAGGGACGTTAGATGGCCGCTCCCCTGGATGGAAATGGTTCCTTGGATTCCCGCAGGGCAGTATGGGACATGAAGTCCATCTCTTCAGCCCTGTTGGGTGCCACCAGGGGGAGCTCACCAAGAACCAGGGGACTAACCTGGAAGTACTTCGGAGTCACGAGGACAGAAACCCGCAGTACTTCTGGGATACTTGAAGAAGGCGTTTGACCCGGAGATGGACTACTTCCGGCTCATGGACTTTAAAAGGATTGTGGGAAACCAAGCAGAGGGAGCCAAGTTGGGAGGAAGTGTGACGGAGCTGCTGGGAGTGGAGGATTGGTTATTGTTTATTATTGATTATTGTTATTGATTTATTAGAGAATTGTGGAGTGTGCGGGGCTTTGTGCACTATTATTGAAGAAATATTATTAAAGAATCTTCTTGATGTTTTAAACGTGTGCCTTCGACGGCTGGCTGGTGGGTTCAACGGGGCAACAGCGCCTCTAGCGTCCACTCTATCTATCTATCTATCATAGAGTGAAAGGCACTATATCTATCTATCTACCTCTCAGTACATTTATTGGTGTGGCATTTGACATTAGGCTACATATTCACATCACCTCCCATGTCACATATCATGAATTGTTTGTAATAAAAATTTCTATACCATAAATCTCACCATCACATGTGTAACACTTCGTAATTCTGAAGAGGTACATAAGTTACGCTAATAATATTGAAATGACCGAAACCCTTTTTTTTTTTTTTTGAACTGCTTATTATTCTTGTGTCAGAATTCCACACGTTCTTATTTATTAAACAAGGTCGAAAATGTGTACGTGAATCAGATGTTCTGGGATTGGATTAGCTGTTTTGAAAGACAAACTGGTTAGGAGAGTTGGCATTGCCACATTGCCCAGTGGTGTCTGTCTCTGTGTGTGTGTGTGTGTTCGTCCTGCGAGGGGCTGGCGTCCTGTCCAGGGATTGTTCCTGCCTTGCACCCGATGACGTTTCCTGCGCCACAGCTCAAAATTCAGCGGGTTTAAAAATCGAGTGGATTGATGGAACGTTAAAGCACTTTTAACGATTCCTTATTTTTATCACAAAGACATTTTCCTTTAGTAAATATTTAGTCCCGGTGGTGCGCGTAACGTTTGATTGCCGTTTGCCCCACCGCAGGTTGCCAGTGCACATTCTGCCATAAGGCGCGGGCACGAGCACGTGCGCGCGCAGCGTTCTGTTCATTTAAATCGCAGCTGAAAGATCCGACATGTAAATGAGGGCAACCCTGTAAACGAAATCTACACGTTGAAGTGACGTCTGTCAAGCGGAAATTAAAACAGTAAAGCAAATCTGTCATTTAGGTCGTGCAGTGTGTTTCACACTTTGTTTTAAACACAGGAGACGTGAAAATAGGTTTTGCTTATTTAAGAGGGATTTATTGATCGTATTTGTTGATTATGAACACATTTGCAATTAACTATTGCCTTAAAAAACCTTTGACGGAAAACGTCCCCTTCTTACAGACTTATTTTAGTAACATAGTGCTCGCCCCGACCCCACCCCCTTAAACTCCTCCTATGTATCTGAGATTTAAAAGTACGTATACCTGTACAAAGCAAAAACGCCATTATTAAAGGAACTCGTATGGGATCAAAGTAGACCTTAAATGTGTGGAAAGATCGGACCCCTAAATAGATTGTACGGTGTGTCATTTGTGGCTTTTGGAGATCTTTCTTTCTGTCCTCCTTTCTTTCTTTCCGTTTTTCGTTTCCTTTCCAATCAACCAGTGCCATGATGACACCCAGAATAGCGACACCACATGACAGACGGTCACTTAGCCAAAAGAGGACAGACCCCCCACTTACCGAAAGTCCGGAAGCCTCCGGGGGGGCGTGGGCGGTGATGCCCGCTATGTCCCACCTGACAGCTAGGACTTGTGAGGTAATCCCGACAGCTTTTTACTATAAGTAGCGCCACTCGCCGCCTCGGACTTCATTCGTTCCTCACTCCTCTCATCAAACTTGCCAGGCGCAGGCGCAGGAGATCCGAAGTAAGCCGAGGAGAAGCGCAGCTGAACACAAGAAGAAGTTCTTGAGCGATTTGTTAGAAACCCAAAGTACAAGACGCGATGTCGGCCACCTCCGTCCTCTTTCTCGTCGTGCTCTCCGTTTGGGCTCAGACCTCACAGTGCAGCCCCCTCACAGAGGTGAGTACAATGAAGTCCGCATGCATGACTCGGTGGTCCTGACCCAGCAGCATTAGGCACAAAGCAGGTGACCAGTCCTGGACGGGACACGAGTCCACCGTGCGCATTGACGCCCACACTCGCACTAACAGCTTAGATGGGCTTTGGGTCGGGAGGTTAAAAGAAAAAAAAAAAAAAAAAAATCAACTGCACGGGGAGAACCTGCAAACTCCACACAGTCAGGCAGGGTGCGTGACACGATTCGTACTGGGGACCTTGGAGGTCCAAAAGAGCAGAACAGACCACCGCGCCGTGTGCGCACATCAAATGACTTTTTAGTCCTTGATGAACTTTTAAAAAATGCCGCACAGGTGGTCGACGGATCTCCCTGGAATTCTACCAGTCATTTGAGCCTTTCAGGAACACCGGGGGGCAGCACGGTGGCTCAGCCGCCTCACAAACACGGAGACCGGGGATCACGTCCCGGTGCTCCCTGCGTGGAGTCTCCACGTTCTCTCCGTGCTGATGTTCGTTAACTGCGCTCTCAGGTGTTGTTTTCCTGTAGACGTGATGTTGTATTCATCATCATTATCATCATCATCATCATCATCATCATTATGATTATTATTAGTAGTAGTAGTATTTATTTATTTATTTTCTACATTGATCATGATACACTAAAAGTTGAACTTGACCTGATAGAAACTTTTTGGACTTTTTCTACTTCAGTTCTTGTACCTCATTTATTATCTAAAGAGGAAGGTGCTGTTCATTGCCTCGCTACAAGGACACCCGGTCCTCACCTGCATGGCCTTTGCATGTTCTCCCAGGTATATGAGGGTTTCCTCCCACAATCCAGACACATGTAGGTTAGTTGAATTGACGATACTAAAGTAGCCCGAGTGTGTGGTGCCCTGTGATGGACTGGCATCCCGTCCAGAGGGTTTTCCTGCCTTACGCCCAATGCTTGCTGGCAGAGCTGACATGTTAAATACTTCTGCCTGAGGGAAAGTAAATATTGGCTGCTACTCCTCAGTAATAGACATGAGAATAAACTCAAACCAAATACAATATACACTGCGATACCACACAGCACTCCCATGATGCACTGCATCCTCGTGACAACAGCATGCAAACGCAGGTATGGATACGTGCCATTTAGGTGAGAGATTTACCATTTTCTATGGATATTTTCCATTTGTGTGTAACATTTGCCATTTACTATGGATATTTGCTATTTAACTTAAACTTTTATTATTTACTGTGAATATTTGATATTGAACTTAGATATTTATCATTTACTATGGGTATTTGCTATTTAACTTAGATATTTACTATATGCCATTAAAGTTGGATATTTACAATTTACTGTAAATGAAGGCCATTTAAGTTAAACATTTTCCATTTGGGGCAGCACGATGGCACAGTGGGTAGCGCTGCTGCCTCGCAGTAAGGAGATTTGTGGGTTTCCTTCCCGGGTCCTCCCTGCGTGGAGTTTGCATGTTCTCCTCGTATCTGCCTGGGTTTCCTCCCACAGTCCAAAGACATGCCAGCTAGGTGCATTGGCGATCCTAAATTGTCCCTAGTGTGTGTTGGGTGTGTGTGTGTGCCCTGTGGTGGGCTGGCACCCTGCCTGGGGTTTGTTTCCTGCCTTGCACCCTGTGTTGTCTGGGATTGGCTCCAGCAGACCCCCATGACCCTGTAGTTAGGATATAGCAGGTTGGATAATGGATGATGGATGGATTGATTTTCCATTTGTGTGCAATATTTGCCATTTACTATGGATAGCTGCCATTTAAGAGCAACATTTACTATACTGATATTTGCCATGTAAGTTAGATATTTACCATTTTCTACTGATATTTGTTATTTGTATGCAATATTTACCATTTACTGTGGATAACTGCTATTTAACTTAGATATTTACTATGGATATTTGCCATTTAAGTGCAACATTTAATATAAATATGCCGTTAAAGTTGGATATTTACCATTTGCTATGTTTATGTGCCATTTAAGTGTGGTGTTTACCATGTGAGATGGCTGTTTCCTAGATAAGAGGAGGATTTCACGTTGAAGTTGAAAACTTTTCATTTAAACAAGCGTCTTGACGTTTTACGGCACAGAAACACACATATTTGAAGAATAAAAGAGCACATTCTTACATTTCGCATCCCATAAACGTACACTAAAGGACGGCTCAAGAAACAAGTCCACCGTTTTTCAAACAGCACCCGTAGTGCACAG
Organism: Polypterus bichir lapradei; assembly: GCA_026402145.1. Classification (NCBI taxonomy): domain Eukaryota; kingdom Metazoa; phylum Chordata; class Cladistia; order Polypteriformes; family Polypteridae; genus Polypterus; species Polypterus bichir. The sequence continues at coordinate 3,741,949 of JANRMT010062827.1, forward strand.
GCGTAATTCTGACTCTTGGAAGTTTGTGGCGCTCTAAAGTCGTGCAGATCTGAGTTTGAAACTTTTAAGTCTTTTTTTAATTGTTTATAGGTAATATTTAAGTAAAGAATTGGGCCTGTATGTAATCAGTAAGGCTCAGAATTAATTCTCTTTTTTCATATTATTATTATTATTATTATTACATAATGTTAAAAGAATGCTACTGCATCAGATTCCCACTTGAGACACTCGCCACATCGCCTCCGTCCTCGGGCCGCCCTGCCAGCTGAGGCTGATTCTGCCCTCTCCAGGTCCTCGTTCTGGGTGAGCAGGCTTTGAAAATGGATGGATGGAATGAATGAACCCCCAAGTAATCAATTAGCATTATTATTAAATTAAACTAATAATAACAGAATATAAAATTGTAGTCTTCCATTTGTAATGGTATAATAACTATGCTCTAAGAGTTTTGAGGTCAGGAAGACAGAAGTTTCGAGGTAAACTCACTCTGCTCTTTAGTCACGGTGTAGAAAAGTGGCGATGATAAGCACAGGAAAGTAAGAATGTCACTGGACTCTCGACACAGGACAGCAGTGGCCTAATAAACCCTAAAATGTGCCATCGCTAATTCAGACTCGTCAATAGGTTATTCTGGACGCTCAGTCCTGTAACTGCTTAGGGTGGAGGAACACACTAAATTACACAGTCACTGAGTTACTAAATAATGTGTGGCTAATTGCATCAGAATATTTCTTTAGGTTATGAAGCAATTTCCTGAACCACAAAAGAAACCTTCTATCCATGTTAATAAAACTACAAGTGTCTGTGTATCTTTGTGTCTGCTTGGTTGCTATGTCTGTGTCATTCCAACAGATGGTGCATTACAAACATTATCATAACTTTTATGAATTCCATACCAAATGACATATATCAGAGACATATGCATTGCATTTGTCATTCCAACAGATGGCTCATCATAAACATTAACACTGCACTTACAAATCCCATACCAAATGGCACATAAGAGACAAATGCACTGAATCTGTCATTTCAA
>JANRMT010062827.1:3742991-3754964 GCA_026402145.1 Polypterus bichir lapradei
ACAGATGACGCATCACAAACATTTGTTATAATAAAATTTATTGCATTATTCATTCCAACAGATGACGCATCACAAGCATTAACACTGCTTTCATGGATTCCATACCAAATAGCATATAACAGAGACAAATGCACTGAATCTGTCATTTGAACGTCACAAACATTTGTTATAATACAACTTATTACATCTGCCATTTCAACAGATGGTGCATCACAAACATATGTTAAACTAAAACTTGTTGCATTTTTCATTCCAACAGACGGTGCATCACAAACATTTGAAGCCATGCATTTTATTACTACAGTATGTTTCTGATGAGCCATCTGTTGGAATGACACATGCAATGCATTTTACTAGCACATGCATTACAAAATCCCTTCCCACTGTTGAGGTCCACGTTGATTATTTTGCATTTCAACTCATCTTAGATGGGGAGCACAGCTGCTGATATAATAAAGGAATTCTGAACGCTGTCTCTTTTATTTCAGTTTTCCGAACAGAGAGATGAACAGACGACAGATTTATTCCATTCAAGCCCAGACAGCGAGCAGACTGTGGTTCACGCACAAGTGAGTCCTCTGGTGAGTTTATTCCTTGTTCTTCATCTGCTCACCTCTCAGCCATATTGCTGCATGAATGCTGACGTCTGTGTGTCTTAGCTGAGGATAATAAATGCAAACACCATGAGAAGACATGTCTGTTAACTCAGGGATGAGTTGAGGAAGCATTGCATCAGTTAGACATAAATCATCAAACATTATGGGCATATTAAGAAAAATGTAAACTTTACAGATAAGTTAACTTACCTTCTTACAGCACCATCCTCAGTCCTTCAACTTGCAAAAGAGAGCTTCAATTTTATTTTAATAATTTACGATTAAATGGTCTTCTATCCAAGGGTGGTCCCTGCATGACCCACAATGCTGTGCCTGGTGGGCACCAACCCCGTACAATCTTACATCAAGTGGGCTTTGACACGGCGTGGTCGCAGGTTTATTTTAAACGCTTAAATGACATCCTAATGCAGCCAAACTCCTACGACAGGACTCCATGCGTCCGCACTTTCTTCCCTGTTGATTCCTTTCATTTGGCTTCATTCCCAGGTTTGCATCTGTTTTACGTGGGGGGGTCAATGGGACTGTGCTGCCGTCATGGTGTCCGCACTCCGTTTACCTGCACAGTTCAGTGATCTGATAAAACGGCTTCATCACAGAGGTGTGCAGCCCCAAATCTAGAGGGCCAATTAATGAAGACCCTCTGAAAAGCCGAGGTGGAAATGTGTGCAACGTGTCAGACCGCCACACTGAATCATAGGATAACTGAGGGCAACGTTCAAGCTTCATTCTTCTTGTGATTTTTCAGCTGGCAGTAATTACAAACTTCACATAACGAGGACATAAAATAGTAATAGTATTATTTTAAGTGATTTCAATTGAAAAATGACTGTATACATTTAATTATTATGCAGTTGATTTCAAATGAAGATGATTGGTATAAAGGGTTACATGAAACTGAAGTCTAACAGGCTGGGCCTCTAGGGGGCAGCACTTCTTTGCAGGGCTCGCTCTCATTTTCTCACTCTCGCATATTTTGTGTTGTCAAGCCGCCAACTGACTGTATTGCATTTCAGAATGTGAACAGGAGGGGGCGCCATTTCTTTGTAGGGCACAGGTGTCGGGAAATTTGCTGAGCCCAGGTAGCCACAAGGTGGCAGCACTTAGGATGTCTGCCCAGTGACGGTTCAGTGTCTTCATAAAGTCCACGTAGTCAGTGCAGTGCAAACATCTCAATCATCAAAATTAGAGGGGGTGCCACTTCTCTGTAGGGCACATGTCCATAATGTCCTTGATGTCCCCCCTCTGCTCTGCAGTTTAAATTCCAAATCAAACGATGCAGCAGTGAGTAAAGTGCACATTGCAGACTTTCATTTAAGGGTATTTCCATACATTTTAGTCTCGCTGTGTAGGAACTTTACTCACGTCTGAACTGTTTGATTTGGAATTTTAAATTGTGGAGCAGAGCGGGGGTGCGTCAAGGAAAAATGTCCCATTGTCCCATACAGTATGGAGGGTTTGTTATGGATGCTCAAAGCGCAGTTTAGTATTGGCATGCTGCATATGTGATGGCGTTGCATATTCGAGTCAAAACTGAAGGGGAGCACAGCTTAGTCTAGGGGGTCCCGCACGACTATTGAAGGTGCGAAACAAAACGTGTGGCTACAGCAGGAACTTCCGCGTGTCCAGTCTTTGGCGTTTCACATTAATCCACTCCGTTGTTGTATAAAAACAAGACTTATTTTCCACGATCAAAATGAAACTCAAGACAGACACGGTAAGAAAACTGGGTGTTTCCAAAGGCCTATTAATCCACGCACAAACTTACAATAACTCCCGCTACCCAGCACCCTTTCTTAAAGTAGCAATGCCCCATTTAAACTAAATAATTCCATCCATTATCCAACCCGCTATATCCTAACTACAAGGTCACGGGGGGTCTGCTGGAGCCAATCCCAGCCAACACAGGGTGCAAGGCAGGAAACAAACCCCGGGCAGGGCGCACACACGACAATTTAGGATCGCCAATCCACCTAACCTGCATGTCTTTGGACTGTGGAAGGAAACCCACGCAGACATGTGAAGAACATGCAAACTCCACGCGGGAGGACCCGGGAAGCGAACCCGGGTCTCCTAACTGCGAGGCAGCAGCGCTACCTACTGCGCCACCGTGCTACCCAACTAAATAATTATCTAGCCCTATCCTTAATATATAAACTAATCTTGAACTACAAATAAACTTAACATATTTTCAAATTATCTGAACATAAAAAGCGTTAATACAGAACTTGGCTCATAAGGCTATTGTGCTAAAGTTGGGGTGTCAAAGTGATACTTCAAGTTGATAATAAATTATAAAAATTCCTAAAATCCCACTTTTGCTTTGTCATTCTGGGGTAGTGACAGCTGACATCAGCAGCACAGCGGGTTCCAAAATAAGACCCTTATAGAGCCACCACAAAAATAAACACGACATGAAACGAAAGCAAACGGAGACACGCTGGACTCGCATTGCCCATATTCGCGGACCCAGGACTCGTTTCTGACTGAGTGGAGATCTTCATTCTTCTCCGGTCTTCTCCTGCTCTTGTGTGACAGGTGTCAGGTCACACTTACAGGTAATCTAACTTAGACACCATTTAAATATCCGACTACGCCACCCAGTTTTATCAAGAGACTGGGAACTCCTGAAATTTACCAATAATAGCACACAGTGTTCTTTAAATTGGGCGGTGAGTAAACACACAATGAAAGACACAACAGTGATTTCAGGGAAAGCAACAGTAACTTCTATTACACCAGACAATAATAAGTACATTAAAAAGATAAATGAACATAAACCAAATCTAACAGTATCATGAAGAACATTTCTTTTTTTAGAAAGGAAAGCACACAGTCCACACTCTAAAAGTCCATTAAAAACAGGAATTGGATGATACAACCTGTGGTGGTGCAGAGTCCAGTTTGTTCTCAGTGTTGCCCCAACACTTAATTGCTCAACTGTCCACGGATGCACTCTGCTCACCAGACACTCGTTTCCCAAGAGAAGTTTTGTCAAAATCGTGGAACCCCTGTTGGCATCTCTTTGTCGATCCTTTTTTTCCACCCTGGGCTCCTTGTATTGCTGTGCCCTAGGCACCCCTTATTTCTTGTCTTTCATGCGGCTTCCCTCTCTGGCTGGACCCACAGCCGGCGTCTCCTTGTAGAGCCATCTCTTCCTCCCTGGAAGTATTGCCGTCCTTGTGCCTCACGTCGTGCCAGCCACGTACCCTTGTCCGCCTGCGAGCCCCTGTGCTCTGCCCGAGTGTCTTGGCTGTGTTCTCAGTGGACTGTCCCCTTACCTTTTGCCTTCTCCTGACCAGAGATTAAATCTCCTTCAGTCCCTGCAATTATCAGTTCTGGACAACCAGATTAAACAATGGCACATCTAAATTTCCTGGGTTTAACAAATAATGAAAACACAAGGTAACAAAATGTATTGTTACCAACCATTAATGAGTACAGATCTGCTGTTTAGAAACCAATATTCTCAAACATGTTAATTGCCAAGTCAGGTAAATACAGAAATCCTCCAAGGAAGGAGCAGTTCTGTTATCACAACTTTGTATTGTTTGTGATCTGAACCAGCCAAAACCTTCAAAGTGGTGACTCCTTTGCAATACAGCAAATACCTACAATCTGCAAACAGCCTTTTAACTTCTCACCCCCGGTGCCAACAATGGGTGCCTATTGCCTGTTCATCTGCTGGGTTTTTAAATGTAATATTGGCATGTTTCTTTTCCTAAGAGAGAAATGGAATGACTCAGTGTACAAAAAAATGTCCCCCTCTGACACTTGTTTTCTTGGCTTTGTGCTGCACATTGATATGTCCTACTTTTGTGGTGTTTGGCCAGTCGGATGTGCCCGGTTGTTGAAATTAGAGACGAGATCAGCTAACTTCAGTGCTAACCCACGCCGCCTTTTCTTTCCATTGCAGGTCTCGCTGCTCCAACGTGCCAAGAGGCAAACTCACCTGCCCATGTGCCGCTACTGCTGTAAATGCTGCCGAAACAAGCGCTGCGGATACTGCTGCCCATTTTAAACGGGCATGGCTGCCAACCTTATTTATATTTCACCATGTGTACAGTTTCAAGATGTCTATTGTATTTGTCTTTTTTACTAAACTCCTATGGACTTTTTATTTGTATTGACATTTTTGAAGACGCTATTGAGATTGTGATAGGAACCCAAAATTCTCCTTAATTCCTCAGTCGACTCGGCGACTGCCCAGGAGGTCAAGCAACAGGAGGTTAGGGTTAGAATTAAGTAACTAACCCTGACCCTGGTCAGCTGTGTCCACCGATATAGCGCTCCACCCGCTTATGGAGGAACTGGAGAAGCTGGACCACCCTGAAGATCTTCTGTGCAGTGCAGCTGCTGGAATAAAGCTGCTGATGTCCAGCAGTCACGTTTATGGATGTATGAATGAAATAAACAGAATCTGAGCAAAACAAAATGTCGTGCGCTGCCTGGTGTATTCTTATGTTACACTCTGCACATAAAAATCTGCCACTGAAGAGGCTTCATTTCATGGGGGCCTCACCAACAACAGCATTTATTTCTAGAGCACATTTTCATACAAATAATGATGAGCTCAAAGTGCTTTACATGATGAAGAAAGAGAAAAAAGACAAAGTAAGAATTAAAATCAGCGAACACTAATTAACATAGAATAAAAGTAAGGTCCGATGGCCAGGGAGGACAGAAAAAAAAAAAAAAAAAAAAAAAAAAAAACTCCTGGACAGCTGGAGAAAAAATAAAATCTGCAGGGGGTCCAGGCTATGAGACCACCCAGCCCCCTCTAGACATTCTACCTGACATCAATGATCAGTCCTCATGGTGTTCAGGGTTCTCATGGAAGGACTTGATGATGACGGTCACGTGGACTTCTGGCCTTTAATCCATCAATGTAGGGACATCACGGTGCTTTGATCGGGTGGTGACAGAAAACCGGAAAAAGAACAGAAGAGAGAGCAGGGGTCAGTACTTCCGGTGTTTTTTTTTCGCACACTCGTTTCTTTGTGTTTTTCTCGTCGGGGTGCGGGCAGGTGTAGCGACTCCGAGGTGGGAACTGGTTTGTAACGCACTAAACATGTAGTAGGGGTCCCCAACTCCAGTCCTGGAGGACCGCAGTCCAGGCTGCAGGTTTTCAATCTAACCCTTTCCTTAATTAGTGACCTATTTTGCTGCTAATTAACTTCAGAAAATCAGAACAAGCAGCAGAACAAGATCAGGACTAAGATCGGCTCAGCTGTCCGGTGCTGCCCATCTCTTCCTCCTCGTTTCTCTTTCCTGCACCACTGCAATCACAATTGCGGTTGCTTTTATTTCCCGTTTCACTTTCATTTCCTTTTATTTATTGTCATCCCCCCAAAATCCTTCACACCACATTCAAGCTGGTGCCTTCCAATTGTCGGGCTACTCTTGTCCAGCAATCATTAATTGAAGCCGGTGTGCAATTCTCCGCATTACACACGCTATACCTAAACGGGATCTTTCCTGCACTGGCACCGTCACGGACCCCTCTCACCACACTCTCTTACTCACCCAGTGCCATTTTAGTGTCACAGATTTACCCAACAGGGAGGTCTCCTTGGGTTGCGGGCAGCGGTGTGCGCGTAAACTTTTAGTTCAAGAAATCCTGGTGGGAGTAAAATTACACTTTTTAAACATTTTGTGCTGAAGCTTCTAAACTACTCGATGAAGTGCCGGGAATTTCAGAACGGACGAAAATCTGATAGCACGGCTTTTTTTATTAATAGCTAATTTTCCTTTAGGCAACTCCTGTTCATTTCCATTTGTTCTGCTCGTACTCCACTGACATAATTGCGTCTGTTATTAGCGGAAGCTCACACAAGTTGATGAAAACCGCCCACAATAGTCGACCAGTCAGCAGAAAAATTGATGGTCATATTCATCATCTGACATTTATAAATAGCTATGCGAAAAAAGGGCATAGCCATGAATTTCCCAATACTTAAAAAAATCCATCCATTGAGCCATCTGCCCCGAACCTACCATTTCTACTTCAGGTCAACTGTGAGCCACAGCCTTCAATATAAAGACAAACCGACAACAACCCCGGACGGAACACAAAACCATCGAAAGGGACAGTCGGGCCAGTGCTTCACATCAGCGGGTTCTCAGTGGTACTCCGTAACGGCAGTTTCTGTTTATCTGCTTCAGTCGTGAATGACAACAAATGACTTCTTTAGGTCGACACATTTAACCGTTACTTTATTAAAAAAAAATTGTCGCCCATTCTAACATGTACATTTATTTCAGAATGTTAATACCAACATGATTATTATGCGACCAGTATGAACATAAGGAACGTCCTTAGGCTTTTAATGCCCCTGTCGGATTTCTCTTGCTCTACTGGGTGCCTCGCGCTCATGAGTTGCTATGATTTCTATAAACCACCAGATGTCGCTATTCTCGAAGCTTCCAATCTTTTTTTTTTTTTTTTGTTGGACACAATCAGGAAAAAGCTTCAGGGGTTTTCGCCCGTCCATCACTATCTTTGGGGGGCACTTACCGACCAGCTTATAATCTCCTACTTCTTCTCCCCCAAGTCCAGCCAACGCTCTGTTCTTATCCCATTCCGCACCTCCTCCTGTATCAATTAAACAAATCATACGAGTCCCGTCGAGCAGGGGCGAAGCTGCAGTGTGGGTCGCCCCCATTCAGAAGCCTGGCCCACCCAAATCACATTATTTTACATCTGCTTTATTGATTAAACGTTGCGGTCAATGCTGAGTGGATGATGAAATGGCCACAGGTGAACATTTTGAAAAGTGCACATAAAGTCACTCTCTTGATGTTATCAATTTGAGCGCTCTGTATACAATCGCCGGTCCACGGAACTTTTTCTGTATTTTACACCTTGAAACCAAACGCTTCTCTGTGATTTTCCCAAGGAGGACATGAACTTTTCGCTCGATCGTCAATGAATCGAGTGGCTCTAAACTAAAATAGGAGAAGCGGGAAACTCTGTTGGGATGACAGTGTCAAACATTAGTCTAACATCTTATCATTCTGAATGTGGGGATGTGGATGGAGTTATAGATATTTGAGGGGTGGAGAGTTCAAGATATATGAAGCAGTCTTATGGTGATTCGGATGCTTGTTATGTTCCCTGACCTGAAAGGAGCACATTGTAAATTGATAGTAAAAGTTAAGTTTTGTAGCATTTAAGCCTGTGTTTCCCTCAGGAAAAAGGATGTACCCTAGAACACGACGCTCTGACCCTGGTGATTCGCACCACTGGACACGCTGAAGGAGAAGCTCCCCTGCGTTATTGCGACCAGTCCCTCAAAACCGAGACTCCGCAAGAGGGCCCCAAAATGCCCGGACCTCCGATCGATTCCCAATGAATTGAGTCGCTTTAAACTCTACGAGGACCCCAGCTGGGGATCCGCAACAAACCGCAACTCCAACAGGGACCCTCCAAATCCCCGGTCGTTTAATTGATTGTCAATTAATTGAGTCGCCCTAAACTCCAACAGGACAACACCAACTCTCCCACCACACCCCACCTACCCATGTGAAGGCCGCTCGAGACCGAAACTCCAAAAGGGACTTCAAACTACCTGCCACCCTCCATGGACCTTCGGTCGATCGTTTATGAATCAAGTGGCTTGCTCACTCGATCGCTTTGACGCCCCATATTTTGTGACGATCACCTTTCTCGTGAAGATAATAGACGAAAGCGTGTATTAACTGCAGGTTCATAAGTGCCGTACATATATATGTACGTACAGTATATATGTATGTGAGCAACTGAGAGGAAGTGGCGGATGTTTGAGGACTGGTCTGACCAATCGCAAGCGTTACCTGGTAGGTAACGACCTCAATCATCAGACTGTGATTCAGAACTAGGAATGTAATATAAAATCCAACGTCTGTCTGTCCGCTTTTCACGAGAGAACTACTTAACGGATTTAGATCAGGTTTTTTTCTATAATTTGCTTGAACATTCCGGTTGATTTTGCGACTTCTCTCATTGCTATATGTATCATAGTTCGCTTATGGTCCCAATTTATTTGCACGAATCCGAGAGATACGTGTCGGGTCGAGGGGCGGGGCACTCCTAACTCACGCGCCTCCCATGTACTGTATCTTACTTCTGCGAAAGTCGTGGTAGCGAAGAAGAGAACTACTTAACGGATTTAGATCTGTTTTTTTCTTCTATAATTTGCTTGAACATTCCGGTTGATTATGTGACTTCTCTCATCGCGTTAAGAATCATAGTTCACTTCGGGCTAATCCGAGACAGATAATGGGGGGGGTGTGGAACGTGACGTCAGGAGTGGGGAGGCGGACAGGGTCATCTTCACTGTCTTGTTTCACTATCGCGGAGGACGGCTAATGTATATATCCATCAATTATCCAACCCGCTATATCCTAACTACAGGGTCACGGGGGTCTGCTGGAGCCAATCCCAACCAACACAGGGCGCAAGGCAGGAAACAAACCCCGGGCAGGGCGCCAGCCCACCACACGGCGTGCACACACGCACCAAGCACAGGGACAAGTTAGAATCGCCAATACACCTAACCTGCATTTCTTTGGACTGTGGGAGGAAACCCACGCAGACACGGGGATTGGTGTGTGGGTGTATATGTCTGTGTGCACGCCCTGTGGTGGGCTGGCGCCCTGCCCGGGCATTTCTTCCTGTCTTGCGCCCTGTGTTGGCTGGGATTGGCTCCAGCAGACCCCCGTGACCCTGTGTTAGGATATAGCGGGTTGGATAATGGATGAATGGATATATATCATTTTGGCAGTATAACACTACATAACACCCATCCAGTGCCAAGTTTGCACAAGGAAGGCACACAGTCTTCACGCTACCGTAGAGTACATTGAATTTTCTAACACAAATGTCAAATGTGTGCAATTATACTACATTACACGATCATTCGTTATACCTAAAAATTGTACTGATGTCGATTTTGTCTTCCTTAACAAAAACAGCGTTTGGTTCTTAGCTAGAAACACAAATGTGATTAACAGTTTTCATTCTAGTATAACAAAGATTTGTTTTGTATTAAGTACTGTCGTGACCGTTTATAATCAAACTTACATGGAGAGTTTCACTGGCAGTGGTGCACAGCGTCCTGGTCACAGAGCTCCTAAAGAACATCGTGCAGATTTAACCGCGAAACCAATCAAATGAAAGCGCCGCAACCGTCACGTGTCTTAAAAAAAAACGTGGCGCCGTATCCCGACATGCATTTCGAAATCTGCGTCACTGCTCAGTCTCCTCGACTTACCCGCGCAAATGGAGAAGACGCCTACGTGCCGGTAAGATAACGGAATATTCATGAAGATAAAATGATTAATTCAGGGCAGGCTCCACCATTTAGGCCAACTAGGCAGTCGTAGATTCTCGGGGGCGGCATTCTTTACGCAATGCAAACTCTGACCAGAGAACACCCGTGCGCAGTGCTGCTGTCCGATTATATTGTTTGATATCACTTGCGCGTGCTAGCGATGTTTGGTCTTAACGTGTGACGACCTGCTTTGCACGTGCGGTCTCCGAAATTCTAAGATGGACCTACTTTATCTTCTGGGTGTTTCTTTATTTTGTTCAGGCACAGGTTCGTACACTGTTAAAACTAATGGTTCTTTAATGGCACTTTACTGAGTTGTTTGGTTCCTCGTTGAACTACTGCCCACTCTCAAGGAGCCATTTCATTTTGGGAAGGGTTTTTTGTATATGGTTCTTTGGACTTTGAAAAGTTTCCTAATACAGAATATGGACAAAACAGAAAACAATAATGTACAGTAGGCTACCAAGCTGGACACCACAAGATCGCGAAAACACAAAGTCAGCCCGCATTACTGTGTGCAGCACGTGACCTTTTTTAAAGATACGACCCCATTGGTATTTCACAAATCTAATATCATTCATGTTTGTTTGTGGACCCTGTTACGAATCCAAATAATCAAGTTTCTTTGTGGAACCCTCACATGGAAGGTTCTTTTGGAAACCAAAAATGGTTCCTCTTTGGTAGGGGTGGGCAGATTCAGTCCTGGAGGGCCGCAGTAGCTGCAGGTTTTTGCTCCAACCCAGTTGCTTGATAAGAAGCGCTTATTGCTTGAGTAACACTTCTGCTTCACTTTAGTTGTCTCGTTTATTAAGATTTTGAACCGTTATTGCTTATTTTAGTCTTCAACAGCTGTAGTCTTGGTTTTTAATGGCTCCTTATTAGCAATAAGATGCAAATGATAAAAGAGACCAGCATTTCTCCATTTAGCTTGTTTCAGTTTACACCTGTGTGTATTTATCAGGCACTTTTTGGTTTAAGTAAATACTCCAAAGGAAAGTGAAGAGAAAAAAGTGAAGCACTGAGAATTACTCATCTGTTTTAGACTTCATATCATTTGGATGATATACTTAGAAAGGGGAAGAAAGTCTAGGATATGAGTATTACCTGACATAGCAGAGTTAAAGCACTAACAAGCCATGAAATTAAATTATTAGCAAGAATTGCTTTCTAATTAAGGAACTGGGTTAGAACAAAAATGTGCAGCCACTGTGGCCCTCCAGGACTGAATCTACCCACCCTGTGCTATGGCATCACTCTGAAGAGCGGCGCTGGCACTTCTATTATTAAGAGCGGTGTGTTTAGCTTTGCTTTCATGGTGCTGACTTGCCGTTAACTGGGGTTCTTGGGGTTACAACACAGATAGTCGACTAATAATGTGAGCAACAACAGAAACGATAATGAAAGGGGATCGATTTGTTTTTAATTTTTCTCTTTGTAAAAACTTGATTGCTTTGTATGGATTGTAATAAAATTAATAAAAAAAAAAAAAAAAAAAGAAACGATAATGAAAATAACAATAACAGTCCACCAACTGGCATAAGCATAGAAGACACAGACCTGGCAAAATTAAACAATCAAAATGGCAACAGGACTGCAGCTTTTGAACTTATTGCTAAATGCTGATTTTAATTCAAACCATAAGACCAAATGGGCTTACATTAAAAGTTGTGCTAAAATTTGGAACATATTATTCTCTGCTGTCTCCCCCCCCAAATTCCATATATGATAGTCCTCCTTAGCACGCTTTAAACAAAAAAAAGTTTTATACAATCTGTCGTAGAAAAAACCTGAGGCGTGCATTGATTGGGTAGTTAAATTCCTTTATCTGTATACAGTACAGGCCAAAAGTTTGGACACACCTCCTCATTCAATGTGTTTTCTTTATTTTCATGACTGAAGGCATCAAAACTATGAATGAACACATGTGGAGTTATGTACTTAACAAAAAAAGGTGAAATAACTGAAAACACGTTTTATATTCTAGTTTCTTCAAAATAGCCACCCTTTGCTCTGATTACTGCTTTGCACACTCTTGGCATTCTCTC
>JANRMT010062827.1:3755064-3790725 GCA_026402145.1 Polypterus bichir lapradei
TCAACAGGTAGTCACCTGAAATGGTTTTCACTTCACAGGTGTGCCTTTTCAGGGTTATTTAGTGGAATTTCTTGCTTTATCAATGGGGTTGTGTTGTGCAGAAGTCAGGTTAGTTGGACGATCATTTATTGTTCAACAGGACAATGACCCCAAACACACCTCCAGGCTGTGTAAGGGCTATTTGACCAAGAAGGAGAGTGATGGAGTGCTGGAAATGGTCATGAAAATAAAGAAAATAAATTTGAATGAGGAGATGTGGCCAAACTTTTGGCCTGTACTGTGTGTAAGGAGACTGTAAATAAGAATTATACGTAAACATTTAACGGTAGCAGTTATAGTTCAGTTTGATTGAATTTTGTGATTATATTAAGTTTGTAAATTTGTTTAATTAAATTAAAATGTGTGTTTATGAAGCTGCATTAGTAGGCATACTGTACAACTAGATTGTCTCCATCATCATCATTATAAGGTACCTGTTTGGTTTAAACAGACACCTATAAGAGCACATGGGATTATGTGAACAGAGTGCTTTTTATTTTTCTTTTCTTTAGAGAAATGTGAAATACAAATAAAGTAAACCCTGCTAATGTTGCCCAGTTCCTACACATTTTTCTGAAATATCGCCCCTCGTGAGTGTATTTTTTGGAGACAGTTTTGTAAACTGATGTTGCCTTAAGAAATCAACTGCCCCCTTGCCACTGTCAGACTGCACATTCACTGTTTTGTATCCAGCCCCTCCATATTTTGCGTTCGTCACTTCTGGCTTCTCTCTCCAGCTTTCTATGAGCAGGTCTACCAGGGATTGTTCCACTCATAACAAAGGTGGGGCATCAGAGTGCCATGTACAGCTTTGCCTAAGGCAGCAAACATGCTCGAGCTGACCCTGGATTAATTACAAAATGTTAACTCTTTGTTTTTGGTCACCACATGCCTTTTTGTTAGTGAATGAAAAGTGACACGACAGAGACACCGAGACGCTGCTGTGATGGTTGTGGTGTGCTACACAGGAAAAATGCTGCAGGCTGCAATGCTGGCTCATCTGACCTTATAAGTATTTCCATCATACAATAGCAGGCAGTCTATGGTTTAATAACTCCATGTTTATTTAGGTCAATTTTATATTTAATTATGATTTTTTTTATGAATTCTTTTAGTGAAGTGAGCGACCCTGCTTCCTGGTTCACATGTTTGACATGGCACAGTACTAATGTAAATGATGTTGTTTGGTTGTTTAATGGCTGAGTTCATGTTATTAATTATTTCTTTCCATCCATCCACACCTTTTCTTGTCCTGCTTATCCACAGTGAGGTCTCAGGGCAGCTGGAGCCAATCCCAGCAAGCATCAGGCGTTAGGCAAGAAGGACATCTAGACATGGCAGTCGTCCGTCAAGTGCTGAGAACGCACAAACAAAGCCATGCAGGACTAATCCTCCTCATTAAAGTACTAAAAGAACATGTGGGTTTCACCCATGGACTTTCCAGATGACACAGAGAGAAATGTAAAAATAAAGTCATTAATTAGTATTAGGATTATTTTTTCCGGGATGTAACAAGTAATTAAATCCTATTACAATCTTAGAAGAGTAATTAGTCATTTGTAACAGATTACATTTATTGCATGACTTCCTCAGCTCTGAACATAACCATAGCATTTGCGTGCCCTCCTAATCTGAAGGCCATTGGGGTCTAGAGCCTATCCTGGCAACAGCTGAGTACAAGGCAGGAAGCAGTCCTGGACAGGAAACTTGAGTGTTTAGGGTGGCTTATTACTAATTTAATATATGATGCTCAATGTGGGTGTGTTTGTTCTTTATACAGTTCCACACCTTTGGTTCAATCTTTACAGACACACACATTCATATGCATACACATCCCTCTTTTCAGGAAGAGACACTAGATTACTTTTAAACCCCAAATTTGACCCTGGGGATCTCCTTTCTTCCTTTTTACTACAAGGACGGTGCCTTTTCCCAGATTTTGGGTCCTGAAATAGTCAATGAATTTAATTTGTCTCTGGGAAGGTAAACTTTAAGGACACCATTTATAGACGTTGGAAAGTTCTGCCTTAAAATGTTTTAACCGGGAAACACCGGGTGCTGCTGCTAGTTTATTTATATGTTTTATTTTTTTATTTTTGTGTTGGAGCAGGTGACAGCTTTGCCCCGTTCAGGCCAGATGCGGAGCAGACTTTGGTTCATGCACAAGAGACACCTCTGGTAAGTCATTTCATTGTTTTCCATTGCACGCCCATCAGCTAAATTAGTGGACTGCACTTGATGGCAGCAGTTTTTAATTTTTTAAAAATCTGCTGGAGCCAGTAAATGGAAAAATAAAGTGCTTTGGGAATCTGTTTAGCTGATATGAAACCTACCAGGCATATATCAATAACAAGCAAAATAAAGACATTCACAGAAAATCTGGAGGAAGAATAACTGATAAACGTTGAACCGTACGATTAACCTACTCTTTTATTTATATAAACCATATATTTATACAGTATAGTGCATTCAAAGCCACTTAGCATGAATAACTTATTCTAAGAACACAATTTAACAATAAGGGAATATAGATTTAAAGGGAAGCATGATTTCAGTTTATTTATTTTTTGTATAGCACTCTTCACTGAGTGCGGGTTCAGAGTAATGTGAATAATTCTTAGTTAAAATGCAAGTATAGATTATGTTAATTACTAAATACAGAACAAGTACACAAAAATACAGAAAAACGTACAGAAAGTAAGGTAGAAACTGATTTAATTTTAACAGAAAGCATTTATGGAAACTATAATCCCCCCCCTTGGCAGCCTTCTCCCAAAATATTCACACTCGCCCACTTAAGCATCCCCTCCAGCCTGTCCAAATCTTCACCTTCAACCACAAACTTCTAGGAACCTGCATGACTGAGCCGCAGCAGGAACACAACAAACAAAGGAGGTTATTGTTAAAAACGTTAGACTGCACTGGTGAGGCCTCGCCTGGAGTACTGGGTGCAGCTTTGGTTTCCGGGCTGCAAAAAAAAAAGACAAAGCAGTGCTAGAAAAAGATGGAGGAGAGCAATTAGGCTGATTGTGGGACTGCAGGGTGTGGGCTGTGAGAAGCGATTGGAGGAGTTGAACCTTTTCAGTCTAAGCAATGAAGATAAAGTGGTGACAAGATTGAATGTTTAAAAAATTATGAAAGGAATTGGCAGGCAGTGTGGTGTAGCGGTTAGGGCTTTGGACTTCAGGTGATGTTTAAAAAGCATCGTCACTTAGAGGATCTGTGCAAAACTTTTTAAAAACCTGGCAGGATCTAATCAGTAACGTTTTAGAATAAGCATTTACATCGAGTAAGTGGATTCTCTTCCCTTATTTATTTATTTATACTGCTCAAAAAATTGTAATCTGAGTATAGCATCAAGTCAATGAGACTTCTGGGCTATTGATCTGGTCAGTTCAGTAGCAGAGGGGCTTGTTCATCTGTTTTAGCTGCTTTGGTGCAGCTGGAGGGAGGCCACTGACATTTTTCCCTCCTTATCTGTTTTGTCACTTGTTTTGCATTTGGCTATGGTCAGTGTCACTACTGGTAGCATGAGGCCATACCTGGACCCTACAGAGCTGGCACAGGTAGTCCAACTTCTCCAGGATGGCAGGCACATCAATACCACGTGCCATTGCCGGAAGGTTTGCTGTGTCTCCCAGCACAGTCTCAAGAGCATGGGGGGAGATTCCTGGGGACAGACAGGCAGCTACTCTAGGAGAGCTGGACAGGGCCCCTCGTAGAAGGTCCTTAACCCATCAGCAGGACCGGAGAAACAGGATGAGCACTGGCAGAGCCTACAAAATGATCTCCAGCAGGCAGGCAGGCAGGCCGGCCACTGGTGTGAATGTCTCTGACCTAGTAATCAGAAACTGACTTCATGAGGGTGACCTGAGGGCCCGACGTCCTCTAGTGGGTACCATGGAGCTCGATTGGCATTTGCCATAGAATACCAGAATTGGCAGGTCCACCACTGGCATTTTCACAGTTGACAGCAGGTTTACCCTGAGCACATGTGACAGATGTGAAAGGGTCTGGAGAAGCAATGGAGAATGTTCTGCTGCCTGTGACATCGTTCAGCATGACCACTTTGGTGGGGGGTGGTCAGTGATGGTCAGTCTGGTGAGGCATATCCATGAAGGAACGGACAGACCTCTACAGGCTAGACAACGGCACCTTGACTGCCATTAGGTATCGGGATGAAATCCTTGGACCCATTGTCAGACCCTGTGCTGGTTCCTCCTGGTTCATGTCAATGCCCGCCCTGATGTGGCGAGAGGATGAAAGAATTGATACCATTGACTGGCCCTACACCCACTCACTCAATCCAATAGAACACCACTGGGTAGGACATGTTTCGGTCCATCTGATGCCTCAGCCTGTTCAGGAACTCAGTGATGCCCTGGTCCAGATCTGGGAGGAGATCCCCCTGGACACCATACGTTATCTCATTAGGATGTTGTCAGGCATGGGGGTGGGGGGGGGGGGGGTGGGGGGTGATGGTCATACAAACTACTGAGTAAAATTTGGAGTTGCTGCAAAGAAATTTTGGCAAAATGGACTCGCCTGCCTACTGCATCATTTTTTCTTTACTTTGATTTTCAGGGGGTGTCTCTGAATTCAGCCCTCTGTCATGCAGGATTTTTTTTTCCCCCATTGAGATCCGATGTGTTTTCAAAGTGTTCCTTTAATTTTTTGAGCAGTTTATTTATCTATCTATCTATCCTCCTATTAAAGTCTTACTCGGTTGTCCTAGCTCTCTTTCTCATGGGTGGTGGTTGATTTGATTTGAACTTAGTTTTGTAAAATTTGACTGGCTTGTGTGGAATGTTATTCTCTTTTAACAATTTCAATAAAATGCTAAAAAAAGTCATGCATGAAGATATGTAGAACAGCAGTTACCTGAAGCTCCCAGTGTTTTACTAAGGATTTTTGAAGTCGACTGCCATCTTTAATGTAAGCAAGACGGGGAGCTGCCAGTCGCCTTTGTCAAAACCATCACGTCGTGACCCTGTTACAAATTAACTGGTTTGCACAAATTAAATAGGATCGATGTCAGATCACTGTATGAGTCTTTTCACGAGTTAAAGTGGTTTCAAATCTTTCTGCATCACAAGAGACGTGAACTTGCATCACAAAATGCAATGCAAAACAGACAGTTTTTTGTGTTTTTTTTTTTCTTTTACTTTCTTTCTCTTGTGTCTTATGCTGCTAGGATAATGCACGGTCCTATGGTCTTTAATGGAAAACGTGATCTTGGAAGTAGGATGGGTAGTTATTAAATTTCATGTGATATTCCTTTTCTCCACCAGATGTCAGCACTTGCTTGTATTTTGTACTTGGCTTTTAACTGCTTTTTCCTCAGTAGTTTTGTCATTGAATTTTTTTTTGTTGTTGATGTCCTTAAGTCTTTGTCCTCCAAGGTGGCAGCTAGTGTCTCTGTGACTCCATTAAATCATCTTTATGAGCTGGGAACCTTTTCTTGGGTTTGTTTTAGTATAATTTTGAAATCAATATTTTAACACTTTGACGCTTATATGCACATATCTTCATACAAAATGCAGTTGCTAGCGCCATCTATTGGTGAAATCTTGAACTATTCTTCATATGAAAATTTAATTTCTTAATTAACATCGATTAATTGATCAATTAGTGAAACTAATTATTGATTCATGTATTGTCATCGGAAGTGAGGACGTGTGCAAAATTTCAAGTCATTTGGACAATAGAAAGTGGGTTAAATATCAATTACAAGATATGTACCAGACAACAAACAGGTGAAGCTAATATAAGTGTAGTAAAATATCTTATATAGAACTGGTCCACAGTAACCGCCACCCCAAAGTAAATAATTGGCTTATTTCTGAATTTAAAATGATGTCCGGTTAAGTGACTCGCCCAGAATATCAAGCGCAGGTCGTGTGTTTGAGACTAAACGGTCAACATCATAGTGTGCAGTTTCATGTCAGTTTTAAATACGCAAATCAAATTACGTGGCATGATTGGGCATAACTGCATTGAGACGACATTGAGAAATGAATGACATTAGCAGTCTTGTGAAGGTTCGTTCCATTTTCTATTAAATCCCATTTCCTAACTTTAGCTCGACTCCCCCTCGTACAACTTTACACCTGTTTTCAGTGACAAAGTCCCTTACAGAGACACGTCCAGTCCATTCAGTTGGTTGTTGTTCTTAACCTTTAATAACTGGTAGGTGGAAAATGAGGAATCAGATATCTGGGAGCTTGGTATAGTGGGTCTATGGCTCAAAATGAATGGCTAGTTTTTAAATAAATAATCAGCGCACTTGCGGCTTAAGGAGGGGGTGTGGTAGTGTGGTCGGAGCAGTTCCCGGGTGCGATGCGGGTGGGGCGTTTCCACACTGAAGTGCACAGGTGAGGGTTCACCCTTCTCTGTGATTGATGCCAGGAGCTGCTGATCGCCACACCTGTGCCACATTCCCATTATAAGTAGGAGGAGCATGAGTGCAAGTGGAGGGAAGAGAAGATCGAAAAAATGGAAGTTAGTGGAGAGCCGGTGTGTGCGAGCGAGTGAGCAGGCTTGCTGATAAATGCAGGCAGCTGGGAGGAGAGCCCCTCAGGAGGAGTGTTAGACCGACACTAGTGCGGTGCATTATAAAGCGGTCACCGGAGCTGGAGTGTCCCAGAAGGTGGTTGGCTCGCCGTGGGAATCGGGGAGGCTTGGGAGAGTTGAGCCCCAGCGTGAACGCCCTGGTCGCTGTGGAACCCGAGTCTTGGTCCGGCGGGAGCTGTAAGGAGCCAGGGAATGGAAGGCTACTGGACCACCAAACAGAAGGTCAGCTGCAGGTAGGGCGAATCCCCTGTTGCAAACCCAATGGGAGAAGCATGGGAGTTGCCAAGCAGAAGGTTGAAGGCACTGGGTT
This sequence comes from Polypterus bichir lapradei, assembly GCA_026402145.1. Lineage (NCBI taxonomy): Eukaryota > Metazoa > Chordata > Cladistia > Polypteriformes > Polypteridae > Polypterus > Polypterus bichir. The sequence goes on from JANRMT010062827.1 coordinate 3,761,987, forward strand.
TTTAGAAAGGGACTGTTTTCAGCCTGTTGATTTTAACCTCGTTTTAACTGGATTTATTTATTTGGATTATTTTAACCTCCACTTTTATTCGCCCTGTTTTTTATGGATTATTTATTTATTGATCTTTGAATCATTGCACTATTGTTCACTTTTTGCACCATCCCCTTGCTCAGTTTGATTTGTCCTCATCTGCCCATTCATCATCTTGTTACATTACCGACAGTGTTGGGTTTGAGGGATCCCAAATCTGGAAGAGGGAGATTGGAGCAGGACCTACATCATCACAAAGGGAGGGCCACCAGTCTTGTTGAGGACTTTGAAAAGGGGAGGGGAGGAGCAGTCGCCACGGCCTCACGTCAGTAGGAAATGAATTGTCAATTATGACGGAACAGATCCCAAACTAAAAAGTTGCCTGACATTGGCCGATGACGCTCATTAAAGCAGATGCTGAGGGGAGCTCATTACGATGATTCATGTGGGCCATCTGACACAAGATTAAATTAGAACAATGGCATTTCAGATCATAAGTCAACCCGTAAAACACGGACCTTGAAAAAGCGTCAGAGAGACAATACGATTTGAGTCAACAATTATTTCTGTTTAATGAAACAGTCTTGGATAATTGGGATGAATTGTCGTCATTCATAAATAAATCAAAAGGCTCTTTCAAAATGAATGAGGATGACAAACAATTAGCTCGACATCCTAGGAAGGCTCCGGGGAGGCAGAAACATCCAAAGTGAGAGAAAGCTGCACATCACGTGTAAATTCGAGGGATCTGAATATTCAGAAGGGGTCCGCTTAATACTTGGGACACTGACCCCCACCCAGCAAAATGGATGTCTGTAATTCTCCAAATATGTTGAGAGAAATCTCGAATGGCTGAGCTATCTTTACGGTGGGCAATGGCGCCACTTGAAATGCAAATATGCGGGCTCTCGTGAAACGGGTTTGGAATGAAAAGTGGGATTTTCATAAAACACAAAGCACTTTCACTTTATAATTAACTTTTCATTTTACATCTCAACTAGATAATTGGATAAACATGCATATCTCTGAAATCAAATAAAGTTCTTTAGTGCCGCGCTAAAGCAAGGCCTCCTGCTGCCATGCTAATCCATTAATTACCAGTCTAAAGATATCAAATTTAAAGGTAAATTCAGAATCAACTTCAGTTTTATGCAGAAGAAATTCTGGATTTTTCTCTAGCTATTATAGTTTGATAATTACCGTGCGACAATATTAGGGAGAAGAAGTAAGTGTAGAGTAAAAGCTCAGGTATTCATTATGTGATATAACGCTTTCCACTTCAGACAGTCTTAAAGCATTGGAATGATCAAAAGATTCAAGAAATGTGCAGCAGAAGCTTAGATACATTACCTGATGTAGCACCTTTGACTTCAAATAGTTTTCAAATATTGGAATAATCAGAAAGAGCATGAGCTCATATTCATTACATGATATAAGAATAATAATAATACATTTTATTTATATAGCGCCTTCCTGTACTATCTGCAAAAAGGGCAGTCAGGTCAGAAAATAAGAATGATCAGAGTCAGATTGGGACCCTAAAATTTTGCCTGGAATTTTAGGATTCTGGCGGCCCACTAAATATAACAGCTTTCTATAATCAGTGGATTGACATACAGTAACAGACTCAAACAACCAAATCGGATGAAGAGCGCCCATGCTGTCACTGTAACATAAATCCTCACAATAAAGTCTATAGATCCAAAATGAGCAGAACTGAATCATTTAAAAGTACTAAAACAGACGAGCTGACCTCCATTTTAGTGAATCCAGGAGACCCATTGCAGGTATGATGTCATAATGCAAATCTCTAAATCTCAATAAACACACAACGGCTATGACAAAAAAAACACTCTTACCTTTAAATTGTCAAAAGTCCACGTAGTAGGTCACTTCTTTCTGTGTGCAAGTTGATCACCTGGTCTGCTTCGAGAGTCGAATGAATGTCCTTTTCGGTTAACATAAAACATACAAGTAATCGAACTATCCTGTTCTCTCCTGTCTATTTTTTAGGAACTTCAGAGTGGAAAAACTCCTCTCTGATGCCACCTGAGTGACTGGCAGGTAGACTAGGCCAATGACATCATACATATCTGTGAATAAGTTGTTTTTGAGCAGGGATAAAGTATCAACACAAAGTGCAGTTTCTGCTTGTAGCTGCTGGTAAGTAAGGCAGAATCAAGAAAGGGTCAAACACGTGCCGAAAGAAATCTCTCAGTCCAAAAGTTAATTTTAAAAGAATTAATGAAAATACAAATCAAACAGTCCACACAAGAATAAAGAAAAGAGTTGTTACGTAGAATAAAGGGCAAAATAAAATTGGGGGAAAAAAAGTCTCTTCTTTAAATTTAGGTTTTCTGGTCAAACTTAAGTCATTTCTGTACTTTGCCTTCAGTACGCTCTAAACGTGCAGCACTGCACATTGCGTTATATACTATCGGGCACCTTAAGCCTCGGTTTAAAGCCGTGTGCCCTCCATGCCTTACTCATGGCAAGGCAGGACTGATCTATAGTCAGAGAGACAAGAAATGGAGTATACCTATTCAGTTCAGCTTGTGGGGGTTATAAGAACCTCCCGTAGACTATGGACTAATATATAGGCAAATATTTAACATAACTTAAATAACTAGCAAATGGTTCTTGCCCTGCATGATGTACAACTTTGGTAACTAAGTTCTTTTATGTTCTCCATTTGCTTTTCCGTGGTTGTGTGAGTAGTGTGAAACCCCAACCTGTACATTTTTAATTTGTTTAATGTGCTGTTTTTTGGCACCATCCTTTTGCTCAATTTTAGATTTTAAAATGGACTGTAGTTAAAGTTAGTCCTACGATGCTGGGTGCAGAAAAGGAGCATTTGCAGGATCATCTGCATTGCATAAATGTATGCTACATCATAAACCTGCCTCAACTGTCTCAGCTTGGCTTAATTACCGTATATACTTGCGTATAAGTCGGGTATTGAAACCCGAAAAATCAATCAAAATATCAGACCCCAACTTATACGCCCATTCCAAAATACGACACAGAAATTTTTGTTACATCTTCTTGCCTCCTCCAATCTCACATCAGTTTCTCAGACACATCGAATTTTGTTGCAGCATCTCCGTTACCAATTACATTCACCACTTTAACCTCTTTTAATTTAAAACCAGCTTCATATTTTCTTTTGATGGAACGCTCCATTGTAGATAAGGGTTGCTCTTACGATAAATGTGTAAGAGGGTGTGAGATACAAAAAACACAAATCAGTGCAAACATCGCTTCAGAATACTTTGGGTATTACTGTGTGGTCACGTAGGCACAATACATAGAAAACAAAAGGCTGTGTGCTCCTTGGTTACTCTCTCAGGTGGGCGTTAGCATGTCATAACCTCTTGGACCAATAGCGTGAGTTTTCCGCATTCGACTTATACGACTGACATTATAAAATACCAGAAATTTATACGGTAAAATCAAGCCCTGACTTGTCTATTAAGACTGCTCTCTTTTTTGCTGTAAACAAGAAACCTTTTGTTCCATTATACGGGGGAGCAGCCCCAAACCTTTTCTTGGTCTTTGTCTCTTTCTTACTAAAAGTGATAAAGCTTCTGGTGTTTGTGCCTGGGTATAATGCCGTCTGGCGACTACTAGAGGTGAAGAATATCTCATGAGCAAAGGCAACCTGCCGGTATAAGATTAGAAATGATATGGTGTACGTTTGTGCATTTGGGCATCGTGTCGTCTGCAATTCACAACAGGGCTGAAGTGAAGAAAGGCAACAAGAAGCACAAAGTAAGAGGAATATAAGGCATATCTGGTGAGCAGAGGTTCATAAACACATGCTGCAATCAAAACACATGGACTTACCATTGTACCATACTTTGTGCTCTTAATATGCTTTTTTTTTTTTAGTGTCTCTTTTGTTGTTGTTGTATTCCAACAGATGGTGCACAATAATCATTTGAGTAACTTATTTAATTACTACAAATGTTTGTGATGCACCATCTATTTTGTCACTGTTCTAAGGAGACAACCCAGTAAAAATGTCATTATATTATAAACATGTGACAATGAACATGAGAGAGTTAAATTGACCAGAGAAGATTTTAGGATGCCTTTTGTAAGTTTGCATTTTCTTTCTTTCTTTTTGTCTCTTTTGTCTAAGAAGGCTTCAGTCTGCAAGTCCAGCACATCTCTGATCCAAAATGCTCCTTCATCTTTGTTTTCCAAATGTTCATGTTCAGTTGAGGTTACATATGTTCATATCGTCTCTATACCCACTCCAGTTATTGAGCCCAAATCCCAGCTCAGGTTTTTCATATTAGAAAGTCTGTCAAAAATGCTGGTCTGACTCTGTGGAGCTATCCGCTATCATTTTCAAATTTCAGTTTTAATTTCTTTTTTCTCTTTATGTCTTCCATATACTCGTATGAAAGTGAGCCTAATTAATGATTTGTTATTCTCTCTGATTCTAATGGTTACAACTGCAGATGTATTTAGTATTGACAGTCCTTCATTAAACATATCAATGATAGGGAGCATTCTTGAGCCATCATTGAACCCAGAACAAAACAAAGGAGACTAAAAGACTTGCAAATAAACATAAGGGAGAGTTACTACACAACAGGAGGATGCAAGTTACAAAATAAAAAGGCAAGAAAACAGCAGGCCTACTGACCACTGAACCCTCCAGCATGATATAGCTGCCTGTCTAATGGGTTGGCTGATCCAGCTCCCACTCCTTAACACCTGATCTGTGTCTCTGTCCACACATCTGTGCTCTCCTACCATCACCTTTCCACCCCACATTTACTGAAGTTGTCCTGATATCTTATCCAGAAATATTATAAAGGTTTCTGCTTTAGTCTGTCTGTCTGTCTATCTGATGCCTTTCATGTCACTCATATAGTGTCTTTCTCATACTCTTTTTATTTCAGTCAATCATATAGTGCCTTTATGTCCACTTTTCTTTAATATAGTGCCTTTGTCTCTTCATCCCCTTGCCCTGTGAATGATGTGGCTTTTGCATTAACATTTTTGAAGAGCTCCAGTTACACTTGGCATTTGTTCCATGAGACACACTTCATGAATCACACTGACGGGTAATTAAGAGCAGCGAAAAATGATGGGTTTAGTTTTGGAAGTGGCAGTCGCGGTGTGATAGATGACATATAACTTCCTGATGAATAAAGATGTGATTTTTTTTTTTTTTTTTTTTTTTTTTGTTTTTTTTTCCCAACGTGGACATGACTTTTTTTTTCCTGACCATTTATGAAAAGGTGAAAAGACCGAGGGCAGCAACTTTAGTGCTTCACTTCATAATATAAAAGAAGACGGCCATTTGAGAATTTCATTTTGCAGTAAGGTTGATTGACCACTTTTGTTGAGGGTAGGAGACCTGAAAGCTGTGATGGTCATGTGCTGTGTAGCTGGGCTCAGGTGATCAGCATATTGTCATGTGTGGTGTGTTTTTTTTTTGTTTTTGTTTTTTTTTCCCCCCCTAAATCACACCTCAAGCTCATCGTCACACCTGGAAAGTCACACAGCAGACCGTGGAATCTCCTGCCTTGCTCGATGTATCCTCAAACAGTGGTTTTCATGAAATCAGCCTGCCTGAGATTTCAGACATAGCTGCACACATCGCATCAGATTGGCTGCTGCACTACTTTGCTCCCATATTCCATTGGGACTGGCCCTCTAGTACTGGACGTCTGGTGTCCGAGGGGATCTGAAATGCTCCTCCATTCCTTTTTATGGCCTACTCACTTCAATTTCAGAGTCCTGTTGAGTCACAGTACTGTTTGGTTTAAACCAGGACCCAACCCTGGATGGGACACCACTCTTTCATGAGGCTCAAGTACACTCAATGATACGAGGTGTGAATTTCTAGTAGGCAATAAATAGGATAAGTTTAGGGAGTGTAAGAGGCTTGTGACTGTGCTGAAAGTATCACGGTGCAGTGCAGACCCCAACCTGGACTGGACAACAGCCCATTACAGGTACACTCTTACATAGGGCCAAACTGAAATAGCCAGTTAGCCTAACATGCATGTCTTTGGGGATGTGAGAGGAAACGAGCACCAAGAAGAATACCCCGCATGGGCACTTTACACAGAAAACACTGAAATCAAACTCTTCATCTGCGAGGCCGCAGTGCTAACCACCATCCCAATAGGCTAGCAAAGAGCTCTGAAAGTGCAGCTTAACACGTAATAGTAACTGGTGTTGTGACGGCATTGCATACTCAAATGAGCAGCTTCAATGCCAGCTGCAGGGGAGCCAATCACAGTCACACAAGCTGTCCATTTAAGGATAGCAAACTACCTAAAACAGCAATCAAATGAGGAAAAAATCAGTAGGGTCAGCACTGACAAGCTGCACACAGCACTACTGTATGTTCTTAACCTTGTGCACTGACCGCTCTGGAACACTAAAAGCCATTTTATACAAATGATGCGTCCACTCTCGTCTAGCAATGTCTTTTTAACCTCGGCTAATTAAGCAAGCAGTTTACAATGCGACTGCATCGTGCATTGCATGTCCAGCAGGTGGCACTAGAACACTGGTAATGCTAGAAAGGCGGACCGTGAAGCTCAGGGGAGGAGAATCAACAGAATAACAAGAGAGGCGATCATGAGTACTGCCTTTAATCCGTTGAAAGGTGTGAAAACAAATAAATACTGTGCAGAAAAACACCAATAAGATAAAAAAAAAAAAAAGTCAATACTGCCCAGAAATAAGATAAAATAAAAATATCCAGTATAAAATAAAATAAGTGACCTTGTAAGGTCTTGGACTTGAATGACCTTCAGTTATAATAAGTAGTGCTACTTAGTAAATGGAGTAATTAGAATGAACCAAACCAACATAAGAACAAAAAAAAGGGCAAATAAGTTAACTTGTTAGTTCATTAGTTACAAGCAATGTACAGAAGGAGAATACATGTAGAGATAAAATAAATAACTATTAATGGGTGAATTGGATTGATCTCTCTATGTATAACTGTATCTATGTATTATACAGTGTCTTTCACATACACCTTTTTATTACACAGTGCATTTCACGATTTGTTATTGAGCATGCTTTATGTCTATATTATACTATATAGTATCCGTCTCATCTAAGTACTTATTATACGGCACACTTCTTATCTTTCTCTCTCTTTATTATGTATAGCACTTCAAATCCAGTGTCTTTCATGTCCACCTATCTATCATATAGGCCTTTTCCTATTCTATCTACTGCATATCACCTGTCCTATCTATTACTATATATATAATACCTTTCATGTTTATCTAATTTTTATTTAATGTAATTTACAATTATACTGCTACTACTGTATATAGCACCTTACCTATCTATCTATCTATCTGTAAAAGTAATAACTGGCCAAGGTTAGACTTTTGGGGCACCTTGCAGTTAACCCTGCATAATTCTCAGCAATAAGTGCAAAGAAAACACATCATCCAACACTCATCCCGACTTCCGTCCAAAATAGACTGATTAGAATAGTATTCCATATTTAAAGCGTTCTGGGAGGAAGAGGCGGGTCCAGGTGGGGCAAGCTTTGGAGGCGACATCAGATGGAACGGTGGTGTTAATCATCCTTTTTGCAGAAGAGGAAGAAGATAAGTCATTAGTACACAGTGCCACCTCCTGTCTCGGTGGAGAATTACCATCACCCAAGCCTTCAACCTGCTTCTCATGCACACGCCTGCCTGTCTGTCTGTCTATAATGCTTTTCCTGTCTACCCAGGGCCGGATTTAGATTTGATAAGGCCCTAAGCTATTTGAGACATGGGGCCCTTTATAAGTCCAGATATGCTGTAGTATATTTAAGTATATATGACAATTGCTCACTCGGACAATTTGTTTTGGGAGCCCCCAAGAAGGCGGGGGCCCTAAGCTATAGCTTGTGTAGCTTATACGTAAATCCTGCACTGTGCCTACCTATTACCATCCACAGTATAGCACCTTACACATCAATCTATTCTTTTATTGCTTTTCCTATCTTTGTCTTTTACTCTTTAAAGCACTTTAAACATTTAATATCTTACACCTGACACAACTAAATAGATAGTAAAGGCACTATATTACATAGTGTATTTCCTATGCATCTATTACTGTCTTTTATGAAACCTGTTATATTTGTTATGTGGCATTTATCTGCCTGCCTGCCTGTGTTTTAATGCCTTTTCTATCTATTGCTGTATGTAGCACCTTCCATATCAATCTTATTTACAGTATAACGCTTTTCCTATCTGTCTTGCCCCTTACATATCTACCTGTCTAATGTACAGTATAGTGCCTTTCGTATCTATCCATTTATGTGCTGCCTTTTCTTGTGTATGACTGTTTCAGCACCCTACATGTCTGTCTTTTATAGAGCAGCTTTCCTTATCTTCTCTCTCTCTCTCTCTTTCGTTCTCTCTATTATATAGTGCCTTTCCTATCTGTCTGTCTCTTTCCTCCCTTCATGTTTTTCTCCCCCACTGTATCCACCTGGTCAGCAAGCTGCACAGATTTCTCTTCCTGCCTACCAGCCTAATGGGACCCCAAAGGTGCTCATTAGTGGTGGTGGTCTTATTTTTCACATGTGTAGATTAGCATTCACACTTAATAACTCACACAGCACTTTTTTTTTTATTCATTCCATTGATTGTGACCTGCATCATGGGGACCTGCGGGGTCTTAACTCATACAGGTTGAACTGCTGCACTATAAATCTGAAGCAGTCCCATCCTGAGAGACACTGCATTGCTCATAAAAGGACTTCCTACGATAACAAATCCCATTACCTTTCCTTTAGAAATATTTTGTGTTCATATCATTTATTTTAATTTTCTAATTTCAGAGGAGATCTGCATGGCTACTTCCACCATATGTCGATGTGTCAGCATGTCTATGATCCATAAAAAGCATTCAACAGACAGAAAACACACACACATCAGGAAAAATCTCATTGTGCTGCACGCCTCTCTCTGGTTAAATAAGCGCCGGGGGGGCAAAATGGAAAGCTGAGAGGATTTTCCAGAAGAAAATGCCATACAGACAGTGTGAGTCGAGAGCAGACAGACAGAAGGAAAGGAGCCCCACATAGCCGGTGCCGTCAACGTGCTGGGAACATAAAGTGTTGTGTATACACTATTTATTATGCCCTTATTATTATGAGGTGCTGCCATTCTCCAAAATTACATTATTTCATGGGTTTTGTGCTCGCTGGGCTTTGGCAACCATGATAAATGATCCTGTTAAAAGAGTGGGATTGTAGATGGATGTTGGTAAATTAACAGGATTGTTAATAATGCAGCGCTGCAGTCAAAACGGTGGCATGTAAAGATCACGAGGCAGAATCAATTCATGGGTGCTGAATGAGGTGGAAAGTCCTTACGAAACTTAACTTGTGAATGTAGAGCTCAGTGGTCACTTGCACAGCCATGTCCAGAGGCCTCCAGAATATTCAGAGTAGACAGCACAGTCAGAGCCAGCGGTTTAATTATGGCAGACTAGCAGGTGTGATGGAAACCGTGGCGTCAGCGATTCCCAAACACAGACACGCAGCGAGTCCTGGGTTCAAATAAAGGTTGGTTTATTCACCTTAACCCTTCCAACCAGTAACTAAAGCACAAAAGCAGGTTTTTCTTTTTTCACAATTCACACCACTACAATTTCTCTCGCCACCTCACTGCCCTCCTCCAGTCAAGTGTTGTCTCTCTGCCTCCCAGCTCTGACTCACCTGGATAAGGGCGTGCGGTCCCTTTTATTACAGACCCGTGAATAATTCCTGTGCCAGGGCAATTTGCCCAATGGAAGTATTCCGGGTCACACGGAAGTCCATTATAACAGCTTGTCTCCCTGCAGCACCCTCTCACAGACTACATTTCCCAGCAATGCCCTGCTGGCTTATCACTGGGCACAGATATCTGGGGCTGCTGCCATTTAGTGTGTTGGGGGGGGGAAAAAAGCCCCCAGTGGGCTGTCCATCCATCTCTTCCGGTCCTTCCTTCTGGGTTTGATCCCTTTCTCCTAACTGGCCTGGGATGCCCATCTGCCTGTTAGAAGCCTCCCAGGTAAGGAAGCTTCCCCTCTTCTGGCCGGGGTGCCCATCCAGCCCCTGTGGCATCTACACAGGTAAGAGTCCCAGGTTCAAAACCCAGGCTGACTGTTGGCAATGTAGAATGTGTAATGAGATGCTTCTGTGGTATGTAAGAAGCCGACTTAAACCAGTTCAGCTTTGTAAGGGTGTGTTTAGGGCTATCTCAGCAGCATCAAGAGCAAGGCAGGAATCCACACAGAACGGGGAGCCGGGACACTCTGAGGAGTAGCCTCACTTCACTCAAGGAGTCAAGAGGAAGCAGGGTGGAGTTTGAGGGAGGAGTGGAAGAGATAAACGAGAGAAAGAGAGAGAAAAAGGAAAGGAAGGGCTGTAGTGTGTATCGTGTGCATCGTACTTCATACTGTGTTGCTGCTGGGAAGCAAGAATTATGCTATTTATAGAAATGGCAATATCAGTTGGTTAAAATGAGTGAATTTGTACCCTGGTTGACTTACTTGAGAGAATACAGAACTCTGTGCTTGAGTACCAGGGGTACAAGGTGGAAGAAGTGAGAGTTTGTGCACCGTTCACAGTCTGGGTGGTTCTATTCATCTTGGTGTTCATCATTTTCATCTGCTCTTTTAGACAAGAACAAAAAATATTTGACAAATGAGAGAAGGCCATCAGACTCATTTGTTTAGCTAATAGCTAAGCACCCCCAATATCTCATCCCGATTCTTCTTAAAGATTCTCAAGGATTCTGCCGCAGCTCCATGACTCTGTGTTTGTTCCAGATTAAAGAAGTGCTTCCTGGCTTCAGTCCTAAATGCACTTCTTCTTAATTTTCATTGGTGTCGTTGAGTACATGATCCAACGTCCAACTGAAAGAATTCTGCTGAATCTCCTCAATCAACGCCCTTGAGGATTAAGTTCCCATGCCGTCTTAATTCTCTGACTCTGTCAGAGTATGCCTTGTCCTGAAGTTCTCCAAATGCTTCTCATTGCTGTTCTCTCCACAGCTTCAAGTGCTGCTATGTTGTTCTTGTAGTGTGGTGACCAGAGCTGCACACATGCTCAGACTATATAATGCAAATCTGGTGTCTTACCTTCTGTGGACCACCAGGGGGCGTACACAGACAGGCAGAGACACAAGTCCATGACACAACACACATTTATTCAGAGTTGGGAAACGCTTTTGCTTTGCTCCCCAGCAGCAACACAGTATGAAGTACGAAGCACACGGTACACAATACAGTCCTTCCTTTTTTTCTCTTTTTTTCTTCTCTGTTTCTCCCTTCCTCTTTCACTCTTCCCTCAAACTCCATCAACACTGATGTTTAGTATGCTGTTTTCTTACAGGTATTTGTTATTATAGTTTCTGTAATTTTGTGATGTTACAGAAGTAAGACTTGTTGGTCTGTAATTGCCAGGGTCCATATTGTCTCCTTTCCTGAAGATTAGAGTCACATCTGCAACTTTCTAGTCCTCTGGCGCTTCTCCCTTCTCCAGTGGCTGCTCAAATGTGCTTCATAAGAGTTTATAGTTGATGTCTTTTTGTTTCTTTCAATAGATTTGGTAAAATCCCAGCAGGTTCAGACGTTTTATCAGACACATTTAAGGCTTGAAGCACATCTGACTCTTGTATTTTAAAGTCTATGAACTCTGAGTTTGTCTTTACTTCTGTATTGAATATTAGATTTGTTTCTTCCTTTAGAATTACTTGGGTCAAATATTTATTTAGTTAATTTGCTACTTCCATCTCATTTTCAATGATTTCTACTTTTGTGTCTCTGCCATTTCTTAAATTCCAAGCAGATTGTGCCGCATTCAGTATGAAGTGGGAAGTTGCAATTTCCGAGTTTGTGATTGGAATTTTCAACTGGAATGCCCCCAAAAGTTGGATTTCCTATTCATGACGTCAATCCAAAATGGTGACGTACAACGTGAACTTTAATGATATGCTTTTTATTAGCGCATCTGCCTATTTGTGTCTCGTTAAATCAGTCGTACACACAGCACTATCCAGCTTCAGTCTGTGGACATGTTTCTACTGTGTTATAATACACAAAATACTGCATAATGTGTTATCAACTGCTGTTTATTCTGATGGAGCAAAGCACAGCAAAGGTTTCCCTCAACACGTCCTTATTGGTTTTCTGAATGTTATAATGTCATTCCCTGGTCGAAGATGCAGCTTCCAAGTTTATAACGCAGTAATAGTTGGTAGGAATTTGTGTTCGTGTTACACCAATGCACATAACTTGCCATATCCTTCCTATCTATCTATCTATCTATCTATCTATCTATCTATCTATCAAATCCTGCCAACTATGCTATCTATCTATCTATCTATTACAATTAAACCACACAATACCATACACAACACCAGCACAACGTTATATGCAGTAAACGCATAGTAAAGCAGAATTGCACTCTTGACAACTTAATATATTAAGTGCTGTAAGTCTTATATAAAATAAACATAATTGTCTCCTTTCCTCGAGATTGGAGTCACATGTGCAACTCTCCAGTCCTCTTGCGCTTCTCCCTTCTCCAGTGGCTGCTCAAAAGTGCTTCGTTTATAGTTGATGTCTTTTGTTTCCTTCGATAGATTTGGTAAAATCCAATCAGGTTCAGAAGTTTTATCAGACGCATCAAAGGCTTGAAGCACATCTGAGTCTTGTATTTTAAAGTCTATGAACTCTGAGTTTGTCTTTACTTCTGCAGGGAGTATTAGATTTGTTTCTTCCATTACGCTTACTTGAGTGAAATATTTATTTGGTTCATTTGCTACTTCCTTATCATTTTCAATGATGTCTCCTTTTGTGTCTCTGATGTTTCTTAAATTCTCTTTCGAACTTAATATTGAATAGAGGAGGCTAGAAATCGGGAAGTGACAGAGACGAGCCAGAGGCTGTGTTTTATCAGAGTGACTGCAGTACTAGGTGCTTTTTATCTTTATTCTTAAATTCTCTTTTGTCGTCTTTGTTTCCTTTACGTTTTATCCTGCTCATTCTTTTTCCCTTCAGTCCCCCTGCACTTTTCTTGGTTTCTTAATTACAGGTGCAGGGCTGCTAATTCGGTTTCAGACGTCAGGCGCCACGGTCCTTTGGATGTTGTAGCCCCCTGCTGCAGACCTCCACACTCTTCACCCTCAACTGCCGCTGTCTCTTAACCAAAATGGGTTTTTTTCAGAGTCTCTCCCTGGACAAGTCAATGAAGTGACATCTAATAAAGTGTGCGTGGGCGCCCTGATCTCCATAAACACACACTCATCCATACAGAAAGGTACCCACCAAATGGTAGACAGCACAAACCCCATCCTTTAGCCTAATTAATAAAATAAAGAATTTAAAGTCCTTTTGCAGAATATTAGGTTGGTTCGGTCTTTAGTCGGACATGACCTCTGGTTGCCAGGGCAGGAGATGGGCACGCACTCAGTTTGTGTGACTACCGTTAGCTGTAACCAAGCTGCAAGGTCATGCTCTGCTTCAGGTGGTACAATCTTCTGGTGGTCCTTAACTTCAAATTTGGGAACCCCCAGGTGCAGCAGGTGAAGCGTATTTCTGCAATTTGGAGTTGTTTTTGTTTTGAATCAATTTGTTGTAATTAGGATGGTGCTGATTGCACAATGTGCCAACATTGGCAAATACACTTTGTGTTTGTGAAAGAGAGGTGGAGGTGGCAGGCGCCTTGTATGATCTCTGCTAGGCGCACCTAATGACCCGGGACTGCCACGACATTTATGCCCAGTCTATCCAGCTCTATGCTGCTAAGCGGTGATGCAGAATCACATGGACACAAGGCGCTCGTGGAGCTTCATTTTCCAGTGGCTGCACTTTTATCAGGAAGCCAGAAGCAGGAGACAGTTACTTGTAATCACAGTCTTGACAGCATCTTGGCATGGTTCTGACAAAAAAAAAAAGCTAAGAAAGACTGGAGGTGTATGGACTTTATCATGTTACTAATTAGAAAAGTCAATCCCTGACGTCCTGAGGCATTTTCACAGAGGCAGAGTTAATGTGGCTGCATGAGCGCTTCAAAAGGGAGCAGATAAAAGCCTCAGCTGGACGTACTGCTATGTGGCCAGCTGCTGGGAGATGCTCGGATCTCTGGCAAATGGAGCAGCTGTTGATGGTTCAGTTAAGTGGCACCCACTAATTGTTCAGCTTGGTAAAATGGGGTGGGAGTCGTCAGAGCCCTTTTATTTATAAGCAACTCCAAAAGGCATAAACTCAAATAGATGCATAGAAGTAGAAAGCGGCACCATTATTAACCCACATGGGATGCCACCATCACAGGAGGGGGTCACTGAAGACCCCGTGTTTAAGGGGTGCTGGGGTATTCAGCCAGTCTGGTCTCAGGTACACCACTACAGAGAGGGGAGCCTGCAGGAATAACCAGTGCCCACAGTTGGAGTTCTGCCCATGCGACTTGTGTACCCTGTAGATCAGGTCTTCCAAAGGTAGCCTGATGACCAAAGTTTTTATCGGTTTATAACAGGGACCAGACTTCCTCTTTTATGAGATGGGAACTGCAAGCTTACTATTGAGGTGACTCTGGGGCTGGCCCCGAGTTGTCTTCTAAAGCCATCGAGAGCCCAGGAGAGGAGTTGTGACAAGGGGCTCAGTTGGGGAAAAGAGGAGACACCAGAATGCAAAGGGAGAGTAGCCTGAGAAACTGCTTTGTGATGCTTGGAGGTGAGGATGTGGGCAAGCCGTCCTGCATGGTGGGCAACATTCAAAATACGTTGTCCAGCCCCGGTTTTGTTGTTTTTCTCTGTTTATTTAATACTGGCTGTGCTCCCCATCTCTAAGCGATCAACGTTGACCTTAGTGTTAACGTTTGCAGTTCATCTATCGGAGTGTGTTTTGTAATGCATGTAGTAATAAAATGCATTGCCTTTTCATTCTAACAGATGGCCCATCACAAACATTTGTAATTTTCAAATGCATTATTACAAATGTTTTTGATGCACCATTTGTTGGAATGACCTAGACTATGTGCATGTCTCTCTTATATGCCATTCCTTTAAAGCAGTCTTCATTTTTTCAATGCACCATCTGTTGGAATGACAAATGCAATGCATTTTATTACTACAAATGTTTATGATGCATCACCTGTTGGAACGACAGAGACATAGTTACCGGACGGACACACAGATACACAGACACATAGACCTATCCTTTTATTAAGGCGGGTTGTCTTTGCTGCCCTTGTTCATTCCTCCCCTGTATTTTCTTTATTTAATGAAATGCATAGTTTTGTAAAGATTTGGCATGACTCTATGCAGAAGGTTCACTACAGAAGCCCCAGTCTTTGTGATATTAAAGTACTGTTCATACACATAAACAGAGAAATGATATTGTGCGGGCGTCAAGTTATAATACAATATGCACATTTATACACATACAGTATACAGTACCACATACTGCCAGAAAACGTAATGATGGCCGTGAGAGAAAGGTGCCGGAACTTACTGTGTAGCCACAGATTGATCAGTGTGCCCATGCTGACCCCTGTCCACCACCATAAGTGCCTACAATGAGCACGTGAACCATGGGGCAGTCGAAGGAGGTGGCCTGGTCAGATAAGTCACATTTTTTTTGAGATCATGCGGATGGCATGTGAATCATTAACCTGGGAAAAAGAGGAGGCACCATGAGAAGATGGAGGCATGTCACTTTGGGCACTGTTCAGCTGGGAAACCTTGGGTCCTGGCGTTCATGTGGATGTCACTTTGACACATACCACCTACCTGCACACCGCATACACCCCTTTATGTAATGATATTCCTTGATGGCACTGGCCCCATTCGGCAGGGTAATGTGCCCTGCCACACAACCAAACATCGTTCTGGAATTGTATGAGGAACTCGATAAAGAGTTTGGGGGGCTTGACTTGGCCTCCAGGTTGCCTAGATCTCAATCTGATCGGTCATCTGTAGGATGTTCTGAAAAAACCAAGTCTGATCCACGTTTGCCTCTGTTTGGACCTGTCACACATGCCCATTCATTTGGAAATCTGTCGATGCCCTTCACACACAGTTGGCACTCTTGATGGATTCACACACACACACACTATATCTTTACAATAACATTTGCCCACACACTCGGCATACACCTGTCTACATCTTTTGCCTTCAAGACGTGAACTCAACAGGTGCATTCATATTTAACAAGCCCCGCGGGCACCGGATCCACAAGGTCGATACTCATTTGAGCACTCATTAACTGTACAAAGTTACAGATCGATTCCGGCTTGACCATTGAACCAGAGAGCCTCCATGGGAAGAGCCGTCAATCACTTTTTTTGGATTTGTGGCTCCTTGAAACCAGTAAGTAAGAATCTGATGGCGAATCTGAGAAATTTTCTTTTTTTCTTTTTTTTTTATTTCATTTTTATTTCTTGGCCCATTCTGTAAGACGGGAAACAATGAGCGCTCCTTCACCCGCTATTGAGAGCCAACTGACAAGGCATCCATCACCTTGAGAATTTAATCAGGCTTCCTGCAATAAGCACAGCCTGGTGAACTGTTCTATTAAATGTGCTGGAAGCGCTCCTTTCACCCCATTCAGATGAGATCTGGCGGTATACGGCTGAAAAGAGAGAAGAATTAAAAATGCAAACAAACAAACAACAACAAAAACAAAAAAAAAGCACTTTCAGGTCAACAAGTAGCAGAATAAATGGTGTGAATGTGTCTGCGGTTTGTGTTGCGCACCAGAGGGCCTTGAGGCCAGCGTCACTTTCATAGCTAATGTGTGTGTGTGTGTGTGTGTGTGTGAGAGACAGAGAGAGAGAGACGCCTAATGGAACACTTGACTCAGAAATTCCTCAGCAAAGATTTCATTTGCTTGGTGTTGTCTGCTTCTTCCTGGCCATACCGTCTAGAGGCACGTTTACTTATGATGGCTGCAGACGTGACCTGTTTGGGCTGAGAGCTTTCATGAGATGGCAGTGAACCATAAGTGCAACATTGACCCGTGTGCAGTTCTCTGTGGAAAGTTTGATTTTAAGTATTTCTGCTTTAAATAGATAGAGAGAAAGATATGAAAGACACTCTATGATTGATAGATAAATGGACAGATATTAAAGGTACTATATAATAGTGTCATGCATGCATGCCAGGGGGCCACCATCCTACCTCTGATATGGTCAGCAAATGCCACCCTGGGACAAGTGGGGGTGCTGTCACTAATAGTGTCTTCTCTTTCTACATATGATCAGACAAAACAAACGACGAGGATGCCTAGTTATACCCGCACCGCCCAGAGTTGGCCACGCCCTAGACACCATGAAAGGGGCGTCCCCTGGACAATGGAATCATTTTGGACCCCACATCATACAGGACCAAGCTCCCTTTGACGCTACTCTAAAGTTTCAGCTGATACAGACCTTGTTGGTTTGTGCCCTGAGCACTATTTATTAATTGTTTCATTTACTTTTATGAGTTTACTAGCAAAATACCCGCGCTTCGCAGCAGAGAAGTAGTGTGTTAAAGAAGTAATGAAAAAGAAACGGAAACATTTTGAAAATAACGTAACATGATTGTAAATGTAATTGTTTTGCCACTGTTGTGAGTGATGAGTGTTGCTGTCATATATATATATATATATATATATATATATATATATATACACACACATATATAAACATATATATATACATATCCATACATATACACATATATTCATCCACATATCTATATATATACATATCTCGTATACATATCTACATATATATATACATACACACACATATATACACACAAATACATATATATATATATATACATACACACACACATATATATAAACATATATATATACATATACATACATACATATCTACATATATACACACACACACACACATATATAAACATATATACTCAGCAAAAAAAGAAACGTCCCCTGACTTTCAACTGTTTTTACTTTCAGTAGACTTAATGTGTAAATATTTGTATGAACACTAAAAGAGTCAACACCATAAGACATAAACTAAAAATGTTTCACAATGTGTCCCTGAATGAAGGGAGGCTCAAAATCAAAAGTACCAGTCAGTATCTGGTGTGGCCACCAGCTGCTTGAAGTACTGCAGTGCATCTCCTCCTCATGGACTGGACCAGATTTGTCAGTTCTTACTGTGAGATGTTACCCCATTCTTCCACCAAGGCACCTGCAAGTTCCTGGACATTTCTGGGGGGAATGGCCCTAGCCCTCACCCTGCGATCCAACAGGTCCCAGACGTGCTCAATGGGATTGAGATCTGGGCTCTTCGCTGGCCATGGCAGAACACTGACATTGCTGTCATGCAGAAACTCACGCACTTTTTGCCACTCCTGTCTGGTCCAGCGAAGGTGGGTTTGTGCCCATAGGCGGCGTTGTTGCTGGTGATGTCTGGTAAGGACCTGCCTTACAACAGGCCTGCAAGCCCTCAGTCCAGCCTCTCTCAGCCTATTGCGGACAGTCTGAGCACTGATGGAGGGATTGTGTGTTCCTGGTGTGACTCGGGCAGTTGTTGTGGCCATCCTGTACCTGTCACGCAGGTGTGATATTCAGATGTACCGATCCTGTGCAGGTGTTGTTACACGTGGTCTTCCACTGCGAGGATGATCAGCTGTCCTTCCTGTCTCCCTGTAGCGCTGTCTTAGGCGTCTCACAGTGTGGACATGGCAATTTATTGCCCTAGCCACATCAGCAGTCCTCATGCCTCCCTGCAGCATGCCTAATGCACGTTCACGCAGATGAGCAGGGACCCTGGGCATCTTTCTTTGGGTGTTTTTCACAATCGGTAGACAAGTCTCTTTAGTGTCCTGCGTTTTTAGAACTGTGACCTTAAATGCTTACTTTCTGTAAGCTGTTAAGGTCTTAACGACCATTCCACAGGTGCATGTTAATTAATTGATTATGGTTAATTGAACATGCATGGAAAACATTGTTTAAACAATTTACAAAGAAGATCTGTAAAGTTATTTGGATTTTTAAAACATTATTGTTGAAATACACAGTCCTGAAAAAGGGACGTTTCTTTTTTTGCTGAGTATATATATATATATATATATATATATATATATATATATATAAAATATACAGCCCTGATCAAAAATTTAAGACCACTTGAAAAATGGCAAAAAATCATATTTTGCATGGTTGGATCTTAACAAGGTTCCAAGTAGAGCTTCAACATGCAACAAGAAGAAATGGGAGTGAGACAAAACATTTGTTGAGCTTTCAATTAATTGAAAATAACGATTAAATTGAAACAGGCTGTTTTACAGCTGATCAAAATTTTAGGACCACATGCCTTTAAAAGGCCAAATCTGTGCAAAGATGTGGATTCATTGCCATTTTCTGTCAGGTAGTCGCACGTTCTGATGGCAAAGGCAAAAAAACTCTCCCTTTTTGAACGTGGTCGGGTTGTTGTACTGCATAAGCAGGGTCTCTCACAGCGCGCCATCGCTGCTGAGGTGGGAGGCAGTAAGACCGTCATTTGGAATTTCTTAAATGATCCTGAGGGTTATTGAACAAAAAAGTCAAGTGGAGGAGGATCCAATTGGCTGGAGGATCCAATTGGCTGTCCGTCAAGGCACTGGACGATCCTCGACCCAAATTAAGGCCGTTTCTGGTGCTGACTGCAGCCCCATAACCATCAGATGACATCTGAGACTGAAGGGCTTCAAAAACAAAAAACTTCTTCAAAGACCTCGTCTCCTTGAACGCCACAGAACTGCTCGTTTGGACTTTGCAAGAGAACACCAAACATGGGACATTCAAAGGTGGAAGAGTTTTATTCTCTGATGAGAAAAAAATTTAACCTTGATGGTCCTGATGGTTTCCAACGTTGCTGGCATGACAAGCAGATCCCACCTGAGATGTTTTCTATGCGCCACAGTGGAGGGGGCGCCATAATGGTCTGGGGTGCTTTTTCCTTCAGTGGAACAATGGAGCTTCAGGAAGTGCAGGGGCGTCAAACGACCGCTGGCTATGTCCACATGTTGCAGAGAGCATTCCTCATGACTGAGGGCCCTCGTCTGTGTGGTAACGACTGGGTTTTTCAACAGGACAACGCTACAGTACACAATGCCCGCAGGACAAGGGACTTCTTCCAGGAGAATAACATCACTCTTTTGGCCCATCCTGCTTGTTCCCCTGATCTAAATCCAATTGAGAACCTTTTGGGGATGGATGGCAAGGGAAGTTTACAAAAATGGACAACAGTTCCAGACAGTAGATGCCCTTCGTGCGGCCGTCTTCACCACTTGGAGAAATGTTCCCACTCACCTCATGGAAACGCTTGCATCAAACATGCCGTAACGAATTTTTGAAGTGATCAACAATAACAGTGGAGCTACTCAGTACTGAGTTCATGTTTGGAAGTTTGATTTCTGTTTTGGGGGGGTTTTACGGGTTTTTTTGGAGGTGTGGTCCTAAACTTTTGATCAGCTGTAAAACGGCCTGTTTCAGTTTAATCGTTGTTTTCATTAAATTGCATGCTCAAAAAATGTTTTGTCTCACTCCCATTTCTTCTTGTTGCATGTTGAAGCTCTACTTGGAACCTTGTTAAGATCAAACCATGCAAAATATGATTTTTTTGCCATTTTTCAAGTGGTCTTAAACTTTTGATCGGGACTGTAAATACACACTCTTTGGGGTGTGAGCAACTGTTGCTGGGGGTGGCAGAATCCATCAAGGAAGAAAAATGAAAAACATTATTTGTAGAAAATCATAATTTATTTATCCATTCCTAAATAATTAAATGGGCAGGCTATTTCATATCAGTGCAATACGCTGTTTGTTAAAACGGATGACTCCCGCTCTTACGTGCAAGTCTGCGTGGATATTATGAACTATCATATCTGTTCAAGTTCTATTTAAATTTTAAATAGAAGGAATTTTTATTTAGTCGACAGAAATATCTTTGGTAGGAATGTAAGTTAAATGTAGGCATCATTGCATAAATTTTTCTTCACCATACAAATGTAAAGAGTAAATTCGCCTTACATTCCAACCAAAGATATTTGTTTCGACTAAATCGGGGTGTCAAACTCAATTGCACAGGGGGCCAAAATCCAAAACACACTTTAGGTCGCGGGTCAAACAGGATAAACATTTATTGAACACACTAAAACTAAACTTTTAAAAATCAACTTTTTTGAACATAAATATGAATAAAAACAGACAGGAATATTATTCCGGAATAAATCAACTCAAACCTTAAATAACTTATAATATTTTGTTCTCCATAAAAATATATCCTGTCTGAATTATACAAGTTAGAAATAAAGTAAACGTTGAAAGAACAAACATTCAAATTTCTTTACTCTTATGTAATTTTATATAAAAAATAAACTTAAATTTTAAATATCCCAAAAGATTTTGCTCTCCATAAAAATATATCCTGTCAAAATTATACAAATTCAAATATGAACATGCTGCATAACAAAACCTGGAAATATAAATAAAATGTGTTCTTTTCAGCAATAACAAATCAAATCATTCAGTTGTCTTTGCTCTTATGTCTTTTTATCAGAGCTGGATGCCTGGCATCTTTTTTTGGCAACAAGTTCGTTTATGTTTGGTGTGAGGTTCTGTGTTGTGGAGATTCTCAGGATGGACTGCAGGTGCTCATCAGTGAGGCGACTCCTATGTGCTGTTTTGTTAGTCTTCATCACTGAGAAGAGCTTCTCACACAGATATGTGCTACCAAACATGCACAAGGTTCGAGCTGCATGTAGACGGAGCTGGAGCATTTCTGCGGGAATGGAGTGAATAAACTGTGCGGGCCCTGCAGTATCGTACTTTGCCTTCAGTGTGCCATTACACTGCAGCTCAATCACCTCCATCTGAATCTGCACAGGTGCAGTTTCCACATCGACGGCAAATGGGTTGCGTAACAACTCAAAATTCTTTTTTTGTTCTTCAAAGTCACCAAAGCGCTGTGCGAACTCAGTGCGCAGTGCGCTCAGTTTATCAGCAAAGTGAGTATTTGGGAACACCGTTGTGCTGACTTGGTTCAACATTACTTGGCAACAGGGAAAGTGGGGCAAGTTGCACTGGTGCATTTGTGTCTGCAATAAAAGCAGCTTCACTTGAAATCACTTTGTGATTTTGCACGGGTAAAAACGTCTGCTGAAGTGTCAGATTCTTCTTTAACTCTTCTGCTTTCTGTATCTTTTGCATTGCATTCAGGTCTTTCAGGTTATCCTGATGTTTTGTCTCATAGTGCCGTCTTAGATTAAATTCTGTAATTACAGCCACATTAGCTCCACAAATGAGACAGACGGGTTTACCGGCAATGTCAGTAAACATATACTCAGCCTCCCATCGGTTTTTAAAGGCTCTATTTTCAGAATCAACTTTTCTCTTCGGCATCGTGTGGGCTAGCTTCGCAATAACTTGCAGCATCATAAGCTAGACTTGATTAACGAGGTAAGTGTTCGGCAAGGCAGCTGAAGCGCTGCATTATGGGATCTGTAGTTTATTGTGTTACCAGCGCTTCATATCCCCGGGCAATTAATAACAATAATATATAAAATGATCTCGCAGGCCGGATATAATTACACGCCGCGCCGGATGTTAGTTTGACACATATGGACTAAATAGAACTTGAAAAGATATATTTTTTCGAATGTGATCGAGTTGACGCGCGCTACATCAAGCCCGCGTGCTATTGTGGTTTTGCCTGCGTGCCTCAATAAGTCATCCTCCCCTCGCTCTTACTTTTTTACCGTTCATCTAATGAATACACTGAGTATGGCTTTACCAAAACAATCATTGATGGCGAATAAAGTATCCATTATTCATAAAGTTTCAATTGGTGATCTGTCTTTCTGCGTTAACTGCATAATTTTTCATACGTCTCAAACCAAGGTAATGCGAGGCTAAAATGAATCAGGAAGCGCGCGTACATACTCAGTGCATCCCCTCTTGGGAATCGAACCTCGGATGTAGGTGCTAGAGGCGAAGCCTCTACAATTGCGCCACAGCGTGTGGCTTGTCTATTTGAGAGTATGTAGATCAGGGTATATATATACTTATATACCCGCGTTTCGCAGCGGAGAAGTAGTGTGTTAAAGAAGTTATGAAAAAGAAAAGGGAACATTTTAAAAATAACGTAACATGATTGTCAATATACAGTAATTGTTTTGTGAGTGTTGCTGTCATCAAGGATTTCATCATTATTTCTTGCAATCAGGTTCGTATTTGGAGGATGTGTTTATTTAATGGTAGCTAAGACCCGGCACTTAAACGTTTCTTGCTACAGCAATTTTAACTCCGTTACAAAGTGATCCAAAGTCTCGTTTATACCTCGTGTCTTCTCAGTAAACTTGTATCTGGCGAATACCGTCATTCGCCGTAGGCATGACAAACGGCAGCGGGAGTGTGTCTATAAACTTAATATAAACTTACGGTTCATGCCGTGCTTTGTTTCCGCAGTAGCTGTACTTATGAATACGCTTGTATGCATCACTTGCTTCATAATCTTTTTCTGCCTTCTCAATTGTGAAATGGCGTTTTTTGTTCAGCGCTGTTTGGAGGTCTTCCTTGTTCTCTACGTACTTACGTAGGATGCGTGATGATGTCACACGAAACTCCGCCCCCCCCCCACGGCCATCCAGCTCACCTCCATTACATTATATGGAGAAAAATAGCTTCCAGTTATGACCATTACGTGTAGAATTTCGAAATGAAACCTGCCCAACTTTTGTAAGTAAGCTGTAAGAAATGAGCCTGCCAAATTTCAGCCGTCTACCCACACGGGAACTTGGAGAATTAGTGATGAGTGAGTGAGTCAGTCAGTCAGTGAGGGCTTTGCCTTTTATTAGTATAGATTAAAAGAGTTAGCACGGTTGGTGCCCCAACATTCCTTTTTTGTTGCCCTCTGTTCTTCAGTCACAATAGACAGATAGATATGAAAGGCATTATATGATAGATAGATAGTGATGTTGGCAGGATTAAATAGATAGATAGCATAGTTGGCAGTTTTAGATAGCGTAGTTGGCAGGATTAAATGGATAGATACATGTGAAGGGCACTATATAATAGATAGAAAGAAGAGTGCAGGCTGTTATGAAAGGTTTTACAAATGGGATGTCCAATGAGGTCTCAAAGGTGTAATAGGTGTGCTCATAGAGTGCTGACACATGGATTGATAGATATTGTGAAAGGCGCTATATAACTGATAGATTTGAAAGCCACTTTATATCAAATAGCTATAAAAGGCTCTGTATTATAAATTGAAGAACAGAGTAACATCTAAACCCCGCAAAGCATTTGAAACAGAACCCAGATAAATAGATATGAAGGCACTATAAGATAGATAGATAGAAAGGCACTGTATGTTTGATAGATACAGTAGATAGTGTAACTGGTGGTAGGGACCCAAAGCAAGGCAATAAGAATCATTAGGTAACCAACCTGGTTCCCCCTTTAATTATAGTTAGAAAAAGCAATATATATATAATGTAACAAAGAGACAAAAGTAGGTAATAAATCTTTGGGACACCAGTAAGGCTAACCCCGTATATTAAAATAAAACGAGAGGTATAGCATGTTGAAAATGAAATGTCGTGACAATGTGAGTCCAAGATAGACTGATTAAGATAGCGTTGTCTGCAGTGATAAAAGTTCTTGGCAGGGAGAAGGGGTTCCAGATGGGTAGAAACCAGAAGTGAGATCAGAGGTGTCATGATTGTCAGTCTTCTAGTCTGCAGAGAGGAAGAGAAAAGGCCTAAGTCAACAGCACCCTCTGTCTTTCAGGGGGAGGGTTACAATTACCCAAACCCTTAGACTGTCCCCTGTGTGCACGCATAATAAATAATATACTAGCCGATGCCCATCGTAGCATACAGCGGTGTAAGAATAAGAACGGAAAACGGTGAGAAAGGAATTCAGAAATCAAGAAGAAAGAAATACTTCTTGAAAGACGCAGTTGTGAATAGGTGTTTTGCTCGAGACGACGCATAATGAGTCAAAAGATCTAACAGTAGAAAAAGCCATGTACAACAATAGTTTTGTTGCATGTATCTTGGACTTCTTGGAAATGTGGACGGTAATATGATCATTTTGCCTACACGTATGTTATTTTCAGCCTTTGCTTGCAGTGCGTCTGATAGTCCTTTGTATTGTTCCACACTCAGATCTTGTTGATGTAATCTATACTAATAAAAGGCAAAGCCCTCACTGACTCACTCACTGACTAACTCATCACTAATTCTCCAACTTCCCGTGTAGGTGGAAGGCTGAAATTTTGCAGGCTCATTCCTTACAGCTTACTTACAAATGTTAGGCAGGTTTCATTTCTACATTCTACACATAACGGTCATAACTGGAACCTACTTTCGTCCATATACTGTATACGGCCATAGCCTGCAGCTCGGTCGCAGTGTGAGGCGGAGTTGCGTCTCGCATCATCACGCCTCCCACGTAATTGAGTGCCTGCCCATATAAGGTAAATATTCGCGGGTGAAGGACTGTGCTTAGCATATTCATAAGTGCAGCTACTGCGGAAGCCCTCCCTCAGCAAAAGTGCGAGTAAGTGCCGGGTCTGAGCTAAAATTAAATAAAGCTGTGGACATCGCAAGATCGCACGAGATATTCGCAAGATACAAGTTTAATGAGAAGACGCAGGGTATAAAGCCTCAATGCTAAAGACCTGGCGAAGTCATGGAGAACATGGAAGGATGAGTTCACATTATACACAGAACTTGCAATGCTGGAGGCAGAGGTAAATGCTAAGGTCAGATTATTCCGTTATCTTATTGGAGAGAGCGGCAGAGAATTGTCAGGCGCTGACCGGTGATGTAAGACCTGATGAGTTAACCATGAGCTTGAGTGGTGGGCCGTCAGGGCCTGCAAGGCTTTCTCTGCTGGCCTAAAAAATATCTGAATCACAAACTGATGTTAATTATATTTTGTCCATGAATGCTTATTAAATAATTCCAAATGGTCTGTCCGCTTCCTTTCATAGCTTTTCTGATGGTTGTGCTGCTTCCAGACATGTATTTTCGTATTGAAGCATTTAACCAATCACATTTCAGCCATCATTTGTTGCCAGGCAGAGAGGCCTTCACAATCCGTTCTGCAGGCCCTCTAATACAGAATAAATGTCAATTAAACTGTTGCTTCAACCAATCAGATTTTGAGTTGGTGTCAGTAGGGCCCTCTAGCAGGCGTACGGCAACATCACCGTATTCAGACCCATTGATTAGATAGAAGCCGATATGAGGAACTCTACAAGGCCACTGAACTCACCGCAGGCACTCCTAGCGCAAGATCCTCGGGCGCACTACCACTAACTCCACGGCAGGATTCTGGACAATATTATTTGCCAGACACAGACCAGATTTCAAGACCACAAAAAACTGATGTTTGTCACGCTCCTCGATCCCCCGAAGTTTCGGGAATACAATAAACATTTCCCGCATGCAGCCTTCTCCAGTTTAACACAGAGCCACAGAGCGCTTTTTACTCTGTCTCCGCTAAAAACAGAACTGACTGTAATGTATGCCATGGATGATTTTGCAGGAAAATCTCCCACTGATCTCCTTGACTTTCTTCATTAGAAAACTCTGAATGAGAGCATGGGGCAGCTGTACACATTGGTATATTTGGCGGTGACCATTCCTGTGTCCACTGCTTCTGTCGAGCGGACATTTTCAGCCCTAAAGCGAATTCAAACTTATGCCAGAAATACGACAGGGCAGGTTCGACTTTCAGCATTAGCTTCGATGGCGATAGAAAGGGACTTTTTGATGGAACTGAAGCGCATGGATAATCTGTACGACAGAGTAATTAAACTGTTTTTGAGGAAAGAGAGGAGGATGGATTTTGTTTACAAATAATCCAAATTTTTGGTGAGTAAAATGTTGCGATTTTCCTAAATAATATTGCCAGTTTATGAGTTATTGATGTTTTTTATGTGTGTCGCGGCTGTGGCTGCAGTACAAAGGAACTTGCTCACCCCTGATTTGTCTATTCAATAAAGGCATTTATAGTGGCTACAGGAGTTATCTATCTGCGATGCAGCGGCTCTTTAATCTGTATTTCTGCATATTAAGATGGTTTTTATAACCATAAATTAGTTTTTGGGGGGTGGGTTGATTCAGACGGAGCACTACTGAAGGCCTAGGTGTGAGATGCACGGTCCGCCAATGGACCAGATGATACGTAAATTTGATGAACATTACAACCTGAAAATAAACGAAACTGTAGAGAGGTTCAGATTATACTTCTCCCAGTGCGTCTCTCTAAATCCTCCATGCGGGAACATTATCATAAGGCTTAACAATCTTATTGTTACACCTTCTGCGTGCACCCAACCGTCCTTATTACGAAGTCTTCCTTGCTTTACCGCTGGCTGCTTTCCATTCCCCTTCCTAGCTCTTTATTTAAACAGTTTTCCTTCTCACTTTTCTGCTCCTTCGCTGTCTTCTCCCTTTTTGATCAAAATACGCACCTCCTTGCCTTTTTACAGTCAGTTCCCCTTACGTCACACCATGGTACGTTTAGCACAAGTTAATACCGGGAATGCCTGTTAAACATCTTACATTCACAAGTAGCGATTTCCGTGGTGAACACTTCGATGAATGAAACCTGTTATCTTTACAACGGTTGACAAACACGGAATGTAACTTCAAAACAACACATCCTCCAAATACGAACCTGATTGAAAGAAGTAATGATAATCAAATCCTTGATGACAGCAACACTCATAACAGTGACAAAACAATTACATTGACAATCAGGTTATGTTATTTTTAAAATGTTTCTTTTTCATAACTTCTTTTAACACACTACTTCTCCGCTGCGAAGCGCGGGTATTTTGCTAGTCTGAGATAGTGGAGACGCACGCCCTCTGTTTTAACATACGCATCTACAACGTACTGTTGAAATAGTTTGCCACCGGAGTGCAAAATACTAAATGTATTCCTCATTGATAATCTGTACGCATAAAATCCTGATTCGGTTGGCGGTTCTTTTATCGGGAACATGTTGTAAATCTTTGTGCCAGCCAATGTCTCTATAAGGGAATAAAAGTGGGTAAACCATAGGATCGCAATTCATATTGAGCGTGAAAATCTGTTTACAGGAGTTGCCTCTGGGAGAGCTGCAAATGTCCCTTTCGGCAGGGGGTTCGCTATCTTCTCCGAAGAAAATCGCTGCAACATCAGACGAAGAGGACGAATAGGAATCGAGAAATGCCGTGTCGGCTGCATGTGGGCGGGAGCGGTTTTGAAGTGGAAGCAGGACGAACCAGAACAGAAATATATATAAGATATATTGATTTGATCAAAATGACAGCAAAGTAAACCCATAGCACTTTATCAGCTGACTTCACAGGATGTGTGGGGGTCACATGAGTGACATGTTTGTGTCCTCACCGTTTGAATTTGTCACAACAGTAGATCATTTGTTTATGTCCTGCCTTTTCAATAACAGTAAGAGATTGGACTAAAGATTCGGGGACTTTTACAAGCCATTATGAAAAATACCAGAAATATTCATATAAAATGTTAAAATCAATGGACTTGGGTTTAAATGACCCTGTAGTTAGGATATAGCAGGTTGGATAATGGATGGCTATATAAAATATATACAGTGGGTACGGAAAGTATTCAGACCCCCTTCAATTTTTCACTCTTTGTTATATTGCAGCCATTTGCTAAAATCATTTAAATTAATTTTTT
>JANRMT010062827.1:3797524-3851951 GCA_026402145.1 Polypterus bichir lapradei
AAATGCAATGTATACTTCTCTGTAATATGCCATTTGGTATGGGATTCATACAAGCATTGTTAATGTTTGTCAGGTGCCATCTTTTGGAATGACAAATGCAATGTATATGTCTCTGTTGTATGCCATTTGTTAGGGAATTTTTAAAAGCATTGTTAATGTTTGTGAGGCACCATCTGTTGGAATGAAATGTGCAATGCATTTTATTACCACACATGTTTGTGATACACCATCTTTTGGAATGACAGAGACATAGCAACTGGACAGACGCAGACAGCCACTTGTGTTTTTTTTTAAGGTGAAAGGATACATTTGTCATTTTTGCCCATCAATCTAAATAGCTTATGATGACACGTTTTTAGAAAGGTTTGCAGATTTGTTAAAAATCGTAAACTGGAATCTCTCATGCTTAGAAATATTTGGCCCCTTTGTTCAGGTCTTTGCCGAAGCCCCTTTAATAGCAATTCCTGTTTCGAGTCTTCTTGGGTAAGTCTCTGCAACTGAAGTTTCTCATTCCTAGATGTACTCAGACCTTTGCTGTGGCACTCTGAATTGTGTAATTCTCCCTGAGGTGTATCTAGAACTTGATTGGAGTCCCCCTGTGACAAACTGAATTGATTAGACATTTAGAAAAGCACACATGGACACAGGACAAAAAAACAAGCTATCACGTCCAAGGAACTCTTGGTAGACCTCCATGGTTAAATTGTGGCAATGCATACATCGAGGCAAAGGCATAAAACCATTTTTAAAGCTTTGAGTGTCTCAAGGAGCACAGTGACCTCAAGGACTGTGTTTGGAGCCACCAGGACTCTCCCTTGAGCTAGCCATTGTGAAGAAACAAACAAGAGAACCACTGTAAAGAGTTGGGGAGTCCACCCCGTATACTCTGAAAACGAACAAAAAGAGTAGTCACATAAGACTGAGCCACTAACAAAATGAAAGCTTGGGTTTATATAGGAGGGAAACAGGAAAGGATGGGATCTTAGGTGGATGAGGGGGTCTGCACGAGGGCG
Source organism: Polypterus bichir lapradei (assembly GCA_026402145.1). Taxonomy (NCBI): domain Eukaryota; kingdom Metazoa; phylum Chordata; class Cladistia; order Polypteriformes; family Polypteridae; genus Polypterus; species Polypterus bichir. The sequence continues at coordinate 3,798,538 of JANRMT010062827.1, forward strand.
TGATGGAAAGGCAGAAGTGGGTGGAGTCTTAATTGGTTTTTCCTTCTGGTGGTCTGTGGAAAAGGGAAAAAAGGTGTTAATGCCATTCATCAGCCCCTGGCTCGGTACCTTAATAGTAGTTAAGCCCTCAAGCTGCCATTTATGCGCATGTGTGTGACACCATCCAGCCAAACAGTGTAACCAGACAAACATGGCCTTGGTCAGGGAGGTGACCAAGAACTCAATGGATACTCTAACAGAGCTTCAGAAGTCCTCTGCTGAGATGGTAGAGCCTGTCAGAAGGACAACTGTCTCCACAGCACTCCATCCTTCAGGCATTTATGGTGTAGTGGATGGACAGACGCCATTCTTGAGTAAAAGGCATTGGACAGTTTAAAGAACTCCGAGATCAGGAGAAAGAAGATCACCTGGTGTGATGAGGCAACAGCTGAACTCTGTAGTCAGAACTCCAAGCCCTGTGTCTGGAGAAGACCAGGCACTGCCTACCACCTGATTAATGCCATCTCTGAAGTGAAGTGTGGTGGCGGCAGCATCATGCTTTGGGGGTGCGGGGGTCAGAATTGAGGGAACGATGAGTGCAGCCAAATACGGAGAGGACCTTGAAGAAAACCAGAGTGCTCACCACCTCAGACTTGTTCACCTTTCACCATGACAATGAGCCGAAGCATACAGCCAAGAGAATGCTGGGATGGCTTTGGGACAAGTCCTTGAGTGTCCTTGAGTGGTCCAGCCAATCCCATAAAAGATATGTGGAGAGACCTGTAGATGGCAGTTTACAGACACTTATTATTCAATCTAATGGAGCCTGAGAGGATCTGCTGGGCAGAATGGGGTAAACTGTCATAATCCAGGTGTGCAAAGCTTGGAGACCCTTACCCAATAAGATATTTGTGTTCTTTCACTTCACCATCTTCATCTTCACCACTTCAAAGCACAGAATAGAAAGAGGGAAATGAATACAGACACTTGGAAAGATGTGCAGAGTCCATACGGAGAATGTTGGTGTTCAAAAGAAGCCAGATCTGTGAGGCAAAAGTACTAACCACTGTGCCACCTATTTGGCTTGCTCACAATGTTAATATTTACAGTGTGAACAAAGACTTACATTTTGTTTTTATCGTAAATAATCTTTGCACCTTCTGTCATCTCACCATTCCACGTGCTTTAACACAAATTCCATACTAAGCAACTCGCTCATTCCCGTCTTTTTTTTTTTTTTTTTTTTTTGTTTTGCTCCTCTTCCATTCTCCGCTCTTTCATTTTTCTTCATTTACCCTCCAGTGCTCTGCCACGTGCCCACATGATGGAAGCACAGCCGCAGCGTCCTGCCAAAGACGATTTTTGTAGCAAAATTGGGGACTTGCAATTGTGAGAAGGTTATTATTATAATTCCTTTCATTTTCCCGTGGGCCCCCTCCAATTTCCATTTCCACACTCGGATTGTGGTGTAAAAATAATAAACACATTTATATCCGGAGCGCTTTGTGAATTCTTCATTAACAGCTGTGGCTCAGTTGCCTCCATCGGGCTGGCAGCTCTGGCATCTGGCAGAAATGAGGAGGTTAAGTGATTTGCTAAAGGTTACGGAGTGCGTTACCGACTGGATAGGGAATTTTAACCATGGAAATCTCTCATTTTACAAATCCTAGTAATAAGCGCCACTGCAGTTTTACACAACAACATCATGAAGTGTTTTGCTTTTGTTTGCCCATTTTTCCATGTGATACCCAGCCACCATCCCTTTGGAGTTTGCATGTTCTTCTCGTGTCTCTGCGTGTGTCCCAGTTGGCATGAAGTGAGTGTGTATGTAGAGAGGCGTGTGCCTCAGTCAGGATTAACTTCCTCTTTGAATCTGCTGTAGCAGGATAGACCCTCCATGACCTCATAATAGAATTAGCAACTTGGGCAGATTTTACGGGTTTTTTTTTTCTTTTGCTTTTTGTATAACAGCAGCTACTAGCCTTGTTGTGCTACTTCATGGTGTGAAGGACAGAAGTCCCTTTTATCTCAGAAAGGAGCCTGGAAAACACCAGCCTTCATTTCTCACTGTGGACTCGCTGGTTAAAATATCTAATAAAAAAATATATAATAAAAGGTTAGATAGACAGATAGTGAGAGAGAGCTAGCATATTTGGCAGGATTAGAGAGAGAGATAGCTAGCGTAGTTGGCAGGATTAGATACATAGATATGAAACGCACCATATAATAGATAGATAGTGTAGTTGTCAGGATTAGATAGATAGGAAAAGCACTAATATAGATAGACAGATAGGAAAGGCACTATATGATAGATAGATAGATTGGAAAGGCACTATAAGATAGAGAGATAGGTAGTGTAGTTGGCAGGATTAAATAGATAAATAGCGTAGTTGGCAGGATTAAATAGGTAGATAGCGTAGTTGGCAGGATTAAATAGATAGCTGGCAGGAATAGATAGGAAAGGCACTATATGATAGCTAATGTAGTTGGCAGGATTAAATAGATAAATAGCATAGTTGGCAGGATTAGATAGATGTGAAAGGCGCTATATAACAGATATAAAGAAGAGTGCAGGCTGTTATAAAAGGTTTTTAAAATGGGATGTCGAATGAGGTCTCAAAGGTGTGATAGTCAGGTGTGCCCATAAAGTGCTGACACTTAGATTGATAGCTATTGTGAAAGGCGCTATATAACTGACAGATTTGAAAGCCACTTTAGATCAAATCACTAGAAAAGGCTCTTGTATTATAAATTGAAGAACAGAGTAACATCTAAACCCCACAATGCATTTGAAACAGAACCTAGGTGTTTGGAGCTGAAAATGAACAACTGTGCCATATTAGGTAAATAAAAGTAGAAAAAATCAATAGAAATTCAAGTAGATTTTTGGTTAATTGTGCATTTTGCACTTTAGTCTGATCGTTAATGCATCAGGATGAAACATTAAGAACCCTTAAAAATACAAATGACAAAAGCACACACTCCTGGGGTGGGATGATGGGGTCATTTAATTTAATTTAATTTGGTCATTTAATTTCCAGTATTCTTTTATCAAATTGCTTTTGATTGCTCGATTTCTAACAGTTTTCAGATTAACTGATTGATCTTCAAATGTAATGAGCTGAATTGATTGATTGTTTGATGAGTTGCTCCTCCTAAGCGCTCGTGTGTGACAATATGTATATTTTTTGTTAGAGAAACAGTGAAAACTACTTTTTAAATAAGCCTTAATTTAAGACGGGCACATTACAGACAAAAAACAAGCAACATTTACAACGTGTAATTATGAGAAGTATTTTATTCCATATGTATTACGGAGAAATATTTTTGTACCTATTTTATTAGTATGTATTTTAAGGATCTTTAGTATTTTTATAGTCACTGAACAGTAAGCCTAGAGGATTTCATTTTGTTAATAATAATGAGCAGTCAACACCTGTGGTCTGTAGTTTAATTATAACAACACAATTTTAGTTTAAGACATAAGGCTTCTATGTGTCTGGTTATGCACGAGCTTAGTGTTAAAAGTTTTTTTAAAGGGACAAAGGAAAAAATAAATCGGAATCGGTATCAGAATTGGTCAGTCAAGTACAGTGGGTCCTCAGGTTACAACGTCTCGACATACAACATTTCAAGTTTACAATGCTCACTCCCATAAAAACTTTAAAAAAACTGAGACATGAGAAGGAATAAAGTAAAAATAATAAAGTTTTTTTTACTTTTATTTTTTCTGTTCCTACAGTACAGTGTACAGTACAGTATATTTATGTCCTTTTCCTTTTTCTGTGGCTTAGTTGTGTTTTTATGTTCTAGATTATGATTTTGCAAATGTGTTAGGATAGGTAAGTGACTTAGGACAGGGTGTGTTTCGACCAAAATTCGGGTTACATCACTGTTGTAGGAACGGAACTGTGTCGTAACCCGAGGACCCCCTGTAACATGAAATTGCTGATCAGCATCAGCCTTTCAAAACCTGATGGGACCCACGCTAGTTTGATTCCTTATTTTTAACTTTGTCATGAGTGCAAAAATAAATGACTTATTTGTGGCTCTTCATTTCAGGTTGTTTTTCTTGAAATTGTGTGCGATTTTACAAAGACATAAAGTGTCAATTGGCATTTCCACTCCCCTTTACCGTATGAAAGCGACACTCTCTCTTTCCAGCCAGTGAAATGCCACACAGGCCCCCCACCACTTTCACAGACACCTTCAGTTCATTCAAGCAGTGGCCCTGCAGTCACAGCTACTCCTACCCAATTATTGATAAAATTGGGCATTGCGGTGGGCATTGACCATTTATGGCTGATTAAAGAGAAAAGCGCAAATGGGCATCCAAAACAGCGCTGACTTCATGCATCTGCAGCATTTTTTCTTTAAACTTCTGGTCACGAACAACACTCAGCATGTGTGTGTCCAGCTTCAGAAGCGAATCAATAAGTCATATACACTTCAATAGTTTAAACAAACATGGCACTTTAATACATTTTTCATTTTCAAGTGTGCATACAAATGATTTACATATGGATATAGAATTTTATTGCCTAACAGTGTAGGCTTTTTTTTCAGCTGGAAATTAATATATGCATTTATGGTGTGACAGGTAGGGGTCACCACTGAGCAGCAGACTCGAAACACAGTACACATAGCCCAGGGTTCAAAATTAATTCATTTGTATTATTCACAAATACCTATTTCAGGTCCTTTCTTTCAAAACAACAACATTTTATTTCTAGAGCACATTTTCATATAAATGATGATGGAGCTCAAAGTGCTTTACCAGATGAAGAAAGAAAAAAAATATAAAAAAAGATTAGGCAATGCTAAATAACAAAGAATAAAGTGAGCTCCAATGGCCGGGAGGACAGAAAAATGTAAAACACAAAATCTGCAAGGGTCCCAAGGCCACAAGACCACCCGGCCCCCGGGCAAAAAAAATACTCACATGCACAATTCCAATATTCTCTTCTACTCTTCTCCAGGCAGCCCTTGCCCTCCTCCACCTCCTGACGCCGGCTCGCCTGAATGAGGCTGAGCAGCTTCTTTATGCCAGACCCGGGTGTACTGCCAGTGCCACACGATTACACCCTGGAAGCACTTCTAGGTCAGGAAGAGCCCCCTTAAAATATGTGAATCCTCTCCGGTGGCACCCACATATCTGGACAGGGCTGTCCATCAGGAGTAGAATTCCCGAAGTGCCCTGTGGGTGCACAACTGGGAGCGCTACCCGAGTGATGCCTCCATCTGGCATACTGGGGAGCTAAATGGCCCCAAGAAACTCTCCCTCCCTGTCCTTCTGTTATATTTTCCTGACTAAGAAAGGTATCCGCAACTCCTGTCCAGCCATGTTCTCCCCTTTTGGCAGGGTAAGGAACCACCCTCTTTCTTGGTCGGGATACCAGTTTGCCCATCTTGGCACCGACAGTGATTATTATTTTAATTTTTCACTAGGGGGCTTTGCCCCTGCTCGCTTCGTGTGGGTGCTACACACTAGTCTCTTTGTGTCTCTGCTACTCGCGTATGGGGATGTGGATGTACAATTTAAACAGATTGTTATTTTTGTGGGAATTGTTACATATGCATAATAGAAGTAACTATTTTACATTACAGTGAGTAATTAACCATAGTAAACAATAGTAAAATGTAATAATTTGAAAGAAAATTATGTTTCACGTTGCGTTTGAGTTTTTCGTTGCATTATACGATTTCATTCTGTTTGGCTTTGAAATTAACACGCAAGTACTTTTTAAACTTACACTTTTACTGTTAAACATCAGTAAAAACAATTTTTTTAATTAAATTTTTATCAATATCCCATTGAATGTTGATTCCATCTTTGGACTTTCATCGTGACAATGCAACGTATAACTACCCGTGAGTGAATTTCGTTTCTTTCTCTCTATTAAATAAAACAACTTTTTCAATTGTTTGTCCCTGTGATTTGTTAATTGTCATAGCAAAAGCTATTCTAACGGGAAACTGTTAACATTTTAATACGAATGGCGTATTAAAATCTCCTTTGGTGTCAAATGTTATCCCCTAAAGATGGACTATATTATCTTTCTTAGATACAGTGGAACCTCGGTTGACAAACATCTCTGAACACGTACAAATTGGGTTACGACCAAAAAGTTCGCCAAACTTTTGCATCTGTTCACGACCACACACTCTGTATAAGAACAAGCCAGTTTCCCTTTTGGTTTGTGCGCGCCGATGATTTTCGCACGTGTTCATTCTCTCCCTGTGCAGAGAGAGAGAGAGAGAGAGAGAGAAGGCAGTTAAAGAATGCACTGGGCTTGTTTTTAAAGAGACCGATTCGAGCATTGTTTTAACCTCGATGTATTTAATGAAGACTTTTTTCTATTGGATTTTAACCTCCACTTCTGTTTACAGCGATCGGTTTGTAGCATGCATTGTTGTAATGTTACTTTTCTTGGTGGTTTATTAAATTACAGATTTTTCAAATGTTCATTTTTTTTCCTGTGCATAAAGCTCATTAAAAAAAGTGTTTTTAGCGAGCGGTTCGTAGCGCTATAGCGTGAACTCTTGCAGTGTTAGTTTTCTCTGTTGTTCAAGGTTTACGCAGTGTTATTCAATGTTTTTACATTTAGTTTACTATTACACTGTGCATTCTATGGTATAATTAACTATATTTGTGCTTAAAAATCTTCAAAAAATATATATTTACATACAGTTTGTACGGTCTGGAATGAATTAATTTGTTATTTACATACAATCCTATGGGGGAAATTACTTCAGTTCCACTGTACATCCTTCTTTCAACAGTAATTCATGCGGTGGAAGACCGGACGGTGTTAACGGTTGTAGATATTCTTCATAATATTGTAAGTTGATGTTTTCATCTTCCACACCATCACCACCAACTCTTTCATCAGAGTCTATTGATATGCATTTAACCAATCTGCTGTGTAACCGATTGACAATTTTCACGTTAATTTGTTTGACTTCATCGTTTCTCGGTGCTAGGATTGCCTGTGTACTCATTTCTTCTGTTGATAACCCTTCGGGATGATATTCTTCAATAAGATTTGGACATAATACATCTTCTTTCTTTAATTGGGAACTTAAAGTGAGGAAAATGTTAAAATTTATAAGAGCTGAGAGAGCAGGAACTGTGTCTGTCAAAAGCATTCACATGAATGAGAGGTGAGAGGACCGTGGGAGTGTTTTGAGAGGAGGACAGGTCTTGAAAATAAATCTCATGGCCAAAGTCTCATCTCGCGGGACTTGAAAAGATCATCGTTGTAGGATTTTTTTTTATATAGTAGAGAGACATCACCAGCGTTTAAGCTACGCTACAGTTGTCAAGTCACTTAAGTGATGTGATGGCACAAAAGGGTGTGGATCTCTGTATCTGACTCCAATTTACAGTTCAGAAGTTACCAGGAGGGATGAGGTGCGGGTCTCTGACTCCTGTAAATGTGCAGCTGACGTAATAAACTCGACTTTCATCTCAGTGAACTTGAAATCAGGGGGTGTTCTGTAATCAAACATTTATTGTCCCCGAGGAAGAGTCAGAGGCTAAAGTGAACTTTGACTTATCTTCTGAGAAAGGGTTGGCCTTCCTCAGAGTCTTTCAGGAGATGATCACTTAACCCTTAAACCGCTGTAACCGGCTATAGTCGCTTCCCAGTGCAATTTGCCAGCCTGCCGGAGCCGAGTATATTCGGCGACGTACATTCGTTGAGCAGCCAGCTCGTGACCACTGGCGCCCCCTAGTGATTCAGCCGTTGCATTAGACTGGCCTGCCAGCCTCAGCGTTGGCTTCTGTGTGGTCGCATGCAGCCAGTTCAAGCGCAGTTGTCGCAATTAGTGATTTACTGAATTTCAGTCGAGGCGTCAGTTGCACCTCGTACATAGAGTCATAGATTGTTGCAGTTGTTTTTTTTAGTAGTTTTTACAGTTGACTGGCAGGGTGTAAAATGATCAGTGTTGTAATAATTGTAATGCCATTTGCATGAAAAAAATGTGTTCAGTTAAAATTACATTTTTTCTTGGTGAATTGTGACGTTTCCTTAAAAAGTGCAGCAAAAAAGTATTTGGCATCCGGGGGTGCATTAACCCAACAAGTATGTGGCAGTTTAAGGGTTAATTGTCTTTTTAGTTGTCATACCGCTTAACCAATGATGGCACAAAAGGGTGCGGGTCTCTGTTTCTGACTCCAATTTACAGTTCAGAAGTTATCAGGAGGGATGAGGTGCGAGTCTCCGACTCCTGTAAATGTGCAGCTGACGTAATAAACTCGATTTCCATCTCAGTGAACTTTAAACCAGGCAGTGTTCTGTAATCAAACATTTATTGTCCCCGAGGAAGAGTCAGAGGCTGAAGTGAACTTTGGCTTATCTTATGAGAAACTGTTGGCCTTCCTCAGAGTCTTTCAGGAGATGTGGTGGTTAAGTAAGCAACTGTTGTTCCTCGGGGCCCCCCCCCCCCCCCAAAATGGAACTGACTTCTCTGCTGATGCAGTGCTTAGGATTGGCATCTGCCCTCAGATCATTTGTGGTTGGTCAATTAATAAAATGTTCCCCTGTCCCCACTTCCTCCAGTATCTTCCGATAGTAAGTAGCACTCACATGGCACTGGAATTGAGCATTTTTGTTCCTTCCATGCTGGTCCATAGATGGCACACTGTTGCCAGTTTCGCATTCCTTCTCCCTGGAGACTAGCCTGGCAGCACTGGACACAAAGTGGGTACTAATCTTGTGTGTGTTGGTGAGGTGCCCCCTCCATAGCTGGTCCCCTGCCTTTGTGCCCAGTGTAGACCCCCTGGCCCTGAATTGGATTAGGCAGATTTATGTTATATACTCGGAAAGAGCCTAATCCAGATTGGCTGAATCGGCCCTCCTTTGTCAGGATGAGCAGATGCCTGCCAGTCCACATTGGTGCAGATAGCCTGGCACATCACAGTGCGTCCACACACCAGCACGGCTGACCTTGGGTGATATTGGGAGGCAGGCCCTCACCTACCGGGGCTCTCATGTGAGACGGCCGCTATTACTGTAATCATCATTTCCCCACAATATTGCATTATTGAATTTACATAATTGGAGGAGCTTATTGGTTTTCACTTGATTGTTTTCGATTTCAGATGGCCTTCACTTAATTGGCTTTTTTTGTTCTCCTTCACAAATTGATTTTCTTAGACAAATTTTATTATTTGTCTGCAAAGGCATGGCTGCTTGACCACAAAGCCTGGCCTACTAAAATTGTGCAGCCTGCTTGTTTAGACAATGTTGGGCTTCTTGACTCTGAATCAAGGCCTGCTTTGGACTTTAATGGGGGGGGGGGTCTTAAGTACTAAACCTCTTTTGGGGCCTTCATCTTTACACCCACCAGCAACAGAACCCCACCACAGGAAAAAAAAACATGAATAAGATCTTTCATTTATGAAATTACTTTGCTGAAGTGGCCAGTAGGGGGTGCTCTTGAGCTGAACCTCAACTCCTCTACTTAACATAAAGCCAAAGTATAGAAAAAAAAAAGGCAGTTTGCAGCAAAGACGAGAAATAACAGAATGGGATAGGGGGATGGAGCCAAGAGGTTTAACTTGGATTTTAATTTATTTAATTCAATAAAGTCCTAAAGTCTCTCTGGGCCCACCTATACAGGAAATTGGGAGTTATCTACTATGTGAGGTGCCTAAGTCTCTTGCCACCCAAGATGGTACCTCAAAATCAAGTCACCAACTCATTACACTGAGGTCCATGGGTGCCACATATAATAAAATCAGTCCCTCTGCTGCCACCTACTGGACTGTGGAGCTCCTAACGTAGCCCTCCATTACTCTATCACACTCATGAGGTAATGCCATAACACCAGCAATCAGTGTCAGCTCCAGTGCCTTTATTCTAAACCCAAAAACATATCACGGATTATCTGCTAACCTGTGCCCCTTCCACATTTGTTTTCACAACAGTTGATTTCATATCTGAAAATATAACTTACTAGAAAACACCCGGCCCTCCAGTCCTCCCAAGATCAAGGATCCAGCCTCTGCAGTTCACGAATCCCACCAGGTTTCCATGTCCCGTGTGCTTGGTGCCTCGCAGATGCTACAGCTGTCGTTCCTCTTCTTCCAATCTCATAATTGGCTTGTGCAATTTGCTTCACTCTCAGCAGATGTCACTGCTCTTCTTTCTCTTTCTGCCATGACACCTTCTTGATCAGTTTCCCTATAAAGTTTGCTATAAGAAAGATGTTTCACATTATAAGCTTTCAATGAAGACCGAGATTAAGAATCTTGCCCCAGTGGTTTGTGGGTGATTACATGACAGACAGACGCAGATGGCAGTATAAAAGGGGATGCCTCACTCCATTTAAAGGGCCGGAGTCGAGTGGAAGAGGACGGAGGATGGAGCTTGTGCGTGAAGGAGTGAAGGCGGCAGAAGAATAAGAAGAGTCGAGAAGAAAGAAAAAGATGAGACTGAACCTAATTATTGCAAGATTATTGAGATTTATAAAGATAAATTGCTAAATTTGCATTGAACTTTGATGCACTAAAGAGAAGATTTTATTTGTTCACCTGCAGTACTGTATGTGGTTTAATGTGTGGGTCAAAGATGACAAATCTGACGTCTTCATCTTCAAATGTGATAGACGGGGGGTGTAGGGGGTGCAGGCACATGCCCAACACTTTCTAGGCATTACATGGCACCATTGATGTAAAGGCTTATCTTTGCCAAGCCAACGATTGGCAGCACACCTCGGATTACAATGCCAGGTGTATGGGGTGGGGGCTCCGTAGGCATTTTTGTTAAGTAAATTTCTTTTTCTTATATAGCTCTGGAGTCTGAAGAACCATTTTTTTTTTTTTTTTTAATTTACAAGTGCCAAGGTAGAACCGGAATTGAGATTTTTCTTCCTCTAGATGTGGGACAACATACAGGAGTGAACTCAGGATCCGTGAGGCTGCAGCACTAACCGCTGTGCCACACAAATTGGCAGCGCCATCTGTTCTTTCTCTTTGTGTCCGCATTCTGTTAATCTAATTTTGACTGATCAGCATTAAAATGGAGAAATAAATAAATTAATAAAACAGCAGTCTATTGATCCACAGCACCTGGGAGCGATGGCAGGCTTATACAGATCAATACTGTAATCCAAGGGTGATGCTGAGGCAACTCATCCTCGATGTCGTGGCAACCCAAACCACTCCAAGTGACGGATGTTTTGTGTCTGTCAGAACGGGCGCTAGCTGAGGTGAGAGCTGCCGACGGAGGTGTCCTCGTACCAGAGACCGTGCTCCAGTGTGCCGAGCAGAAAGCAGGCAGGACTGAATAAAGCCCACAATGGCCATGAAGTGCACCCTTTGGCAAATGTTGTAACATGATGGATTCCCCCTAATGTTTGATTCATTTCTTCATTAAATGGCAAACAGAAATGAAACGGGCCGATAGATGAACATCAGACTCCAGCCAGTTTCACTCCAACCATTTCCTTAATGAGAAGCTGATTCTTGCTGTTAATTAAAGCCGTTATTGAATATCAGGACTTGTCGCTGCTCTCGTTCTGCCACAGCAGACTGTTGATTTTCTGATTTTTCTAAGACCACCGTCAAGATGTTTGGTTGACCTGAGAAGCCCCACATGACTGAGACATTCACCTTTCCTTATTTTCAGGTGAGCTGGTCATGTGGCGGCTCGTTTTGTGTCTCATTCCTTGTTTGGCTGCAAATTAAGGAAAAAAAAAAAAAACAACTAAGAGGTCCAAGTCACGTCAATTAAAAAGAAGGCAAAACAAGTGAATCAGCAGCAAAAACGGCTCACTGATTAAGAAGATGCTTAGAATGAAAACCCGCTCTATACAATGCAACAGTACAATAGTAATTTTATAAGAACCAAGCAACATTCAGCAGTAGATGATATCACATAACAGGATTCCGATTTGTTCAAAGTCCTGGAGACCTCGGCCTTCAAGCTGCCTTCCCCCACTACTGGCCATTCCACACCTGAGTCATTAGTGATGAAAGGACCCCTCTAGCTGACCATTCCAGTGCTCCTCCATCAGACATACAATACAATTTATTTGTTGTAGAGCCCAAAATCACACTAGAAGTGCCGCAATGGGCTTTTTAACAGGCCCTGCCTTTTGACAGCCCCTCAGCCTTGACTCTCTAAGAAGACGAGGAAAAACTCCCAAAAAAAAACACTTGTAGGGAATAAAATGGAAGAAACCTCAGGAAAGGCAGTGCAAAGAAAGACCTCTTTCCAGGTAGGTTGGGTGTGCAGTGGGACTTTACCTTTGGCAAGCAAACAACTTGGCAGGTGGGCCGTTGCACCAAGTGCCACATTTGAGTACCGAGAAGAGAAACGGAATAGGTGAGGGTTAGTGACAAATTCTAACTCTAATATCCACTAATGACTAACAACAGAGATGAAGTCTGCACAGGTAATCAGCAGCTCTAGTCAGGGTGTGCTAAACTGAAGTTGTGAGCCTTCAGCCAAGATTTGAAAGCTGAGACTGAAGGGGCATCTCTTGTAGTAGCAGGCAGACCACTCCACAGTTTAGGGGCCCCCTGTAAGTAAAAGCTCGACCTCCCACTGTTACTTTATTAATCCTTGGAATCCTCAGCAGACCGGCATCTTGATCTTAATGTGTGCTCAGGTTTGTAAGTCATGATAAGTTCAGACAAGTAAGCCGGACCTTGGCCATTTAAGTTTTTAGATGTTAAAAGGAGGATTTTGAAATCTGCCCTAAACTTAACTGGGAGCGAATGTAAGGATTTAAGAACTGGAGTTGTGTTTGTATTTTCTTGTTCTTGTAATAATTCTTGCAGCAGCATATTGGATTAACTGGGGGCTGAATAAAGAACAGTTTGAACATCCGGTGAACACCGCATGGCAGTAGTCAGTCCTACTAGAAATAAATGCAGGAATTAATTTCTCAGAATCCCGCATATTTATAAAATGGCTTACTTTCCCAACATTTTTAAGATGAAAGAAACACATTTTGGACAATTTTGAAATCAATTCAGGTTGGGGAGCACACACTGGTACAGCGCGTTGCTGCACCCACCACACGACGAAACAGCTTGGGATCCCGGTAGGCAACCCCCTAGGCAGACACACAGTCCAGTCCCACAAAAAAGAATTCCATTGTCTCTTTGACAGAAGGCAATAAAGCACCAAACTGGCCAAGTTAACATTTTTTAAAACTGCCACCAAGGCTGCAGACTTCATCGTTAAAAAAAAGATTAAAAAAAAAAGAAAAAAGCCACAGATCACGTCAACACCCTCTGACATGTGTGTGAATTGCACCCGCTGCTGGCTCACTGTCTCCTGGTTGTTTGTGTTGGCTCCTGATTTCCTCCACCCGAAGTGATCACGGGAAGGGGGTGTTTAACTTTGATATGATTTGGTGTTGCATTCTAGAATTGTGTTATGCAAATCTCTTCAAACAATATTAAACTCAAACAGCAGAAGCACAGATCTTCTTTCAAATAATCCCACACAAAGCTCTTCCTCAGCACACTAGCTTACTCAAATCCCAGCTGGAGTTTCATGTGTATGAATGTGTAGGTGTGCCTGTAGTGCGCTTAATAGTATTGTAATGAGCATCAGGGAAGGTTTAGGGTGCCAGCTGGAGAAACCAATCAGAGCCATGTGGCACTGAGGCAGCGGGCAAGTGGGCAAGAAGCCCCACCTAATATACAGATAAGCAAGATAATATATAATAGATATGAAAAGCACTTTAGAATTGATAGACAAAACACTGTGTAATAGTAAGGTAGTTAAATAGATATTATTGTGTAATAGATCAAAAGGCACTATATAATAGTGTAGTTGGCAGGATTAGATTGATAGATGGATAGTGTAGTTGGCAGGATTAGATAGGTACAATAGATAGATAACGTAGTTGGCAGGATTAGATAGATACAATAGATAGCGTAGTTGGCAGGATTAGATAGATACAATAGATACGATAGATACCGTAGTTGGCAGGATTAAATAGATACAATAGATTGATAGATAACGTAGTTGGCAGGATTAGATAGATAGCATAGTTGGCAGGATTAGATAGTGTAGTTGGCAGGATTAGATAGATACAATAGATACGATAGATACCGTAGTTGGCAGGATTAAATAGATGCAATAGATAGTGTAGTTAGCAGGATTAGATAGTTATATAGCATAGTTGGCAGGATTAGATAGGTAGATATGAAAAGCACTATATGATTGATTGATTGATAGCGCAGTTGGCAGGATTCAATAGATAGACAGATATATATGAAAGGTACTATGGAATACAGAGGTAGATACACTATATTGCCAAAAGTATCGGGGCTCCCCACCTCCAAGTCATTGAATTCAGGTGTTCCAATCTATTCCATGGTTGCAGGTGTATAAACTCAAGCACCTCGGCATGTAGACTGCTGGCTTCTACAAACATTTGTGAAAGAGTAAGACGCTCTCAGGATCTCAGTGAATTCAAGCCTGGTACCGTGATAGGATGCCACCTGTGCCATAAGTCCATTTGTGACATTTTCTCACTACTAAAAATTCCACGGTCAGCTCTTAGTGGTATTATAAAAAAGTGGGAGCAAATGGGAACAACAGCAACTCAGCCACCAAGTGGTAGGCCACGTGAAATCACAGAGCGGGAAGAGTGCATGCTGAGGTGGGCAGAAGTCGGCGACTTTCTGCAGAGTCAATAGCTACAGACTTCCAAAAGCTCAAGAACAGTTCAGTGTAGAGCTTCATTGAATGAATGGGGTTCCATGGCCGAGCAGCTTAAGTGTCAGATGCACCACCACTGGACTTTCGAGCAGTGCAGACGTGTACTCTGGAGTGACAAATCATGCAATACGATGGACGAGTCTGGCCAGGAGAGCAGTACTTGCCCGACTGCATTGTGCCAAGTGTAAAGTTTGGTGGAGGGGGGATTATGGTGTGGGGTTGGGCTTGGCCCCTTAGTTCCAGTGAAAGGAACTCTTAATGCTTCAGCATACCATTCATTTTGGACAATTTCATGCTCCCAACTTTGTGGGGATGGCCCCTTCCTGTTCCAACATGACTGCGTACGCACCAGTGCACAAAGCAAGGTCTATAAAGAAATGGAGGAACGAGTTTGGTGTGGCTGCACAGAGCCCTGACCTCAACCCAACAGAACACCTTTTGGATGACTTAGAGCAGAGACTGCAAGTGAGCCATGCCTTCTCGTTCAACATCAGTGCCTGACCTCACAGTTGCTCTCCTGGTCACACATGCCCATCAACACACCCCTACACCTCATGGAGAGCCTTCCCAAAAGAGTTAAAGCAGTTATAGCTGCTAAGGGAGGGCCGACTCCATATTAAAGCCTATGTATTAAAAATGGAATGTCATTAAAGTTCCTGTGTGTGTAAAGGCAGGTGTCCCAATACTTTATAGAATGTAGATAGAGAGATACGAAAGGCATTACATAATAGATTGATAGATGGATGAAAGGCACAGTCTGCAGCCGGGCACCCTGATGCACACATTGTCATTCACTCATATTGGGCCAATTTTGCCAGGATAAGCAAATGCCATTCCAGGGGAGAAAACCCACCTAAACATTCACAGACCCAGTAGCAGTTCACCCTGCAATGTCATGTGATTAATATTTTAATTAAATGAAATAGAATAACCAGCCTCAGGGAGTACAATGTAAAAAAAATAAAAATAATTAAATAAAATGAAGTGCTCTATACTGCCACCTAGGCTTAGTCAGACCACATCAGTGGTGGGCGTTCGCAAATAAGAAAGCACAGCAGAAAAGCAAGAAAAAATAATCAATGAATTCTCTAGAATCCTCTGGGAATTTCATTCTTCCTTCTGCGTGCTTTTAGTTTTCTAAAAAATGCCCTCCTTGAGGTCATATCCGTCAGCAGAGGAAGGCATCTGAATATTCAAGTGCACATGCAGCCGCCTACGTTACAAATAAGAGTTTTGTGCTTTCCTGAAACTTGGACTCGTTTCTCTGGAAGTAATGTTTGAAAATGTTGGTCCGGTGGCTACGTGATGGATGACGGATCACTTCAAACGTACACCACACTGGCACATCCTGTGTGGAGCCTCTGGGGAATTTTATGATTTCTGCATTAATCCCACCTAACAATGTGGTTTGATCTTCACTGATATCCCAGTAGAAGACAAACACAGTCTATGTACACTAATAACACAATTAACTGGACGACTCCTTGTCAATACCAGCACATCCTATAACCCTTTACAGTGCCCTTTCTGACCCCTTGTCTTTGTACCTGGCACAGCCTCCTTTAGCCCCCCATGACCTCCACCAGACATTTCCTGTAGCTGATAATCAGACTTTCCAAAGCGTCTGACATTTCTCCGATTTGTGCCTGAATGGCAGTGTTCAGGTTAGGCCACTGCACCTCCATTGGGCTGAGGTGTTTTGCTCTGGTTAGGGTCCTATGATGGCCCTGTTATCCCTTTCAGGTTTTTTACAATGTAGACCTCAAAAGAAAGCTCCAAATGCAACCCTCTAACCAGTGTGACCACAAGAGGGCCCCAGAGAGCCCTAAACCCCAGTCCCAGCAATAAACCACACGTCTAATAGAATAAAATAAAAAGATTTGTTTTCCTTTTCAGGCACCTTCTCACAATCCTCTTCTCTTAATCACAATAATAATAAGAATAGCAAGCCACCAACTATCCAATCAATGAGCTTTTGGGTCTTCTCATCCTTCCTCCGCTGAGCATTGCCCGCTGCCTGCCAACTCCAACTCACCCATCTGTAGCAGCAGGCTTCCTTTTATGTTGGACCCTGGAATGTTTCCGGTGTCATTCTGTCCCTTCTAAGAAGCACTTGTGGGTCAAAAGTAGAGTGGATCTCTCCCTACAGCACCCTCTACTGATCCCTTGCAGGGCTGCACTTCCAGACTCAATTTCCCTAGCGCCCCTTCTCCCTGCAGAGGCTTCTGGTGGCACACAAGGACCCCGACAGGGAGTTGTCCCTCAAGACTACAAATCCCATGGATCCCTGTGGATCACTGCCATCTATTGTACTGGGGAAGTAGCTGCTCTTGACACACAGCCTCCCCAAGTCCATCCATTAATATTTCACCCCAACTCGGATAATAATCAAGCTCTATGCCAGTTGGGTTATACCTCCCCTCTCACATTGTCCTTCTGTTTCAGCTTCCCAGCCAGGCAAGGATTCAGCTTTTATTTTTTTTATAATTCTTCTGAACTGTAGCTGTGATATCTTTCATTTGGATGTTAGAGATTGCATTGAGCAAGTAAAGCTGGAAAAAATACTGGTTTGTGTGTTTTTCATTTAAGGCTATAAAGCAAAAGAAAATGGGAATATTTTGAAGAGGGGGATTCTTTTCTATACCCACTGTTGGTTCGGGCTGATTATTACTTTCCTTATTTTCTGAATCTATATATAGATTATTATTGTTCTCTTGTGTATCCTTTTTTGCCTTCTTTTTCTCTCCAACGCTTTTGTGTCTCTTTTCGACGCACTTCTCTTCTTTGCTTAGTCGTTGATGTGTCATCTAGAACGTATAACATTTTTAAGAGCTGGGAGCACATGATGTGAGTCTGCCAAAAGCATTCCAACAACTGCGAGGTTAGATGTCCGTGAACTTGTTTTAAATTGTTTGTAAGTAGGGCGTGATGTGCAAAAGTCACCGTCTCATGGGTCTTGCTTCCTAAGGTTGTAATGTTTAGTCTCGCGGGACGTCAATGTGTCTCTACAAGATTATCACATCTCGAGCCAAGATTTTTTTATATAATAGATATATATTGTCACAAACTCAACAACAGCCACAGAAAGGTTTGGGGCAGCCACCCGTATATTCTTTCCAGGCTACAAAATAGGATGGAATTATAGTGCAGATGTGTACAGATTGGAGTCCAGAACAGAATGACTAGAGATGATCAAAATGGCTGTTTTAAAGGCAAGCAGAGGAAATGATATCATCAGTGGGGCCAGGGCCAGAAGTGACATCATTGCCAGGGAAAACTATAAGTAGCATCATCAGGGCCAGGCGGAATTTCCCGTAACTGGCCTGCAGAGAAGTGAGATAAAGAGTCAGTGTAGTCCGCCACCCTCAGGTCTGGCATGGGATTACTCTCATTTAGGCCCTTTAGCTGCCTCCCATACGCACGTGTGCGACGATATGTTGTCACAAGGACGACAAAGAGTCATTGAAAAGGTTTGGGACAGCCACCCGTAAAATATTACCTGGCTGCAAAACTGATTAAAGAGAAAGACCTGTTCACACGACTGAATACAAAGCAGAACTGATTTGTTGCCTTAAAATGGCGGCCTTTAAATGCAAGGATAGGAAGTGATGTCATCAGGGCCGGAACCGGAAGCGACGCCATTGGCTGCACCAGAACCGGGTGGGATTTTCCAGGAATGGTCTGTAAAGAATTGAGAGAGAGAGAGAATTAGCGTACTGTGCCGCCCCCTGGTTAGGCATGGAATTGCTGCTATTCAGGCCCTTTAATTGTCTCCTAATCGCACATGTGTGACAATACATATGTTTATAGTAAGTATAGAAGGTGGGTAAAAAGATGCATTCAGTCCAGGAAAAAACTTAACAGGGCCTCCTGCCAATCGTACCACACAGACATAAGGAGAACACGCGCAGGCCAACTGAGGTTTGAACTGAGCTCCCAGAGCAGAGCACTAGAACTAGCCCCTGAGCCACCTGGAGGTCTTTCATTGTAGGCCCCCTCAGTTTGAAGAATCACAGTGTCACCTCGTGCTGCCAGCATGACAAGAGCAGGCTAGCAAAACTAATAAGAGCCGTAATGAAGCAGGAAGAAAAAAAAAACAGAGAGCCACAAGAAAGATGAAAAAAATCATTTAGAAGAACAGATGTCCAACTAAAACTAATTTGTCTGGAAGGAAAAAAACGACGTAGAATGAATCAATGTTCTAGACGAAGTGAGGCTGAATGTTTCTTTGGCAAAGGGAGATGATTGCCCACAAAGAGCACAGGATGCAATTCAACATGACTCAAGAATCCGGGGTTTATTGACGCAAGGAATGAGGGAATGTCGCCTGATGCAGGAAGCCTCCAGTGGAAGCAGATGTGACATTTAAGGGAATTCTGACATTGGACCACATGCAGCCATCAGTGAAAGCCTCTTTAGTGTCATAGGTGTGTGCCTGGGAGCCAGGTGACATCAGCCTAGCACCTATGACACGTAGCAATACAAATAAAGGTAATTTAGAGCATCAAGGGCCCACATCTCAATTTGTGAAATGGTGTTAATATTCTGCACCAGTGGCTCCTAACGTGAGGGTTTGTGCCTCCCCAGATGTCCCCCACATCAAGCAGCAAACAGGCTGGTCCTGTGAAGCTCATCAGGATGGTGATCAGTATAGAGAGGCACTATATAAAAGCAGAGAAAGTCACTGCATCAGCCCCCTCCACCCTTATTGTGACCCCTTTCGCCTGACAGCACAAAACAATGGGGCTGTACCTGCGGAGTCCACCTCAGTGTTGATCATTATAGACGGGCGCTAAATTAAAGCACAATGTCACAGCTTTAAAAGACACCTTTGACTTACTGAACCACCCTCGGCGAGTCCTCTCACTGGATACAACTCACTTGAAAATATTGGCATTGCACATGTGAAGCCCATCAGGGTGGCGCTGACTATAGAAAGGCACTATATAAAAGCACAGCACCCACTCTAAGATGCCTCAGACTGCAGAAAGGCACACACTGCGCACGGGCCATCAGCTTGGCGGTTCAACAGTTTGTGCCACCAAATGAGGCCTGGGGCACCAGTCCGGGCATCAGCAGCAGCCATCAGAGGAGGTGAGGGCACACCCCCCTCCCCCCCCCCATCCTCACTCCATCGGGGTGGTCAGCCGCAGTTGCTGCCCACTTCCACTCCAGTCAATGTTTTAATTAGAATCCAATTATGGCCAGTGATAGAGCATCCATTTTTTAGGCGTTTAATTTTACTTCACTCGCTTATTAACATTCAGAACCTTTAATTGCTTCTTTTATTATTAAACAGCTGCATTTTGACTGCCTAATTGCTTCTTTCCTTCTTGACCTGCTGACGGTTAACAATCAAGTGTGAATAATAAGAAGTGGTAGCTAACTAGGAAACTCGGTACTCCTGTGGTAACATATTCAGACCCAATGAACCAAAATCGGAGTCGGGTGCAGAGCATTAAACAGTCCAGAGGAGGGTGCCAGTCCATCAACGGGTACACAAAGGGTGCATGCCAGGACTTAAACTGACTGGGGGTCAACTCTGGAGTGTAAAGATAGGAAAGGCACTATATAATAGAGAAATAGACAAGAAAGGCACTATATAACAGATAGGAATGTCATTGTATAATAAATAGAGAATTAGATTTGTTTCTTCCTGGAAATTCTGACATCTTTTTCCTGTCTGATATTGCACAT
Source organism: Polypterus bichir lapradei (assembly GCA_026402145.1). NCBI lineage: Eukaryota > Metazoa > Chordata > Cladistia > Polypteriformes > Polypteridae > Polypterus > Polypterus bichir. Next base: position 3,818,907 of record JANRMT010062827.1, read on the forward strand.
TGACCCGTTATCAATTTTCTTTGCAAAATTTGTATTTATTTTTCTTTGGTTTTGATCTCTAAGTGCATCTTTTTGGCTTTGCTTTCAGTTCTGCGAATTGGGCTCTGATGTTATTCTAGTTTAATTTATTGACCTTGACCCCAGCTTTGTACTTCAGTTATGCCTCTTCTTGTGATCCTTTATAAACTTAGCTGCTGTTTTTACTCAAACATATGCCTTTTGCCTTTGTGACTGCCCCATCTGTTTTGGACTATTCACAGTTTATTTGACACTTTGTTCTCCTTACCTTTGGGAATAAAAACCATTTTCACTATATTATAATATACCGCAGTATTCTCAGACATGCTGGCTCCAATTTAGGGTCACAAGGGGCCGGAGACTTTCTGGACTGCATCCGAAACCATCCCTACGTGAAATGAGCTGAGTCACATCACCCGTCAAGCCTCACATTGTGGCAGTGTGGAAAAAATGGGACTTTGTATGCAAGTCTACTTGGAGTCGGGTTTAGTGTGGAATGTTGCTGTGCAGAACACCATAAAGAAAATCACAGGTTCAGTCAGTATGTATTCTGAGTTGGTAATTTCATCTGCCAAGACAATGTAGACATAGACAGATAGAGGGAAAGGCACTATATGATTGATATGTAGGAAAGGCATTATATAATATAGGGTGGTCCAGATCTAATTAAGCAATTTTCATTACGCTATAACTTAAGTTTATTACATAGAAAATCACCTGAAAAATCCTGGACCATCGAAGTGTGCGAACTGACAACATGAAGAATCGTCTTTGCGCTGAACTGGAATCATCCCCGCATAAATCAAAGTCATCCAGATGATCTGGATCTGCATAATTAGATCTGGACCACCCTGTAGATAGATATATAGATATGAAAGGCACTATACGGTATGATAGATGCATCCCAATAGTTTAAGATATCCTGTTTTAGCATCGATAGATAGAAAGATAGATGTGAAAGGCACTATATAATAGATAGATAAACAGACAGACATTACAAAACGAAGGTGTGAGGCCTCCAGAAGACCCATAAAGCAGGCCTAGACCTTCACTGCTCTGCTCAGAAGAGGTTCACCACATGTCAGCCAACCCACTACATACTACCCACAGGCATCGGCCTGCAGAGGCCCCAAATGGGGAAAGTGGTTTTAAAAGTTCAAAATACGAAGAAAGTCCCAGAAAAATGCAAAAAAATGCCCAAAAAGGGAGACCACCACAAACCCCTGGCTTGTGAACAAAGGACAAAAGTGATGAATCTTTATAAATGATGATTTTATCAACAAAATAGAAACATATAACAAAATACTCAAAAGGGCAAAAAGGTTTTGCTTAAAAAAACAATTCAAAGCAAACAAGTCCCTATAAACGATCCAAAGGGTGAAATCCAGAAAAAAGAGCAAAAACAATCACAGTAACCAGGGGCCTCATGCATAACGCTGTGCGTAGAATTCACACTAAAACATGGCGTACGGACAAAAGCGAAAATGTGCGTACGCACAAAAAAATCCAGATGCATAATTCTGTGTGTTCGCCAACTTCCATGTTCTTCCGCTCCATAAATCCGCATGGAAAGTAACGGACATGCACACGCCTACTGCTGCTCCCAAACTCCTCCCAGAATTATGCCTCTTTGAATATGCAACTCAATATAAATAGCTCTTAAGCTCAGCCTTCTGTGAAAAGACAATGGGAAAAGCACGGGAGAAAATAGAAGAATTTCAGCGAATACCAAGTGGAGGCAAAGGAAAAACATACTATTTGTTGGTTTTAACATTGGTATAAACACAAAAGGAAGCTGATCAAGTGACATAGCGTGTCGGAGAAACTCAAAAACTCAAGTTCACAAAGTCGCACAGTGCCCGAAATAAAAAAGTTGTCAGATATCAAAGTCACTGTGAAAAGACGAGTCATAGCCCACAGTCTGAGTGTCTTATGAAAGCTTATTAGGGTACAGAGAAAAAAAAATAGACACACAGTGAGGAAAAAAAGCACAAAATGTCAACTTTAATCTGGAAAGTTCCATTTTAATCATGTAGCACTGCACAACAATTGTTTTGAAAAGTCTTGCTTGCTGATTGTGACAGGTACCTACTGGGTATGCACAAATCTAGTTTTGGTTTTACTGCATCACTCTGGGGAAATAGACATTTATACGTTTACTGACAATAACGTATTTAGTCATGTTTGTTTTGCATAAGCTATTGAATTCAACAGAATTAAGTGTTTTGCTTCTGCCTATTTTTTTTATCAGTATGCTGCTGCTGGAGTATGTGAATTTCCCCTTGGGATTAATAAACTATCTATCTATCTATCTGTCTTACTGATAATTCTCTTTCTGATCAGCTGCTGTAGAGCTGTGATTCCCCACTCAGATACAGTGATATAAATACTCCGAGTAGTGCAGTGACAGTCACAACGCTAAAGCAGTTATGGTATTTAGAATAGTTTGACCATTCTGTGGACCATTATATTGTTACTGGTTAATTAAAATCAGATGCCTTAAACTAATAGACAATATGCGGTTAATTTCAATGTGTTTATAAAGCCTCGTCAGGGATGTGGATCTAAAAAAGAAAGGGAAAGCACACTGGAACAGCAGCACTGCTTTGACGCTGGGTGCCGCCAGTTTGCAAAACTGAGCGGAGAACTTGTGTACGCCATGATTTGAGCTACTGTGAAAATGTGCGTGGCTTAACACCAAGTTTAGGTTTTATACATCGCGATTTGAGCGTGGAAACAGGAGTACGCAACATTTTAGTGCGTGCGCACCGTTTATACATGAGGCTGCAGGAGATCCTCAGAAATAGCAGGACTGCTTACAAACTCAATGCTTCGCTCCTGAGTCTCTCGTCTGACAGAAAATATAAAGGCAGTAGGAGGAGCCAGCAGCAGTGACATCAGAGTGGGGCTCCACCCACAAAATACATTGAATGACTGCACATACACATAATGAAGAAATCTAACATTAACCCGTACAAATTATCGTTCAGCACTTAGCTGAAACCCTCATAAAACTGAAAGTAAATAAATGCCAGAGGAAAAAAATAATCCCTGGCTGTAACACAACACGCCCACTGACACTTCCAGGAAGGAGCACCAATCCAGAGCACCCCCTAGTGGTAACTCCACAGAACTTGTTCCCTCATGGTCGAAATTTGATTAATTTTGAAGGAAATCACAAGTGGTCAAAGTTGGAAGGTACAGGTGCAAGCAGGAGACTATTTTGTCACTAAACTACTGCGTATTCTCAGATCTTCTTGATACAATTCAGGATGTTCTATTTTGGATGGTGGGCAAAGTGGACGAGCCCCTCGCCACAGACAGGGTCCAGAAGCTGCTGCTATGCTAAGCCCAGCGTGGTGGCTCATGATTTCATTCTGTTTGATTGATGGGCTTTCCCCTTATTTCTCCCTCCATTGGGTGCTCATTGTTATATAATAAACAACTTCCTTGGAATTGCTTTTGTTGCCCGTGTTATCACACAGAAGACTCCCACACACACACTGAGACACAAGCATGAGCACCACTGATTGGTTTACTTTCATCCCTCCATCCATCCGTTGCAGGTTCTTTACGGATTGAAAAAATGTGTTTGCTGAAATTTGCGTCAAGTGCTTTTGGTGGGACATGAACCGCGGTGGGAGGATTTGACGAGCCCGGCGTCTTGTCCTGTCAATCAGGTCTTACAAAGAAAGGGCAGAGTGTGAGAGGGAAGCAGCCTGCTAGACAGACGTGACATGACGGACGTGTGCATCGGAGCGCAGGAAAGGCTTCAATCAACGAGTCGCAGCCAGGCGCTCGCACTCATTACACTCGAGCGGGTAACATCCAGATTAACACGAGCTCGGCTGGTGAGCAGAAGTGCGGCTTTTCAAGCGGGGGATTTCAGGAGTAGTCAAGGCGTGATGTACTTTGAAGGTAGGATGCTCTCTAGAGTGAGCCGTTGTACGATTCCTCAGTCCTCAGTTCTGTGGCACATCCTCAGTTCAGACGATCCGTCCATTTTGTAACCAGTGTACCCAGTATAGGGCGGTGGGAGCAGATGCCAGTATGCTATGGGCAACCTAGGGTTCCTCCCCAGCTTATGTTTAAAGGGCGTCTTTGTCCGTCTTTCATTGTCGTTCATTGTTTCCCCATTTTTTTAGTATTGTTCTGTTTATTTATTATTTACTAGCTGAAATACCCGCTGTTGCCCGGGAGGAAGAAAACGTTGTGTTTTTTTTAATTATATTTTTCTCCGACAATTAAAGAAAAACTTTAAAAATAAAAATAAATTAACAAACCGTGAAGACTCATTTGACAATGTGTTTGTATTGTTCACTGAAGTGCCTTGTAATATACAATGTTTTTAGTTTTTCCATCGTTAGCCGATATATAAAGGTTCTCAGGACTTGCCACCCTTGAACACGCCACATAAAGTTCTCCATGTGAGACACGGGCTGTTCCCAAATTGATTCAAGCAATTTTCAATGATTGTCCTTGAGATTTGTTTATCGATATGGCAAAAGTCAAACAAACCGGAAATATTTGGTCTGTACTTAACGTTTGATTTTGATAACTTAATTAAATGAGTTTTTGGATTATACAATACAATTTCTCTTTGTAGAACCCAAAATCACACAAGAAGTGCCGCAATAGGCTTTAACAGGCCCTGCCTCTTGATAGCCCCCCAGCCTTGTCTCTCTAAGAAGACAAGGAAAAACTCCAAAAAAAAAATAATAGTAGGGAAAAAATGGAAGAAACCTCAGGAAAGGCAGTTCAAAGAGAGACCCCTTACAGGTAGGTTGGGTGTGCAGTGGGTGTCAAAAAGAAGGGGGTCAATACAACGCAATACACAGAACAAAACACAAGTAATCCTCAATATAGTATAAAAATAAATTTATGAATGTATTAAAAAAAATTATTTTTTTACAAAATAATTGTAACACCAATATGTTAGCTACGATGCTGCAAAACAAAAGACATTTCGTTCATTAATGAATCAACAAAAATCAGGGCCTCTCAATCCACAAAATGAATATGGGATGTTTATGGTAGATAAAAAATAAAATTGCTTACTTATATATAATAGCCTATATCTCTCCATTACAGCGATCCCTCCTAGATCACAGGGGTTGCGTTCCAGATCCCCCCGCGAAAGGTGAAAATCTGCAAAGTAAAAACCATATGTTTTATATGGTTATTTTTATATATTTTAAGCCTTTATAAACTCTCCCACACTCTTCCCGCACAGTTATACAGCATAAACCCTTTATATTCTCTTTATATTAAGTAAGATTCATTGAAATTATGTATTTAAACGCACTGTTTATATATTATGCACAAACATACGTATCGTATATCATTGAGTTGTTTTATTTACGTAATACAGTTTTAAACACATTGTAATTGATTAGGTAATATAAAAATAAATTAAAAATGTAAATGTCTAAAAAATAAAAATATCTCCTGGCTGGCCTGGGAACGCCTTGGGATTCTCCCGAAAGAGCTGGAAGAAGTGGCTGGGGAGAGGGAAGTCTGGGCCTCTCTGCTCAAGCTGCTGCCCCCGCGACCCGACCCCGGATAAGCGGAAGAGGATGGATGGATAAAAATCTACAACATGTAAATATAAATAAAACATAAATGTTATTTTAAAGATGTCGAGCGTCTCCGATATCACATATGTTACAGCCATTACGATAGAATGGCTGGACTTTCTTGGGCACCCTGGTCTTCTTCACAACAGCAGTGGAAATGGGTTTATTGGGATGAAGTTCATTTTACATGTCAAAGAGGGACATTTCAATGAATTGCTATTCATCTGATGACTCTTCATAACATTCTGGAGTAGTTGGAAATTGCCATCATAAAAACTGAGGCAGCAAACTTTGTGAAAATTAATATTTGTGTCATTCTCTAAACTTTTGGCCACGACTATAGGTCGATTTATAGGTTGATGTGAAAGGCACTATATAATAGTAATGAAATTCTCTATACACTTGTGTAATAGAGTTAAAATACACTATATAATAAAGATTAGACATGAAAGAAATGAAATGCCTTGATATGAGTGAAAGTCCTGCTTTTTCCACTCTGTCGGATCGTATCATCAGATGCAATTCATCCAGCATTAAATAGGTTAAGCCAGTTTGTCCGCCATACCCCACATGCTGCAGTACCTAAACTCAGCATAACACGCCATGAGGTGTAATGGTTCTTTCAACTTAAGAAGCAATCGAGGATGGCCAGGTCTGAATCGTTTCCACTTTACTTCTATCCTAGCCATTGATCTTCTCCCTTTGCCATTCTTGGATAGGCTTATTCTGCAATTCGGCATAAAGTGGCTCCTTTTGGTGGTAGTAATCGCAAAGCTACCAGTACAAGGATATTGAATGTATCCTACTTTACATTTAACAAAGTCTCTTACATTCCTAATGTTGTGGACGCGAGGTAGCCTTTGTGTCCTCAGTGCTCACCTTTTGAAATCTCCCAGGGTCACAGCTCGTCCAAAAGGCAATTCAGACAAGCCGAGGCTCAGGTCAGTGATGTCCTTCAGTTTAAAAATTCATTTAAAAATTATAGTAATTGATAGTAACAAGCTGGAGGCCAAATCTTAACCTTAATAATTCATAACTTTAACTTTGTGGGCTGTTTCGGGGGCCTCACCCAATTTGTTATTTTGTGTTACCACAGGGTGGCGGAGGCTGATTCAGGACCATGGAGAGCGACCTGCGAGGACAGGCTGGAATAGCTGAGTCTGTTCAGTCGAAACAAATTTAAGATTAGGAGGTGATAGAATCGAAGTGTTTAGAATTTACAAAGGCAATTAGGACAGGGGATCCAAGATGATACTTTAGAAAGATTTCAATAAGAGCACACGGTTGGAAAATTATTAACGGAAGTTTTCTCCCAAATGTTAAACAAAAGTTTGTATTCACACAAAGCACCACAGACCCATGGGATAAACAATATAACGTGTCATGACATATGATACTACAGAATATCATACCATTATAGTGCCAGTTGACAAGTCCAAGAAGGTGATTGCTTTTCCAAGCCGAGCGCCTTCTCCACATTCGTACATTTTCTTTTCCGCTGGGTCATTCGAACACCAAGACGTGGGACACGTGTCAGGACAGCACGGCCCCGGGGCGACGTAATTCTTAATCCGTTAAATGCGCATTCAGATCTCAGCTCTTTTCTTCACAGAGTGGATTGAAACATCGGCCGACTTTTAGCGCTAGTAATTACTGAATTTCATTCCCCAAGCTTTGTGAAGTCGCTCCAAATAGGCAGCGATAGCGACTCGCCGCTGGTGTCCCAGCAAATCTGCATAACCGCAATCTTCTACACGTTTAATCTTTGTTCTAACAGCTCGGAGGCTTCAAAAGCGAGGACTCCCTGCAAATAAGTGAAGATGTTGTCTTTAAATACACCGAATGATTACCGTGACTACCGGCAGCTAAACGGCTCTGGTCTCTGGAATGGAGGTAGCAGACTTTCAAAGAAGCCAGCATGCGGAAATTGGAGCGGCTAATTCGCAGCTCTTTCTTCCCTGGTCACCTCAGTGGTGTTCATTCTTAATATAACTGAGAGAATTGTAATTGGGGAACAAAGTAGGATTCAGACCAACTGAAAACGTCTCGTCCCCACACTCCATTTCTGGGAAGAGCGGCTGACCTTACGCAATTTCAAGAGAAAGTTTTAAAGTGGAAGAAATAATTTCATCAGATTAAAAGGAGCAAACGCAACAGGTGGATCTTCTCTGGCGAACAGGCTGAAGAAGAAAAGAAAAAAATCGAATAACGACATTGTTCAGATGAAGCACTTTCTGACTTCACTCGCTTTCTTTGATTTTTCTGGGATTCTTGTTTTAATGGGACCTGAGGTTTTCAGGTGATAAGCAACATGAGGTGACAGTAGAACAATTTAAGATTCAGCCAGCCAATCAGCAGCCTGCATACAACAAACAACACAGTGTATGCAAATGAGCAACTCAGGCATGATGGGGAAAAAAAATCTTCTGTCAAGAATTACATATGCATTACATTTGTCATTCCAGCAGATGGTGCCTCTCAAACATTAGTGCTGATTTTACGAGTGTCCTAGAACTTGGCACACAACAGAGACAAAGCACCCAGAAGAACACAGAGACCCACAAGCACTTAAGGTGGATTTTCGAACAAAGGAATGAAGACATTTGGTGGTCTCACCTCGTGACATTTTTGTTTCCCTTCAGTTCCTTTCTCTTTCACACTCTTTAGGATAACTAGCTGCTCTCTGTCTATATAAGCTTAGGAATGTCTGTGTCAGTTGTGTGAGTGGCTGAAGTTGGCCGAAGAGTGTTTGCAGAGTGACACCACAACATTTATATAAAAAATAAATTAAAAAATCCCTGACACACATCTGCCTATCTATGCGATTAAACGCTTATATAGTTCCTTTCAATGATGTAACTATCTGTCCTTTGTCATCTTTAAACTGCGGTGATCAGACATGTGCACAAGGCTGGCACAGCCCTAGGACAGGTCACCAGTGCAACACAGGCCAAACACTCCCACCATGGGTATGGGATGCTGGCACACTCACAAATACAAATCTTTCTTTGGATGTGATGCCACACTCTTGCCCATCCAGACCAGACTTCACTCTGCCACCGTGTACTCTTCTTGTTCAAACACTTTAACCCAATGTAGAGTTGCTAATTGGTCTAACATGAACATTTTTGGCATCTAAAATGGAACCAGAGAATCCATGCTGGGCACTTTCCTACCTGCCCTCTTGTTACCTTTCACTCCAATTACTGGCCCCAGATAGTCCAGCATCAGGATTTTGATTGGTACTGTATGGGTGGCATGGGTCACACTTGTTGAGTGCTGCTGCCTTACCCACCTGCTGACCCAGCTCACTTTTGCTTTTCCCACATTCTCCTTGCCAGAAATGTTCAGTGTGCGCTGAAATGAATTGGCACCCCGTGCAGGACTGGCCACTGAGCACGCGGTGGTCCGTATCCCATTCAAGAGGGGCTCTGCTTAGCCATGAGTGTGGCCCATACTGGAGCCTGCCTCAGATACCCTGTAACCAGTTAACAAATGGACAGAGCAGAGAAATGCAGGAGGCTAAGAAGTGCGGGTGTGTGGAGTAAGACAAGCACACTCACGGTTGAAATAGTTCACTGCTCACAAGAGAAGAACTAATTGCAGAGAATTGCACTAAAGAAGTAATATGAATGTGCTAACTCGCTAATGCCACTTGTCACTTCATAAATAACTTGTCACGGAGCGAGTCAACCATGTGTCTCATCTGGAAAGTGCACTTAGGAGTCTACCAGAAACACTTGGGCAGCGCCGTCAAATCTGCTCAGTTAGACGGAGGGTGCATGCCAGCCTTGGTTTGGCATCAACTGGGGCTCTCACATTTGGGCTAAGGTTCCATGCGGCCCTCCCTTTTAGCATAAATTTAATAGCTGATTTTTTTTTTTTTTGCACTTGTAGTGTAAACAATAATATTAATAATAATTAATTAATAATAATGTTATTAATAATACAGTATGTAATAATCTATCTAATCACTAATGACCCTGTTGTGAATAGACAGATTAAATTTGTTTGTCCCCAAGGGAAAATCAGAATATTGCAGATGCTCAACAGAAAGACAAATATATAAATAATACATAAATACTTAAACAAACAACAATTAATAATAAATTATATAACTAAAAAATGGACAAAGGTAAAGATTTGGAGAGTCCACCCCCTATAATGTGGCAACAGCCAATACAACGAGTTGTCATTCAAGACTGAGCCAACCACAGACTGACTAGGACAGGGAAGGCTTAGGTTTTTATAGGTGGAGGTCAGGAAGGGGCGGGATCTCAGGAGGGCATGAGGTCTGCAGGAGGGTGTGATGTAGCAGCACAAGTGGGCGGAGTCTTAGCCCGGCTTTCCTTTTGATGGTCTGTGCAAGAAGGAGAAATGGCATTAGTGTACCGTTCATCAACTCCTGGCTTCTGCATCTTATTCCCAGTGAAGCCCTTAGCTTACCTCCCATGCACACGTGTGTGACACAATATGTAGTATTTAATCAATTAGACGGAGTTCACATCATTATTTGTAATAAGATGTTTCTCATCTGGTGTCCATACTGAGGCGTAATATGTTCCGATGTCCACAAGAGGGCGAGCAAAGGCAAAAGGCAGGCATAAGATAGGCAGCCAGGTGTCATACGTTTGGAAGTCTGTGTGTCACATCATCTGGTGTCCAGAGCAGGACTGGAATGTCTGACAAAGAAGGGCAACAAGATGCACAAAGAGGGAGGGATGTAAGTCACGTGGTGAAAATGAGGTTCGTAAATGCACATAAATTCACTCCCTCTTGTGGATGCCAGATGACATTACTCCTGAGAGCAGATGCCATTATTTAGTAGTAGTAATTTTAATTTTTCTCACTTCTCAGCATAGTGCTGGAAAACATTTCACTTATTTCTGATGTAAGTGGTAACATGGACTAATATCATCCTTATCATTATTATGACTATGCATACTCCCAGCATTATTATTATTATTTTGCATTTCAGATCATGCCTTGGCAGAGGAGTACATGGTGGTGATGTGGCTCTCTGGATGTGCTCCTATGGTCTGCATAAAGGGCATTTGTGTCTTATGACCTCTTATCTTATTCGGTAACTTTTATATTAAACCTGACTTTTCTCTTCCTTTATGATTTTATGCATTATTTTTTATCCATCTGCATTAATAATGGCAGCCTTTTCAATGCCAGGCTAAACCTTGCCCGACTCTGTTGTACTTTCCTTGGCACACAGAGAAGCTCTGTGAGGCTTTCAGGTCCAATTACCATCATCTTTCCTTGTTTCTTTGGCTTCTTCGGAATTTAATCGGATTAAGTTCTGCCCCCTCCCCCCCCCATGTCGTCCCTCACACCATACCTTGCCCTGCTGGATGCCCACTTCATCTCTCATCTTTAGTGACTTGGCTTCAGATGAGATATATGAAAAGAAATCACATTTTGACTCAAGTTTGCTTCGACTCCTGTCTTCCTTTGGTCGCCGAGAAGCTGTGTGTACCCGCTGGCAATGAAATGTTAGGACCTGCTTGGCAGGCTAGGAGTCTGTAAATGACAAAGGGGTGACATCAGCCAGGGATCGGGCCTGGCGAGGCACTGAAAGATGCCCTGTATAGGGTATGGCAGTATGGGGTGAAAGTATATGGCCAGGAAGCATTGAGCTCCATTGTTGTACCAGCTAACCCAGAAGGTCTTCAGGGAGGGGCAACTGGAAACTAAAAAATGAAGATTCATCTTTGACAAAAATGTTAAATATTTGTGGGCACTGGAGGCGGGGGGAGCAGAAACACAGGGGTCATCCATGGAAACTGAAAGCGCCTTGAAATCAGAAGAAGATGAGCACTGCAGTGATCTGTGAACTGAGAAAGCACTGGAGCCAAAGTCCAGCCTTGCTCAGTCTGTAGAGGTCCTGTTACAAGTGGTCTTCATAGACGAGTTGTGCCCAAAAAAGCAAAGTAGAGACAAAGTCAAAAAGACTCCCTGGTGTAGACAACGATGGCAACGAGTGTTCTGGGCCAACAAGTCCAAATTCCATCTGTTTGGTCCAAGCAGAAGGTAGTTTGTCCATAAAGGACAGTGTGATATGGAGGAGTCTCTGCAGCCAACAGTGAAGCAGGCTTGAGGGGCCCTGTAGGTGGTGAATGGAGTCGGATAAGCCCATTGTCATCCAGTATGCTGTAATACCGTTAAGAAGGCATGAGATTGGCCAGATCTTCAATCGCTAGAAGGTCAGTGGCCTCAAACACGTGAAGTTCTATCTTTAGCAAAAAGAAGGAGCTCTGAGTTAGATGGTAAGGTCACCACAAAGCTTTGATCTCGACATCAACAAGGCAATCCAGAATGACCTGAAGAGACAAAAGTGAACAGGAGGACAACCCAAGTGTGCAGAAGACCTGGGCGAGCAGAACAAGAAGCTGAAGACAAACGACACACAGACAGCGGAGCTAAGAGAGCGAAGACACAACTCAAAACAGAAAGCTTTGGGCTAATCGGGGACCAGCAAAAGATCTGTCAGACTCGGGGGGTCAGTTTGACATCTGACTCCACCAACTAGGAGCGGGCCAAATTTAGGACAGTTATACTGGACCGGGGCAGGGCCTCCTTTGAGCATCAGGGGCGGGGTTAAGCGTCTTCTTTGGGCATCCTTTCCTGGCTGCAGATGACACATGAGAAGATATTGTTAGGGTCAATGACCCCAGGGTGGAAGGTGGTCCCAGGCGTGACAATATATATGAAGTTCATGCATAAAGGAGTCGGAGAGTGTGACATGGAGGAGTCTCTGCGGTGAATAGTGAAGTAGGCCAGAGGGGCCCTGACTTTGCAGCGAGTTGTGCAGCATGGCACGTGCACGTTTACAGCATATTAACATTGCTGGGGAAAGAAGATCAGGGTTCATAGCCAAAATAAAAAGTTGGGGTAAAGCCGGTGTAAGGGACAGCTGGCAGTTTATCCCGGCTGGGACGCCCCAGTAATGGAATGATGGGGGAAGGCAGCTTATCAAGGACACTGCCTCCCCCAAGACGATAGATGGCAGCTTCCCTGGACTACAGTGGTGCCCCAGATCCCAGCAGGGCACTATGGGACTTGGAGTTCAGCAGCACGGCCCTGCTGGGTATCGTAGTTGCCACCAGGGAATTCTGTGGGAAGTTGGTGGGAAAACAAATTCTTGCCTAGCCCGAACTATGACATCGAAGGCCCTGAAGTACTTCCGGGCTGAATGAAAACCTGAATTCTCCAGAGACGCAGTATTTAGTTGTATGAAATTAAATCAAATGTGAAAAACTGGCTGTGCAAAAATGTGGGTCCCCTTGTCATTTTGTTGATTTGAATGCCTGTCACTGCTCAATGCTGATTACTTGGTTGGATGAGCTCGTTAAGCCTTGAACTTCATAGACAGGAGTGTCCAATAATGAGTGGTAAAAGGTATTTAAGGTGGTCAATTGCAAGTTGTGCTTCCTTCCCTTTGACTCTCCTCTGAAGAGTGACAGACAGCATGGGATGCTCAAAGCAACTCTCCAAAGATCTGAAAACAAAGATTGTTGAGTCTCCTGGTTTATGGGAAGGCTACAAAAAGCCATCTCAGAGGTTTAAACTGTCAGTCTCAACTGTAAGGAATGGAATCAGGAAATGGAAGGCTACAGGCACAGTTGCTGTTAAACTCAACAGTTCTAGCAGGCCAAGAGAAATACAGGAGCGGCATATGCAGAGGATTGTGAGAATGGTTACAGACAACCCACAGATCACCTCCAAAGACCTGCAAGAACATCTCGCTGCAGAAGGTGTATCTGGACATCGTTCTACAATTCAGCACAATTGGCACAAAGAACATCTGTATGGCAGGGTGATAAGAAAGAAGCCCTTTCTGCACTCACGCCACAAACAGAGTCGCTTGTTGTATACCAATGCTCATTTAGACAAGCCAGATTCATTTTGGAACAAAGTGCTTTGGACTGATGAGACAAAAACGGAGTTATCTGGTCATAACAAAAAGTGCTTTGCATGGCTTAAGAAGAACACCGCATTCCAAGAAAAACACCTGCTACCTCCTGTCAAATGTGGTGGAGGTTCCATCATGCTGTGGGGCTGTGTGGCTAGTTCAGGGACTGGGGCCCTTGTTAAAGTTGAGGGTCGGATGAATTCAACCCAATATCAACAAATTCTTCAGGATAACGTTCAAGCATCAGTCACAAAGTTGAAGTTACGCAGGCGTTGGATATTCCAACAAGACAATGACCCAAAACACAGTTTGAAATCTACAAAGTCATTCAGGCAGAGGGAGAAGTACAATGTTCTGGAGTGGCCGTCACAGTCCCCTGACTTGAATATCATCGAAAATCTATGGGATGATTTGAAGCAGGCTGTCCATCAAATTGAACTGAACTGGAGAGATTTTGTATGAAGAATGGGGTCAAAAATACCTCCATCCAGAATCCAGACACTCCTCACAGGCTACAGGAGGACAACATCTAGAGGCTCAAAGGAGCAAAAGGAGGATCAACTAAGTATTGATGTCATATCTCTGTTGGGGTGCCCAAATTTATGCACCTGTGTAATTTTGTGATGATACATATTGCATATTTTCTGTTAATCCAGTAAACTTAATGTCACTGCTGAAATGCTACTGTGTCCTTAAGGCAGGTCGTATATTAAAAGGAAGTTGCTACTATGAAAGCTCAGCCAATGAGAAACAAAAATCCAAAGAATTAAGAGGGGTTCCCAAACTTTTCCATATGACTGTATAGATATATATGAGAGAGAGTAACAAAAGACAAGAGATCATAAAGATTTAGGGCACCAAATGGTGAACCCCATATGATTGTTGGCAAAACAATAAGCACAAATTCAAAACAATCATGAGAAGATGGCAGATCTTCCGGTTTGAAGTCCAACCGGCATGAAGAGGAGGGGGAGGGTCCAGGTGGCCGGACACTGCAAATGACATCAGTGGTGTTACAGCCATCAACCTTCCGATCTGCAGAGGGAGGAAGAGCAAAGGTATTAGGGCACAGTGCCAACCCCTGGAGCGGTGGGGGAATTACAATCACTAGAGCCCTGAAACTGTTCCCTGTGCGTGGCAAAATAAATGTACATTTGCACCATTTATGTGGTAATCATCCACCGCTTTTGTAGCAGACAAGTCCACGCTGTTTGGATTGGCTCAGCCTCCCCCTGACCTTCTGCATCAGGTGACAGACGGCTGGCTCATCTCACACATATGGAAGGTCCCATTTGTTGTTGATCTGAGCCCTGTGTTTTCACACCATATGGCGACCATGCTAATCGTTAGCCGTCTCTCCTATCACTGTTTTTAAAGTGATGCCAGGGAAAATGAGAAATGGGGGGAAAAAAAAAAAAAAGTTCAGTAAATAAGTGTGAATAAATTAGAGCGCAGCACTTTACAAGCGCGCAGCTTCAAAGGGTCCCTTCAAAACACCTTGCACTGCAGGATATAAGGAGTCCCGTGTTCCCAGCTCCAGTCTTCAGGGCGATCATTAAATTGCTTGATTAAGTTTGGTTTCGGCAGGCTTATCGCGCTGTAACAGGCCCTCTTTAAAGCAGGATCCCTAATTAACAGGTAGGCCCTCTGATTTAATTAAGAGGCGGGTGCCGACGCCACGCCACTGATGACTCGCCGCTTTTTCCGCTTCTCTAGGGGCTTCGCTCTGCCGCGACGACCAAACTGTGCTGCGTGACTTTGTGTTTAACCTCTGCAAACAGTGCGACTGGGTGCCCCCCCATCTCCCCCCCACCCCACACCCGGCTGATTATTTTTTATTTTAATCTCATTACTGACCGGGCAGCTGAGAGAATGCTGAAAGATTGTTTTACAGAGCGCCCAGCCGCGAGAAGAGCACTCGGAATATATCACACGCTTAACTCCCCTAAAGCGAGGCTTGCCAGCGAGTGTGTACGCTGACCTTGTGCCATTAATCCAAAGTGTGCCGACACTTTCATTTCTCAACGCTGCCAAAAGTGTTACAAAACGCAGTGCAATCTCAAACTCTGCCATATTGTATGTGCTTTTTTTTCCCCCCTGTGGGTTGCCTCCATTCTGTTGTTTTGGATCATCTAAAGAAGATAAATAATTAAATAAAGTGACCACCAACTGTAACTTTCCAACTGGTGAGTGTCTTGTGTGGCGGACTGCCGGGATGCCCTGTGTATGGAAAGACCGGTGGGGGGAGAAAGTGTTTTCCAGGCCATTTCTTCCCCCGGAGCGGCAGAGGGCAGCCCCCCTCCTTGGGTTGCAGCGGGGCCACGAGTCGTGAGGATGGAAGCTCAGCCCTGCTTGCGCCCTTGGCCACCACCAGGGGGCGCCTGGACTTTTACACACCCAAATGAAGGCTGTTCGGCACCAGGTGCCCCATAAAGTGATCCAGTTACCACCGCTCAGGGGCCAGAGACGGGAGGAAGAGGACAAAGCCTGAGGAGGAGTGGAGGATGAAGGACTGGTGGCAAAGAAGGGGCTGAGCTTACTTACTGGATTTATGTAAATAATCTGGGTGTTGTGTGCAGAACTCGTCTCTCTCTGCCTGTCTGTCTCAGTCTGGGGAGTCTGTACGCACCCTGGGCTTCACAATTGGCATCCCAGCTCGGACTCACCTGGGTAAGAGAGTGTGGTCCCTTCTATTGAGGAACAGGGAGTACTTATTGTGTCAGGGCCACTGCCCAAAGGAAGTACTTCCAGATCATGTGGAAGTCCCATTTTAGGCAGCACATTTCCCTGCAGCACCCACAGACCTCAGCAGGGCAGTGTTGTAAGACTACACTTCCCAGCATGCCACACTGACTCCCATCTGCCATCTAGCATGTCCCCAGTGACCTCTTCCACATCCAGTGGGCTGTCTGTCCGTCCTTTCTGGCCCCCTCTCCTTATCTGATCCCCCCTCAACTGGGCCTGCTAGGAGCCTCCCATCCGGGTAAGGAACCATCCCCTCTTCTGGCCTTAGATGCCTGTCCAGCCCGTGTGGCATTTACACTTCACACCCAGAGACGCGGGCATCAGATCTGCTGTGGGCTCTGAACATCGTTGAACTTCTGACTTTCCTTCAACCCTGACCCTAAGGGAAAACACGTTTGGCCGATGTCTTTTGTTCACACTTGTTCAAGAATTTGTCACAGAGTACCCTGGCAGCCCATCTTAACCAGGCCCACAACACACAACTTGAATCCAATTACCTTCGGACACGACGGTCTGCTCTGAACTGCTTTACGCATGGCGAACACTTGAGGAGGCACCGAGATTCAGGGCTGGGATGGACAGTACGTTTGCCCCCTAAAACTGGACTTTAGACTAAGTACCTACTGTAACTGGCAGAGCCCAGACTGGCAGCAACACTTCTATCGCAATGATCTTCAACCCATCGCCAGATTTCCTGTTATAGTCGGAGTTCTGAAAGTATCCACTCGTTTTCCAAACTTGTGACTTTTGTTCTTTATTACTGAAAATGGGTTTGGCTCTTTTCTTTGCTTTCATGTGTCCAAGAGTTTGACATCTAGTGGCACAATACAGATGCTGTGCCCGCTTCTGAACCCCCACAAAGTACAACTGGTCTCCAGTTTTCTTATTCCATGAAGTCTTTTTTTTTTTTTTTTTTTTTCCAAACTTACACTTCAGACCATGCAGGACACTAAGGGGGGTACTGGGAGGCAGGGGTCGGGGGTCCGCTGATAGGCCACTCTGAAACTAAAATTTGGACTTCGAAACTGGCAGAGCTCAACATGAGCTGATTGGCAGAAACACTTCGTCCACATTGATCTTTAACACACCTTCAGATTGCCAGTTGGTACCTTCAACACACAACAGGGTCTGATGTTCTTTGTAACTTTGACGTCTGTTCTTGATTTGGGAAACAACATGCCTGGTCAACTCCTTTGCTCTGATCTCTATTGGCATGATGCGAGTGTCCTGCAGTTGCAGGACAGACATCATGCTTTTGTACTCACCTGGTACAAAGGTCCCTTGGCTGGGCAAGCTGATGCCCAACACTTCTATCTCTTTCAAGGCGGAGGCCGACTTTTGTCCACAGGAGGTGTTGAGGGTGGCAATCAGCAGTAGACTGTGATTCAACTCACTGCTATGTTTTAGTTCAACTCTCTCTCTTTATTGGTTTGACTGACTAGTGAAGGGCAGACAATGGCAAACGTGGCATCGACATCTGGCATGAGATTGAAGAGAATGCAAAAAGCAAAATACCCTGTGGGTGACATTTTGCATGTTGTTCCTGAATTGGAACTCCTACTTATCAGACTCCACTTTTAAAGCATGTGATTTGGAGATCAAAATTGAAAACGAAAGTGAGTTACTGACATCGGTGGATCATGGTGCCAAACATGTTTGTGTAGCTAATGCGCCTACAGCAATGTTCACCTGGGAGGAACACCACTTACGATGACAAGAGGTACAAACAAGATTGCACTGCTGCTACCACTCCCATACCCCAAGATGGCCTGGCAGCCAGTCTGCCACACCCATTCCTGCCAGCCGTCGTGCCACAAGAGACGGCAAACCAGTGGCCACAGCATACAGCAACAGATGTTTTATGTTTTTTTAAGCCTTAAATGGCCGAGGTCCTGCTTACTTGTCTGAACTTATCATGACTTACAAACCTGAGCGCACATTAAGATCTCAAGATGACGTTCTGGTTAGGAGCCCAAGGATTAATAAAATAACAGTGGGAGGTTGAGCTTTTAGTTACAGGGCCCCTAAATTGTGGACTGGTCTGCCTGCTGCTATAAGAGATGCCCCTTCGGTCACAGCTTTCAAATCCCGGCTGAAGACTCACAACTTCTGTTTAGCACACCCTGACTAGAGCTGCTGATTAATTGTACAGACAGCATCTCTTTTGTTATCCATTAGCTGATATGATAGTTAGAATTGGTTACTAACCCTCATCTATTCTGTTTCTCTTCTTGGTACTCAAATGTGCCACTTGGTGCCACGGCCCACCTGCCAAGTTGTTTTGCCTGCCTAAGGTAAAGTCATCTCTGATGGAGGATCACAGGAATCGTCGGGTAGAGGGGTCCTTTCATTCGATTGGCTGACCCAGCGCTGACTCAACTGTGGAATGGCCAAATGGGGGAGGCAGCTTAATGGCTGAGGCTGAGGACTCTGAACAAATCCAAATTGTATTATGTGATATCATCCATCATCCAATGTTCTATATCCTAACACAGGGTCACGCTGGAGCCAGTCCCAGACAGCACAGGGCGCAAGACAGGAACAAACCCGGGCAGGGCGCCAACCCACTGCAGGGCATGCACACACACACGCACACACTAGGAACAATTTAGGATCGCCAATGCCCCTAACCTGCATGTCTTTGGACTGTGGGAGGAAACCCAAGCAGACACTGGGAGAACATGCAAACTCCACGAAGGGAGGACCCGGGAAGCGAACCCAGATCTCCTTACTGTGAGGCAACAGCACTACCACTGCGACACCGTGTGATATCATCTACTGTTAAATTCTTCTCCATACTTGTAATATTTTTATATTGTATTGAGGATTACTTGTATTCTGTTCTGTGTATAGTATTGTGTTGTCCCCCTTCTTTTTGACACCCACCCTACCTGGTAAGGGGTCTCTCTTTGAATGGCCTTTCTTAAGGTTTCTTCCATTTTTTTCCTTACAAGGGTTTTCTTGTCTTCTTAGAGAGTAAAGGCTGGGTGGGCTGTCAAAAGGCAGGGCCTGTTAAAGCCCACTGCGGCACATCTTGTGTGATTTTTGGGCTACACAGACATAAATTGTACTGTATTGTATTGTGTGAATCCATTGTTTTGTGTGCTTTTCAGAAAACTGCATTTTTTCTGGAAAAAAATATTCAGCCCTCAAAGACTTCATTTCAGCTGGGTCTTTGTTTGGATCGTGGCCTCTGCCCCCTTACATGATCAGGGTGGTCAGTCACCCAGTGACACCCCAGAGATGGCTCTGTGAGGCACCATTTAAGCACTTGTTCAGAGACAAAGCACTAGAACCCGATGACGAGTAGCGTTAATGAACAAAACTTTGCAGCAGTTGTCAAGCAAAAGGACAAGCTTATGTGCTCCCCAAGACCAACGGCAAGTCGTCTGCAACTTCCTTTAAAAACCCTAAGAAAACCATCACCTGGGCTCCTCCCATCAAACTCCCTACTCTCAACGTGGCCAGTGAGCCGCAGTAGACCACCACTCGTATACAGGAAAGGTGGGTCCTTATCAGCATTGGACCACGTGGAGGCACAAGAGGGTTTAAACCTACAAAGTGAAGACGTTTAGTGATCAGGAAGGGGGCAACTACCACCACGTTCAAACTGTGGCTGCAAGGGGGTGATGATATTCCAGCTATTAAGGACCACCCTATCAAGTGCCTGTGGGGAAAAAAATGGCGTACAAAGACCCTCCCAGATAAGAGTAACATCTCCAGCACTGATTGGTTGAGGAAAATTGGACAAGTTTTGTATTCCAGGGAAGTTCACGGCATGGATTTATCAACACGGATTATGTCGTCCCCTGACTGCATATGAAGTCCAGATTACCATCAAATCAAATTTAATTTGTCACATGCAAATTATACGTACGGTACAACATGCAGTGAAATGTTTAGTCGCTCAACTCCTGTGATTGTACCATGAGACAAATATAAAGGAACAGTAGCAATGCATAACTTCATACATTCAAAAATCATTAGCAGAGCTGTAAATATGTTATACTATTAATTCTTCTTCTTCTTTCAGCTGCTCCCAGGTTGCCACAGTGGATCATCTTGTTCCATATCTTCGTGTCCTCGTCATCTTGTTCTGTCACCCCCATCGCCTGCATGTCTTCTCTCACTACATCCATAAAACCTCCTCTTAGGCCTTCCTCTTCTCCTCTTGCCTGGCAGCTCTATCCTTAGCACCCTTCTCTCATTATGCCCAACATCTCTCCTCTGCACATGTCATGGCCAAACTTTTTGAGAATGACAAAAATATGAATTTTCTCAAAGGTTTGCTGCCTCATTTTTTATGATGGAAATTTGTATCTATTCCAGAATGTTCTGAAGAGCGATCAGATGAATTGCAGTTCATTACAAAGTCTCTCTTTGCCATGAAAATGAACTTAATCCCAAAAAACCACTGCACGTCAGCCAGCCCTGCCACAAAAAGACCTGCTGACATCATTTCAGTGATCCTCTCGTTAACACGGGTGAGAGTGTCGACGGGGACAAGGCTGGAGGTTACTCTGTCATGAATAGCGAGGTGAAGAAGGTGTCAGGGCACCCAAAAAAGTCCAAGCACCAGGACTGTCTTCAAAAGTTGATTCAGCGGTGGGCACCACTAGGGCAGAGCTTGATCAGGAATGGCAGCAGGCAGGTGGGAATGAGGCAAAGACTTTTGGAGGATGGCCAGGTGGGTGTCAAGAAGGGCAGCAAAGAAGCCAAGAAAAACATCAGGGACAGACTGATATTCTGGGATTGGACTGCTGAGGACTGCTGGGGGAAAGTCATTTTCTCTGATGAATCCCCTTTCCGATTGTTTGGGGCATCTGGAAAAATTAAAAGGTGAACGGCACTACCATCAGTCCTGTGTCACACCAACTATAAAGCATCCTGTGGCCATTCATGTCATGTGGGGTTGCTCCTCACTCACAATTTGGCCTAAGAACACAGCTAGGAATAAAGAATGAGACCAAAACATCCTCCGAGAGCAACTTCTCCCAACCATCCAAGAACAGTTTGGTGACCAACATGATGGAGCACCAGGCCATAAGGCCAAAATGAGAACTGAGTGGCTCGGAGACCAAAACATCGAAATTTGGGGTCCATGGCCAGGAAACTCCCCAGACAGTAATCCTATTAAGGACTTGTGGTCAAGAGGCAGGTGGACAAAGAAAAACTCACCAATTCTGATTATGCAAGAATGGGCAGCTGCCATCAGTCTGGATTTGGCCTAGCAGTTGATTGACAGATTGCCAGGGTGAATTGCAGAGGTCTTGAAAAAGAAAGAAGGGCCAACACTGCAAATATTGACTCATTGAATAACCTTCATGTCATTGTCAATAAGCCTTTGAAACTTCAGAACTGCTTGTAATTCTACTTCAGTCTTCCAGAGAAACATCTTACAGAAAGATCTAAAAACACTGAAGCAGCAGACTTTGTGAAAACCAACACTGGGGTCCTTCTCCAAACCTTCTGGCTATGACAGAACGTGTAGAGGGAGCACAGCAGAGGACTCGGCACCCAGCCCTGTGGAGCTCCTGTGGTCAGAGTGAAGGAGAATGAGGTTTGGTCAACCACTCGGACCACCTGGGGGTCTACCTGTCCAGCTGCACGATGTCCCTGTGCATGGTGATGAACTTTGTTTAATGTGTTAAATGCAGAGCTGCAGTCCATTAATGTCATTCACACAGAGTATCCAGGTGGGTCAGTGTTGCATGAAGGATGAAGGTGATGGTATCCTCTGTGGATCTACTAGAGATACATGTGAACTGTAAAGGATCCAAAGCCTAAGTGTTGGATGTGACTTCTTAGGTACAGGAGCAATGGTAAACCTGTTAGAGGAAGTTGCTATGATTACTGTGGCTGAAGGAGTGGAGAAAAGGATCAACAAACACTTTTGCATGTGGCTTGAAATCTGTCCAAGCTTGACATCCATTTGGACTTTAGGGAAGGCCGGGTTGGCTACATCTACCCCAGCAGTCCATTAATGAGAAATTCAAAGCAGCAAAATGCAGGTCGGTTATGACCTATCGAAATTCTAATGACAGAATCAGGGAAGCTGGTGTTACGACGAGATCAGTGGGTAAGTGGGATGCTGGTGCAGCCCAGGCTGACGGACTCAGGGACGTTATTGGCAACACAGGCACTGGAAGGCAGGACTTGGGTGTCAATTGCCCACCCTCTGAAGTACTCCTCACGTTTTTGGTGCACATTTTAGTTGTTCTTCCCGTTTATTTGCTCTTGTCAAAAATAGTCTGAGTAAAGTATGAGTGTGCCCAGTGGTGCAGGTCAGGGTTCACACCTGATGCTGCTGAGAATGGCTGTGCCTCCCCTAGACCCCGTTTTCTTGTTGCACCCTGTCTGTTTAAAATCTGGCATCCCTTTAAAGGAATACATGAGTTTGGAAAATGCTGACATGTAGCTGTGGTTGAAGAGGACTGCCCCGCCGTTAGCAGCGCTTTGGGCGTTTGTTCAATATGCGCCTGCATTAGCATAAAATCAATTAATGAGTGGGCACCGTGGAACGGAGCGATTTTGGCTGAGAATTCTGCAGCTCTGATCTTCGTCAGGGACGTAGGCCGAGGCACACGTGAATCTGGAAGACTGTGAGCGGTGTCAGAAGGAAGCTCGCCATATCCCTCCATTATGCAGTCACACACCTCTAGTTGTTTCACCCACAGGATGTTTGAGGGAAGTGAGGGCAGCCTTGGCATGAGAAGTCCCAAAAATTCCCGAAAACACTTCCAGAAGTGTCCACTAGATGGAGGGGTATTCCATCAAACCCCAGCTAGATGTAAAGGCAGCACAGAATCTTTCAAAATTTTAAAAAGGTTTATTTCCACAAAAATGCTCTTGTCTCATTATGAAGCTCCAAAGAGCACAAAAGGCTCAAAGGAGTCGCCAGCAAGGCCAACAAAGTCCCAATACAATATCTAAAATGAAGTCAGAAAACGGAGCAGAGGTTTAAAATCCAGTAAACGTCACAAACAACAAACACAATGACCCACCACCTCCTGAGCGTATTTGAAATGAACCGCCAGGGACTGTGTGAGACCCTCCAGATTTATAGGGCAGAGGCCCCCGTCTCTTGGTGGACCACCCATGGAACATAACACAGGCAAAAGCCTGCTATGTTTTGGGATGACAGTTCATATATTTAAAATCTTTTCGCCATCTCTTGTTAAGATAGTACAGTGAGTTGATGTATTTAAAGGTCATCAATCGACGTGTTTCCTTATCCAAGTTCTCCGAGGAATAAATATCACCATTTTGACATTTTCTTGTTTCACATCATTGCTATGTCCTCTGACTACAGTTTTTGATTTATTATTTTGAGTGTTGGCAGTCCTCTTGATCTTCTGGCTCTGTCTATTCTCCCAGTCAGACTCTACATTGTTCTTAGCGTAACATTCCTGCCCAACTCTGTCATTGGCATTGTAAGTCCCAGTGCCAGTCTGCAGTAACAGGAGCCATGACATGTACTTTGTGTTCAAATTTCACAACCATTAGGGGATCAACAATTTGCAAAGAATGATGCTTCTGGTACCCAAATTTCTGGTTGATCCCTCCCTTGTTCAGTACTATAATTCAGATATCTATTGAATTCTTCTTCTTTTAGCTGCACCCAGGTTGCCACAGTGGATCATCTTGTTCTATATCTTCATGTTCTCGTCATCTTGTTCTGTTACACCCAACACCTGCATGTCCTCTCTCACCACATCCATAAACCTCCTCTTAGGCCTTCCTCTTCTCCTCTTTCCTGGCTGCTATATTCTTAGCACCCTGCTCCCAGTATACCCAGCATCTCTCCTCTGCACATGTCCAAACCAACGTCATCTCACCTTTCTGACTTTGTCTCCCAACCGTCCAACCTCAGCTGACCCACTAATGTCCTCATTTCTAATCCTGTCCATTCTCGTCATATCCAATGCAAATCTTACCATCTTTAATAACTCTGCCACCTCCAGCTCTGTCTTCTGTGCCACCGTCTCCATCCCATATAACACAGCTGGTCTCACTCCTGTCCTGTAGACCTTCCTTGTCACTTTTGCTGATTTTGCTTCTGCAAAATTCCAGGAAATCGATACCCTCTTGTGGCACAACAAAGAATAGTAGTAGATGTCAGGCTGTGTCAAGCTATTCTGGTTAAATGACAACGATTTGTAGTAGCTCCGCCCCTTTTTAATTTGGCGGGGTTAGAGGCGGAGCAGAAGTGATGTCACTTTACTTCCGGTTGGTGTTTCTCTTTCCTAAACCAGAACATGGAAACTGTGTGAATAAACAAGCTAAAAGCCAAGCAACTAGCGAGAAAGTGGCGATACAAGCCTTCGGTGCCTTCTGTGATCCTGGGAAATGTGAACTCACTACCAAATAAGATCGACGAACTGGCAGCGCTGGTGAAAAATGTCAGGACATACAGAGAATACAGTTTGTTGTGTTTTTGTGAAACGTGGTTAACAGCTAACATCCCAGAGTTACAGCGGACAGAGACGTAAATACCTGCAGGAAGCGGAAAAGAGGAGGACTCGCTCTCTAAGTGACTACAAGGTGGTGCAACTCTGGACATGTAAATGTTAAAATCCCCACTTGCTGCAGGGACATCGAACTATTGGCCGTAAGTTTGCGTCCCTACTACTTGCCCTGAGAGTTTGGATACGTGGTTGTTGTTATTGTTTACATCCCTCCTCGGGCGGACGTGGAGATAGCGGGTGACATCATCCATTCTGCTGTTGCTAAACTACAAAAACATACAAAACATTACCTGCCTTCTCCCAGTATATAGATTGTAACACCCAGGGAAATAGGACTATTGCAATCATTAAAGATGCATACAGTGCCACCCCGCTGCCTGCGCTTGGGAAAGCAGATCATAACCTGGTTCTGCTTCAGCCTCACTACAAACCAAGAGTGAAGGCGCTACCTACAACCACACGATCATTCAGGAAGTGGTCCCCTGAGGCAGAGCAGGCTCTGAGAGACTGTAACTACAGACTGGGATATCCTACAGGGATCACATAGTGAGAACATTGAGGAGGTTGTGACTGCACAACTGACTACATCAACTTCTGTATAGACATTGTAGTTCCAGTAAAAACAGTACGCCCTATGCTAACAACAAACCATGGATTACAAGTGACATCAAGGGCCTTTTGAACCAGAAGAAAAGGGCTTTTAAAGCCGGTGATCAGCATGAGCTCTAGCGCGTGCAGAAGAAACGCTCAGTGTGGCGAAGGAGCAGTACAGGAGAAATCTGGAGCAGAAGTTGCAGAATAACAGCATGAAGGAAGTGTGGGATGGGATGAAGATCATCACTGGCTGCAGCTCGAAGCAGGGTGCCACCATCGAGAGAGACGTGGAGAGAGCAAACCAAATGAACAACTTCTTTAACAGGTTTGACCACCCTAACCCACTCTTACCTCAGAGTACTGCACCCTCCACCCATCCTTCTGCTGATACTAGCATAGGAGAGACATCCCCACCCAAAATTACAGCAGCCCAGGTAAGCAGAGAGTTGAGGAGACTTCGTGCCAGCAAAGCAGCGGGTCCAGATGGAGTATCTCCACGACTGCTGAAGGTCTGTGCGTTGGAGCTGGGTAGTCATCTACATCGCATCTTCAACCTGAACCTGGAACAGGGAAGAGTCCCGAGGCTTTGGAAAACATCTTGCATCACCCCAGTCCCAAAGGTATCACGTCCTAGTGAGCTGAATGACTTCCAGCCTGTTTCTCTGACATCACGTGATGAAGACCATGGAGCGGCTGCTGCTGCTTCACTACCTGAGGCCACAGGTCCACCACGCCCTCAACCCTCTGCAGTTCGCATACCAGGAGAAGGTGGGAGCGGAGGATGCCATCATCTATATGCTACACCGATCCGTCTCCCACTTGGACAGAGGCAGTGGTGCTGTAAGAATTATGTTTCTGGACTTCTCTAACGCCTTCAACACCATGCAACCTCTGCTCCTCAGGGACAAGCTGACAGAGATGGGAGTAGATTCATACCTGGTGGCATGGATTCTGGACTATCTTACAGACAGACCTCAGTATGTAAGTCTCGGGAACAGCAGGTCTGACATTGTGGTCAGCAGCACAGGAGCGCCGCAGGGGATTGTACTTTCTCCGGTCCTGTTCAGCCAACATAAATCTAACTTCATACAACTCGGAGTCCTGCCACGTGCAAAAGTTCGCTGACGACACTGCTATCGTGGGCTGCATCAGGAGTGGGCAGGAGAAGGAGTATAGGAAATTAATCAAAGACTTTGTTAAATGGTGTGACTCAAACCACCTACAACTGAACACCAGCAAAACCAAGGAACTGGTGGTGGATTTTAGGAGGCCCAGGCCCCTCTTGGACCCCGTGATCATCAGAGGTGACTGTGTGCATAGTGTGCAGACCTATAAATACCTGAAAGTGCAGCTAGATGATAAATTGGACTGGACTGCCAATACTGATGCTCTGTGCAAGAGAGGACAGAGCCGACTATACTTCATGAGAAGGCTGGCATCCTTCAACATCTGCAATAAGATGCTGCAGATGTTCTGTCAAACGGTGGTGGCGAGTGCCCTTTTCTACACGGTGGTGTGCTGGGGAGGCAGCATAAAGAAGAGGGACGCCCCACACTTGGACAAACTGGTGAGGAAGGCAGGCTCTATTGTAGACACGGAGCTGGACAGTTTGACATCCGTGGCAGAGCGACGGGCGCTGAGCAGGCTCCTGTCAATCATGGAGAATCCACTGCATCCACTGAACAGGATCATCTCCAGACAGAGGGGCAGCTTCATTCGACAGACTGCTGTCACCGTCCTGATCCGCTGACAGACTGAGGAAACCCCACACTATGCGACTCTTCAATTCCCCCGGGGAATTTACCGGGGGGGTAAATGTTAACATTATACAAAGTTATTGTCTGTTATACCTGCATTGTTATCACTCTTTAATTTAATATTGTTTTTTATCAGTATGCTGCTGCTGGAGTATGGGAATTTCCCCTTGGGATTAATTATCTATCTACCTAAACGTTCCACCCCTTTAATACATCCCTATGTAACCCCGAGATGGGTCCTGATTGTGTGACAAAATGTTGAGCTGCACATGTAAAAAAAAAAAGAACTGATTGAAGGTTCTGTCCTGTTTAAACTTGAACTGTTTACTGGTGCAAATCGGTGTGTTGTGTTGTGGTGCAAATTAGAAAAACGGCAAGTTGGCAACTGTAGGCTGATGAAATAGTCTAAGATGACACGACAGTGTGTCTGTCTGCGGAGAGAGTTTCGACCTCGTCGAGAGGTATACTGACCTTGGTGGTAATGTTCATGTGCCTCTGGTGACTCTTCCTATGAAGACAGTAGACGGATTGGGAGAGCATGTGGGGTCATGAGGTCACTGGAAAGAGGTGTGTGGCACTTCCGATATCTGCAAAAGGACGAAGGTCCAAGTGTTTACTGTCCTGGTGCTTCCTGTTTGTGAGATATGGATGCTATCCAGTGACCTGAGATGAAGACTCAACTCGACTCAACAAACACTTCATGTGTGTCTCGTCAGAGGGTCATTGGGTACCCGCTGGTCACAGAGTCCCGAATGAGGCATATGAGTGGCATTTACCGCACTATGGCCATTTGGCACTATTCCTCGATGGTGATCCTCATTATTGAGGACCCGAGCGGCTGGACCAGGCCAAGGGGACTCTCACATAACACCTGGCTGTGCCACATAGAGAGTCATTTCCAACAGGTGGGACTGGACCGCATTTGCCTGGGGGGTTGCCAACCAGGATCCCGAGCTGTTTCGGCGCGTTCATACCCCCCAACCTGACCTGACCTGCATCCCGGCTGCACATGTATTGTGAAAATTATTTTAATGACCGATTTCGTATACTAACGAAGAAAACCGCACATTCACTGGCCTGGTGCAAACCGCATAACATTTATAAAAATTGTACATAATTTTAAAGGTACACAGAGTTTTTATAGCCAGTCATCAGGATGGATTACGTAAAGGAAGCCGAACAAATTAGCCTCTGGCCCAGTGTAATCTCAGAATTGACAAAAATTTCAGAGAACATCGATAGACTCCCATGTGGAATGATTAGGCACTCACCATTCATTCTTCTTATCTCCAAAGCTGCTCATTCCAATTGGGGCATGCAGGAGTGGCACAGTGGGGTCAAAGCAGGATTTAGCGCAAGGTGAGCTACAAGGCAGATTTCACAGATGCACCAACTCGGAGCAAACCAAATTAGAGTTGGACACACATGTGCCTGGGCAGACTCCACATACAAGGGCTTGGGTGTGAACCCTGGGGCTCTGAGGCACCAACCGCCAAACCACAGCAGCTCTTATGATTAATGAGGGGAAGAAACGGAAAAGGGTGGCACTGCATTGAGACATTGAGCCCAAAAGGGCAGGAGCACAAGCCCACCATGGTGAAAGAACTCTGACCCTTCTGAAGGGAGTCCTGATGGGATTGACCAAGGATGGAGGAGTGGGCGGAGTCATCTGTGGTCGCAGATCTCCTTCTTCAGAACAGCAAAAGAAACAGAAGTGAGTGGACTCTTTGAGAAGCCCATGTAGACCTGGTGGGCTGCTTCATGTAACCACAGATTTGACATTGTGTGATTAGTAATTAGCAATGATCAAGGTTCTATCAATTTACTATATAGTGCCTTTCATCTATCTATTATATAGTGCCGCACATCTATCTATCATATAGCTCCTTTCACATCTATCTATTATATTCTGCCTTTCACATCTGTCTATCATATAGTGCCTTTAACATTTATCTACCTATCTATTATATAGTACCTTTCACTCTTATCTATCTATCGTATAGTGCCTTTCACATCTATCTGTTATATAGCACCTTTCATGTCTGTGTCTTCGCTATACTGTGCCTTTCGTGTTTGCATGTCATACCCATCTATATATTCTGCAGCACCTCTCCTGTCATTCTCTCTCTCTCTCTCGCTCTATTTGTTGAGCTCCTTTGTATCTCTTTATACTCAGCCAATTCTCTCTCTCTCTCTCTCTCCTCCTCATTTCTGCCCCATGTGACTGATTGCTCTCATTTCATCAATGTCACCCCTATCATGTTTCCGTTAACACTTTTAGCTCTTGCCCATTAGAGCTGATTGTTGCTGATTAAATTAAGCAAGCAGTGGTGGCAGCATGAAGCTCTGGGATTCTAAATTCACGCAGCGTTTGGCCCTTCACACCAAATTATGACAAGAATCCATTATAGCTCAGGAAGGGACAGAATCAGCAATTATCTGTGGTCTGACTTCAGTGTGGCTCTCCTGTTTTGTTAGCATCTTACTTTCTTGAAACCAATGGTGGATTGTTTTTTGCCATCTTGCACTTTGACCCTCAGACTAATTCAATGTGCACACCAACTGATGATTGGCACTTAAAGAGCAGCAGCAGTTCTTAACTGGCATCTTGAACAGGTCCACCTTAACATGCATAAAGTATGGAAAATACAAAAGTCATAAAACTAGCATCAATTTACTTATAGTTCAATCAGTGCAATACAACATACCCTGAAATACACTTCAAGGGGGGGGGGGCAGAGCCTGTTATGGCAGCATCAGCAGCAAGGCGGGAAGCATCAACAGGGCTCAGTCGATAAATCTACTGCTAATAAATCAATGGGCAATCAAAAAATAAATACATGAGTTTGTGCCACATCTGTCTATCACAGTATATAGCATTTTTGGTATCTGTGTATCCTGTGTTTTTTCAACTTAAGATTTTATTGTGCCTTTCCTATCTGTCCAGCAACTGTCTGTCTGTCTATCTGGTAAAGAATAAGGCACCTTTCACATCTATTTATCAAATATATAGCACTTTATGTTATTTGGAACCTAGTAGCATATATAGTATATACTGCCTTTCATATCTATTTAATCTATAACTATCTATTATATAGCACCTTTCATATCTATCTATCTCTGTTATATAGTGCCTTTCTTATCTATCTATATATTATATAGTGGCTTTCATATCTATTTATCTATGAATAGACTGATCTGATGCCAGGGGGTGCTACAGGGAATGGCTGTCCCTGCTTTATGAAGCTTCTGCCTGACCCAGAAATGCTCTCTAGGTGCAGTGTGGCAGCACAAGAAGACCTCCAGGGTCTGGAATGGAGGAGGCCACTGTACCTCATCCAGAACTGGTCTGGAGGAGTTGTGTTATTATTATTTTGCACTTAGTCGTGTGTTGTCAGGAAGAACCTGCAATTTCACTTGACTGAGTAGGTGCACTTGTTCCTGGAGTCCAAGGTTCTTGGGTGCCCCCTATTGGTCACACTATATATATATATATATATACACATACACACATGCAGTATATATGTATGAGCAGGTGTCTAAATCAGTCAAAGAGACTCGAGTGCCACACACACACACACGGCCCACAGAAGAAAGGCACTCAGACTTCGGGAGTTCCTCGCCCATTTGGACTTCACTGCTGTTGCTCCCTCTGACAGTGCAGCGCTCCGAGTCTCCTGCCTTAGTGCAGCTCTGCCTTACGTCTGGAATTAATGAACAATGGCAGGCTTGTGATTAAAGTTAAACAGAAAGGGAATGAATCATCTAGCTGGGGAAAATGACACAGGGCGTTCACGGCGTGGATGCTTGCATTGGGGTTTTGTTTTGAAGGGTGAAATTATCCTTGGAAAAAGAAAATAAATGAGCTTGGCCGCACCCTCCATCAGTGAAATGAGGCATTTTGCATAAATAAATATTTATAATATTCATAATGGGCTTCTTCTGTTAACCAATGGTAGGAGGAATTGAATATCCCACCGCTGACAGGGTGCACGGTAGGACTGTGGAGTGGCACCCCATCCCAGATTGGCTCCTGTTCCCATAGCGATGGACTTTTACTCCTCCCAACATTAAAGTTTGGATTCAGTGGGTCCTTAAGGTGGCTTCTCCGCACATGACTGTCACAAGTGTGCCACTGCTGTAGGTGACGCTGCCTCCAAGCTTCACAAGACAGGTTTCAAATCATGACCTGTTCGCACAGGTAAATCGCAAACAAGCAGAGATTTGTTACATTGGTGGGTGTGAAACATTTTAATTCCTTTTAATTCTAAGTGAAGTATTCCAGGGTGATAAATGGGGGGCTGCAGACAAAACTCTACTTCAATCACAAAGCAGCCTCCCAACTGTGGCCGCGTCAGGATCTTTTTTCCTCTTTTTCAATTTTTTTTCTTTCGTTTCCCTTTATGTGTTTTCGTCCCATTGCAATATGACAGCCAGGATGGTAGGACCAGAATCAGCTGAGCCCCCTTAAACGTCATGTCTAGCCACCTCACCCTTGCTGTTGGGTATAATGTCACTTGATGGAATGACAACATGCTTGCCCCGAGTATTTCAAAAGCCCCCAAACTTTCTATTTTGTGTCCTACCAAAGCAGAATGATTTGATTTCAGGACCAGAGGATAAAATGAGGACAAAACTGCATAGGCGCCGGAGTCAGAACCAAAGGGACAAACCGAGCTGTCACCAAGCCAGAAATGGGAGAGAAGAATCAGAATCATAAAACGGAAAATAAGTCAGAAAATTGAGAACAAAAACGTGCACATTAATTCTATATATATATATATATATATATATAAGTTTTATTCAAGTCGTGGAAACCTGAATGGCACCTAATTGACCCAATGACCTCACACAAGACCACTCGCTCCCAAGGACTTCAGGGTGGTTGCCTTTGCAATGGACGATGTGAAAGTCCCAAAGAGGTGCCATGATAAGATGCTTAAAAAATTACAACTAAGACAAAATAAATTCTTGGACCTCAGAAACCCTGGAGTAGCCAGTAGGAATTCCCAAAAACTCCTCGGGAAAAGTGTAAATCAGAACTCTGCTGACTGCGCTATACGAAGTGTTTTAATGTAGAGGACCTGGAGACGCATGGAGTCAAAAGGTAAGCTAAGGTCGGCTCTGAAATTCAATGCCACCTTTTAAACAACCTGGAAACGTAAGGGAAAACCAGTAGTCAGGAACGAGAGTGACGGATCACAAAAAAAACAAATCGGGTAGTCAAAAGGTTTTGAAAGTTTGAGCGTCAAGTACCATCCGTTAAAACCCGGGGCAATGTTTGGAGCGATTAGTCTGACGACAGCACAGGCAGAGACGCTCAGCACCCCGACACAGCGCTGCCATTGGAAAAAAAAGGCGGGAAAAATCCTAATTACACCAAAGACCAATGAGAACATTGGGATCCTTGAGTTACTAGGAATCCCTGAATCGGTACATAGACGGTGTAAATCCATCCAGGAAATTCCACAAAAACCTACCAAAGATACGGATCACAACAGACATCAATCGAAAGTGTGAACTTACGACAGCCCAGGAATCGGCCCCCCTAAAATTTCTATTTGATTTATGTTAATCGATAGTTGTCAATTGTTTCATCTGCTCAAAGACCCCCCACAAAACCCGGACCTTAGATTTACTGGCAATGAACCAAGCCACTCTAAATCCCAGGCAGGTCCAGCCAGCCAGAACAGCTTGTTGCTTGCCCAACCCAGTTGTTTCTAGCCCCCATTTAGAACTCAGTATTTCAATTTGATTTATTATTCATCATTTTGGCCATTGACCTCCAAGGGGGGGCACACCCTTTGATCGACCAGCCCCCCCTTGTTCCCTGCCCGCCCCTGTTGTGTCCAGCCCCCCCTCCCATTTACAACCAAGCATTTCCATTTGATTTATGTTAATTGTTCATCATTTTAGCCTCTCAGCCCCAAGGGGGGGACAAACCTTTTGATCAACCAGCCCCCCCC
>JANRMT010062827.1:3852051-3872100 GCA_026402145.1 Polypterus bichir lapradei
TATTTGATTTATTGTTCATCATTTTAGCCGCTCACCTCCAAGGGGACACACTCTTTGCTCGACCAGCCACTACAAACTTCAAGAGCCCCCCCCCTTCCCAGAACACCTTGTTGCTTGCCCACCCCAGTTGTTTCTAGCCCCCCATTTAGAACCCAGTATTTGATTTATTGTTCATCATTTTAGCTGTTCACCTCCAAGGGTGACAAATCCTGAACCTTTGATTGACCAGCCACTATAAACTTCAAGAGCCCCCCAAAACAGCCTGTTCCTTGCCCACCCCAGTTGTTTCCACCACCCCACTCCCCCCATTTAGATCCCAGTATTTCTATTTGATTTATTGTTCATCATTTTAACTGCTGACCTCCAAGGGGGGACACACCCTTTGATCGACCAGCCGCCCCCCTTGTTGCTTGCCCACCCCAGTAGTTTCCAGGTTGCACCCCCTTTGCAGTTTCTCTTTGTCTTTCCTCATCTCTCACTGTGGCCTGACTCTAATTAGTGCTAATCGGCGCCATTAATAAACAGGACGCCTAAATTTCACCTGCTGCCGCCACGCACCTTCACAGCGGGGCAGACGGACGGTGACGGGCGGACTTAATGAAAATGGAAATTTAGACAAAGCAAAGAAAAATGAGCAAGTGATCGTTCTACAAATGAAGTCTGGCTAGTAAAGCCAACGGGCATCGACTCCGACTAAACGAAGAGAATCTCAACATGGCTGTCATTCTGTTTGGTGGAGCAGACGATTAGTAAGTAAAAAAAAAATATACAAGAAAATCCCGATGAGGGAAATAATCGATTACCACCACCACCCTCGTTACGAGCAGAAAAGGAGGGGTGTGCATTTTAATGTACATTATTGGGGTCTCAGCATATTGGGCCCTGCTCGCCCCCTGAGCGTTCATGTTTTGGTGCAGCCCAGGCTGTTGCTCAGCTGATTTTTAGTTTATTTCCTTTGTTTCTCTTTTGTTATTTAAATTAGTATTGTTTTGTGTGTATGGGAATTACTTCTGAATGGTTTGCAATCACTTCCTTTTTTTGAATGGTGCCTCCTGACCCTCGCCCCCATTTGATATACCATTGGACTCCTCTTCATATCCAGTTATGCAAGACTTCATGCTTTTTGTCCCCCCTCCCCCATCCAATTTTGGCCCCCAAAAAAGCTCAATATTTGTCCATATTTTGTGTGAAATATGACGCCCTTCTGATAAACCAATAGGTGACTTCAGTAAAAATGAACAGAAGGACTTGAACTTGAGCAACAGCCATGGGTCTAGGGGATACAAGGAGTCAAAGATTTCACCAAACAGAAAAATGGGGGATTGCTAATATCAGCATGTGGGGTATCATTTTAGACTATTTCGAGGTCAGCGATTATGAAAATTTGGTTATTTTTTATTATTGATCCTTGACTAGTGGTCTAGGCCCCCCCTACGGACCTCCATCAGTGGGTGACAAATGACACGTTTCTATATTTAGACTATAAACATTGTAAGTAATAATAATAATTAGTTTTATTTATGTAGTGCCTTTCATACTCTCAAGGACACTTTACAATTCAATAGAAGACAGTAGAAATTACATACATGAAGACTAATACTCATTGAAGAGATGTGCTTTTATCAGATGTTTGAAATTAATAATAGACTTTTCCATGCGAAGGCTGAGAGGGAGAGAATTCCAAGTTTTAGGGGCTATCACTCTGAAAGCGCTGCCCCCCCACAGTTATTAACCTGTATTTAGGTACAGTGAGTAACTTAGCATCTGATGATCGTAATCCACGGGCAGGAGTGTAAGGAAGCAGCAGCTCAGACAGATAATGAGGGGCTAAACCATGAAGGACCTTGAAAGTGAGAAGGATAATTTTATATTTGATTCTTGAAGAAACCAGTAACCAGTATAACTCATAGAGGACAGGAGTGATGTGAGCAGATTTTTTAGTGTGTGTAAGTAAACGAGCAGCAGAATTCTGAACATATTGTAATCTGTTGATATATTTAGTAAGCGTCCTAATGGATGGGTTGGCACCCCAACTGGGATGAGGGGTGATTCCTGGCCCAGCTGGAAGGCTGTAATGGAGGGCCACTATACACGGAGACATAACCCGGCCAAGATGGTTCTCAATTATTATCACGGATGGGGAGAAAGATTAATGGATGGGCTGAGGAAGACTGTCTGTCAAAAGCAGTTTCTAACCCAGTACAACAGAGGGCATTGCTCCTCTGGCATCCACAGGGTTACATGGGATTCGTAGTCCTGTTGTGATCTTTGATTGCCACTAGAGGGTGCTGCTGGATGAAGACCTCCCTGTATTTTGTTGGTTCAGCATAACCCGGAAGTGCTTCCGCCATCTGGTGTTATGGCACAGGAAGTGTTCCCGAATACAACATAAAGGAAGCCGCCTCACCTCGAAAGGGCAGTCAGAGGTGGACGTTCAGGCCCAGGAGGACTGGAAGGAGACAGGAAAGATGTCTCCGTTTGTATTGTGGTGGCTGGAAAGAAGAACCTGTCATAAGGTATTTTTTAAAATTAAAATCTTTACTTTGAAATCAGGGCTGTGCTGGTGCTGCTGTGCCTGTGGGTTTGGGGCACAGTGGCGCCCCCTACTGACTACAACGTTTAAACTGATGCATACATAATTAATATTTTGAATATTTACCACAAATCTTCTTGTTTATTATGTTGTTCTACCTCATGAAATAAATCCTCATGACTTCCCTGCATTGGAGTACCATATGCTAATTCAGACTTTTATATTACGTTATTCATTCTGCTTTTATTGTTACTAATATTATGTTATTTAAGAATTAGTTTGCTAATCTGTGTCATGTTATGAACATACATAGCGTTATTAAGTGGAGCTCAAGTGGGCGGGGCTACCTAATGATGTAACTGGGAGGGGCGGGGCCAGTCGTTTAAAAGACGAGGCAGCTGACAGACTAAAGAGAGACCAATGCAGATCTCCAGAGAGTCACTGAACAGCCAATGAGACGGTGCGTTTATGCCACATGATTACACAAGTAGAACACTGGGAAGGGACTGACCACCCTCGGCATTACCCACCACACCCCGAGTGTTTTAGGGCAGTCAACTTTATACATAGCACTTCACTCAGTTTATAGTTTTTATACTGAGACATTTTGTTTTGACTTACACTGAACGTCTTTTATCCGTTCTTTATGCAAGTGTCACATGACCAATTCAGTCACGTCATTGACGTCATCGGACGTGACACAATAAATATGGCAGCGTTTGTTTCCTTTGTTATCCCTCAGTGGATATTCCCGACTAAAGTCTTTATTGGTCTTTACAGTCATGTGAAAAAGTAAGTACACCCCATGGAATGTTTTTTCTTTTTTGACGTATGTGGACATATCAAGATTTTCTTTATTTAAACAGTAGCTATACATAAAGATGATATAATTTAGCAGACATTAGGCCACGTTTACAATTTGTAGTCCATTATGCCATTTAAATAAACATAAATACAAATTCTGTATGTGAAAAAGTAAGCCCCACCCATACAGATGGCTTCCCCATTAGCTGGGCAGCTGCAGCACTGGGAGTTCCCACCCCCTGAGGAAAAAGAGAAATGAAATGTGGACAAAGCAGTCAATGCTAAACAATTCACAAAGAATTAGGAGCTCTGCCTCTTTGGTCCATTTTTGATTCTTTGATTTATGTTGTTTGTGTGCTTTGTTCTCTTTTTTTTAGTTTTGTCTGTGTACATAAGCTGCCTTTCTTATGTTACATGTTTATTGTGGGTGGTGCCCCAAGAGGCGGGGACACCTGCCAATCACTGCCTGGAACTGCCCTCTGCCCTATAAATCTTGGGGGAATCCCACAGTTCCTGGTGGTCCATTTCAAAGTGCCTTTGTCATGTGCGGTGCTTGTGCCTTTGTAATTCTGACCCTCGTGCATTTCTGCATTCTTGGATTGCCTTGGTGCTTTTCTGGGCCAATTCCTTTACTTTTTGGGCTCCAAGGTACTTCATTGTAGTTGAAGAGCATTTTGTGAACATAATGTTTTTATTTTAGAAAGATTTGCAGCCTGTTCTTATTACTGGCCAGGGTGTGATGGTAGCATCCCCCTCTAGTGGACATTTGTGGAAGTGCTTTTGGAGCTTACTAGGATTTATGGGCTTTGGGACTCCGAGTTCACGACAAGCTCAATGAAAAACATACTGAAAAGAAATGAATGAAACAGAGAAGTCACAAAAACTGTTTATAAAAATGAACAAAATCCACAGGCGGCAAAAAACAAAACTCAAGATATAGAGATGAGCCGCGGCGCCAAGGGTGGCACAGGGTGAAACTGAAGCTATCATTTAAATAGCCGTGACATGACGACTGTATATTAAACAGACATTATTTATAAAGGCATGACAGACAATTATACAACACAAAGAGAGATATGAAAGGCACTATACTGTTAGAAATATATACATTGTGAAAGGCACTACATGACATGGGCGGCACAGTGGTGCAGTGGTAACCTCACAATGAGGAGGCCGGGGTTTGCATCTCGGGTCCTCCCTGTGTGGAGTTTGCATGTTCTCCTCATGTCTGGGTGGGTTTCCTGCCACAGTCTGAAGACATGCAGGTTAGGTGGACTGGCGATTCTATAAATTGGCCCTTGCGTGTGTGCCGTGTGTTGGACTGGCGTCCTGTCCAGGGTTTGTTCCCTGCCTTGTGCTAGCTGGGATGGGCTCCAAGAAACCCCTGCGACTCTGTTCAGGACTAAGTGGGTTAGAAAATGACTGACTGATTATATGGGCCAGTGTGAAATGCTGTGTATATTTGATGGACATTGTGAAAGGCACTATATAACACAAAGCCTGATAATAAAAACACTAGTCATTTAATACATAGATAGATATTGTGAAATGCACTATATAATATAAGCAGCTGTAACAGCAACTATATAACACAAAGATAGACTTAAGTGAACAAACAAGTAAACAGTGTATAACACAAAGGTGTATGTGAAAAGCACTATATATGAGTCAGACTGGCAGATAGAGGTGATGGATATCTTGAAATGCATTAAATAAAGTATGTGTGAAAGGCGCTATATAACTCACAGACCGAGATGAAGGGCACTGTCCAAGATAAATATGCAGCTGCCAGCCACTGGCGCATGCGCTCTTATCTACAGGGCAAGGCATTCACACACGTGGCTGAAAGAGAACTCGTGGGCATAGGGACAAGTGTCCAACCTGAATTGATGCCATCTCCTCTGTAAACTGGCAGCTGACACACCACAGATGTCCGAGCAGGTGTGTGCGCCGCGCAGACTCTTAGGGTTCATGCGCCATTCGCTGTCCTCCAGTTTTCCTTCCCAGCCCAAAGATGTTGCAGCAGCCGACAGATCAAAGTCTCACTGCAGGGCCAGCTACCCGCTGTGGTCAGCGCCGCCACCGGACTGGATAAGCTCTTACAGATGGAGCGTGGCCAGCTGCCTGGGAGTGACAGCGAACTTGCTAGAAGGACCCCCGTCACGTCCTCCGCTTTCCAGAAAGAGTTTTTTTCTTCCCTAACAGTCAGGGTGATTTATTAGGAATGATGTGTCCACCGCACAGGCTGTCCGGCGTTTCAGCAGTGTTGGAGTTTGGAGGGGGTTGAGGGGCTTGATGAGAGTCTGAATGGTTGCAGGAGCAGCTGGAAGGCAGATGAAGTATGGAGATGGAGGAGAGGCTGAGGAGTGGGGAGACATGAAGGACCCTCTGCTCTGAAGGGCATCATGAGAAATCCGCTGTGTATCTGCTGGTGTGCCTACAGTGAACGCGATCGACATGTGTGCCCGAGAAGGGGACTTGGCAAGGGGCATCAGGGGGTGTACTGTAGATGTCACGAAGGAGGGGCATTTGCATTGGCTTGCTAGGGTGAAGACAGACAGAAAAATAGATAAGAAAGGCACTATATACTAGATAGATAAATGAAAAGCACTATATGATAGATGTGAAAGGAACTATACAGTAGAGAGATACATATGAAAGGCACTATATATTAGACAAATTGCAAGACACAATATAACAGAGAAATAAGTGTGAAAGGCACTATATAGCACAATGATAAAACTGAATGGCAATATATATATTAGACAGTCAGATGCAGAGCAAGGGGCTATATAACATTTAGATAGGTATGACAGCCATTATAAATTAAACTAATAGACATTGTGAAAGAGACGTAACATAAGAAGCTATCAAATGCACTATAGATAGATAGGTAAGAAAGACAGTATAAAATAAATAAGTGTGAAAGGCCTTATATAACACAGATACATATGAAAAGCACTATATATATTAGACAGACAGACAGATACTACATAATAGATGTAAAAGACGCTGCATAGTATATACAGTGCGAAAGAAACTATATAATTGGTAAATAGGAGTGAAAGTCATTATATAACACAAAGATAAACTTGAAAGACAATATGTACCGACAGATATCATGAAAAGTGCTGTGTGACAGAGATAAATAGGGCAGGCACTATATAATAGATAAACAGACATTGTGAAAGGCACTATATTAGAAAGATAAAGAGATATGATAAACACCATGTATTACACAAACAGATATTGTTAAAAGCACTACGAGACATATGAGCAGGTGTGAAAGGCACTATATAGCACAAAGATTTGAACAGAAGTATATGTTGGCTAGACAGACAGATTTGTGTAAGACACTATATAATACGAAGGTAGATAGGAAAGGCACTCAGTCAGAGAGGTAAATTGACATTATGAAAGGCGCTATATATTTGACCGTCAGATAGATATTGTTAAAAGCACTATATAACACAAAGGAGGGGCGTCTTCCTAGACCCTCTAGGGTGCAGCGACTACTCCATGAAGCAGGCTGCTCCGCTCCTTCGCCGTGGCCTCACCGTACCTCCCACCTCGGTGCTCCTTTCAGTGTACCTGATGGCCTCAATGCGTGACCTGGACGTCGCCGCCCCGTGAAGCCCCTCATCCCACCTCTTGTACTCTCCAGGCTTCTTCCGGCTTTGTAGATAACAGACGCTAGAGAAATTCTGATAACAACCTGGGGGGCACTGCGTACAAGAGACCACTCCTTCATTCTTCATTTGCTATCCCGCTTCTGAAGTGCTGATCCATCAGACATTCACGGCTGCCCGTCCTGCACCAATACGATGGCAGTTCACTGCCGGAGCCCCCACAGTGTGTCACTTGGCCCCTTTTATCGGTGAGCCCCGTCCTTGTTTTTGTTTATCTCTGTTATTTTAATTTTTTTTTCTGCTCGACTAATAAACACTCGGGACGCACCTCCTCGGCTGCATTTATTATCGCGGCTGCCGTGTGGAGAGGGTAATTTGTTTTTCTTGTAGGAAATTAAAGTTAACGATTGCTCCTCTCATGTGCGGGTCTCCGAGTGCTAAAGTGGATAACGAGATGTCTAATTAAAGCTCCATTTCACACCCCTATTAATAGGAGCTCACACACACACTTGACGGCGCTTTCATGTCTTGGGATCCTCCGCCATGCGACCCTCACGCACCCACTCAGGGGGTCTCATTGCCGTCCCGCTGATTTTCTTCGCCTGAAGGAAAGGAGATGGAAAACGAGCCCAAGGAATCCGAGGGCGTCCAAATCAATGATTTGGATGACGGGGCGACGCACATTTGGAGAGGGACGCCCCCCGATTCTGACAGACCGTGAGACCACCTGCTCTGATTTTGATAGCTGGGACTTCAAGTGGTTGGAAGGGCGCTGATGATGCTGTCACATCCATTTGAAAAGGTTCGCTTGACTCAGCGTGAGTGACCGACCGCCATTCTCCTGCCTCAGACAATTCACCTCCTACCATGGGCTTTAGTGGGCAGCTGGTGTCTGGACCCCTGACCTGCTCTCGCCCACCGGCAAAATTGTATTAATAAATAAACACGCAAATAAATAAAAGTACTGCTACATGTCGCAATAAATGGTAACAACATGCAATGCGAGGATAACAAATTCAATGTCCCACAAAATGTATTTCTGTTGCTTATTTCTTTATGTATTTCGTTTTACTTATTTAAGTGACACGCACACTACATGGAATACGCAAGAAAATAAAAACTCACTTTCACTCATTAAAGTCGAGTGGGCGGGGTCTAGCGAGTGCTGTGTTTTGATTGGTGAATCATTTGCAGAAATTGACAGGGCTTCGTTGAATCCGAGCACAAAAAAACATTTATTGCACGAAGCAGCGTCTTTAATTAAAAAAACTCCAATTCATGTTGGGAGCACTTTGGGTCACGCGGAAGTCCCACAAAGCAGGGAGTTCTTCTCCATGTAATGCCATCTTGGCAGCATAGACATAGAATTACTAGATGCCGCATGACCAGCAGCATCGTATGTCAACGTCGCCGCCATATTGCGAGTGGCACTGCTGTGGAGTGAAGTAATGGATAAAGATGCCTCATGCATGTGCTGCTTGGGATTGTGCAAACCGCTGTACATTCCAAACCAGATCCCGGGGGATTACATTTCATAGGTAAGGCTGAACAATTGTTTGGGTTATATTTGGCCATTAGAAAATCCCGTTTTATAATCTTAACTTTGGCTGTGCCAGGCTAAGCTAGCAAAGCTATGCATTTATGTGCTCAAGTGAGCCTCCAAACAACGTTTTGGCTAAACATATTTAGTCACTAACTATGTAGAGTGTTGTTAGCTGTTAACATTTCTCAGACTTTGAAGGTTTCCCAAAGAAATCCACCAGAGGAAGCAGTGGGAGGTCAGGTAGCCCTTAGACAGGATTTTGAGAAAGCTGTCCTGTGACGTGTGCTGTGCTGGTTTGGTAACAGACGCTGTACCAGCATCATATGATCAAAGCTACCACTCGCTCACATTAAAAAACAAAGGAGGTCTGATGATTCCTTCTGAGGGTCCAGTCAAGGTGGTCAAAGTAGCTGAGCATGTTATCTGGCAGTCGGCATTAGGGCAAGCTGTCAGTGTATCTTTGATCAATCAGTTT
Organism: Polypterus bichir lapradei; assembly: GCA_026402145.1. Classification (NCBI taxonomy): domain Eukaryota; kingdom Metazoa; phylum Chordata; class Cladistia; order Polypteriformes; family Polypteridae; genus Polypterus; species Polypterus bichir. The sequence continues at coordinate 3,861,036 of JANRMT010062827.1, forward strand.
GTTCGGGCTGAGATTGGTTCAGATGAAGGAGCACATCGAGGAAACGCAGTTTGAAATGGACAACCATCATTTCATGCTCGTGTCTTTAGTTGTGTCTGTCTTCCACAAACTAAGGCTGCACCATATTGACAGACTGAATACTCTCAAATTACAGGATCTGAGTGAGCGAGAGGAGTGTCAGTCTGGAGGAGATCAGTGAGGTTGTGGAGAGCTTTAAATGTTCAGAGCGGGATTGTGTATTGTATTCTGTAGTTAACAGGGAGCCAGTGAAGTTGAGAGAGAATCGGTGTGATGTGTTCAGTGGATTTAGAACAGCAGGTTATTATCCTGGCAGCAGAATTTGGAAGACGTTGTAAGCAATGGATACGTTTTTGTGGGATGTAAGATAGCGTTACAGTAATCTATATGTGAGGTGACTCAGGCATTAACCGATTACTTCAGGACTATGTTGCGTAAGAACAGGATGATGGAAGAAGGCAGTCCGAGAAATTTACTTATATGGGAGGAATTATTTAATAATTATTATTGTTATTAAATAATTGCCATTATTAGTGTATAAATGGATATAAATAATTACATTTAAATGATTCGCCAAAATCTGTTGTATGTAAACGATACTGTTTTAAACGTTATTGTTTTTTCATCAGAAAACCCACATCAAACCTGTATTAGTTTAAATGGCACTTTTGCCACTTGCGATATGGCGGATGCGCTGACGTAGCGTGTCGACTGGGCAGCACAGTGAATGCGGCGTCTATCTATATATGTCTATGTCTGGCAGTACCCAAGGACCCCCGACAGGATTGTCCCTCAGGACTACAAATCCCATGGATCCCTGCAGCTGTCCATTCTGGGTCCATGCCAGAGGAACACTGCCATCTATTGTACTGGGAGAGACATTGTTTTGGATAGACACCCTCCCTTTGCCCATCCACTATGACCTCCCAGCCTGTAAAAACACCAACCTGGCCATGATGCCCATCCATCCACCTTGGCACCTACAGTGAACTTGGGGAGAATTTGAGGCCATCTGTCCAGCTAGAAATAGACCCCTGAGTATGATAATGGTCCAAAGCACACCAGCAAATTCACCAAGGAATTCTCATGGAGACGAAATGGAGGGTTATGGGCTGACCTGGTCAAAGCGCTGACTTGAACCCCATTGAAATGCTGAAACGGGCACAATGTGAAGGAAAACCCCCAGACATCCCGCAACGGAAGGAATTTGCCATGCAGGGAATGGCAAGAAATTCCACTGAGCCGATGTCAGAGACTGGTGGGCACTTCTTCAAAATGCCTACAAGAAGTCATTTCTGTTGAAGGGGGCAATGCCAGCTCCAGAGGCCAGGGGTGGGCTTACACTTTCCCCTATAGACCATCATATCTATGGATGTTTGTGCTGAGTACATGCAGATTGTACTCCTTGTGTTTTTATTCAAGTATTTCATCTTTACCTGCAGGCCATGTTTGTCAGACCCTCTAATGTTTGCATGTTGAAATATTTTGATAAAGCCGGTCGTTTCCATAGGATGTTCCTACTTATTCACATGATTATATGTATTATTTGTAAGTCACTTTGGATGAAGGTGTCTGCTAATTAATAATAATAACAACAGGGGGGCTTTGGCATTCCTTGGGATGACTTAAGCACCCACCACTATAGAAGACCCCTGAACATTTCCATCCTGAGGCTGTTGCTCTAGAACAGTCCGTGGTGACGCCTGCCATGGACCACACTGTGTCCTACCATGTCCTCCCAGACAAGCTCTGCCTGACAGCTCAAGTTCTGTTTTAATGAAGTGTCACTTCATGTCATCATCAAAACTGCTTCATCCAGACCAGGGTGACAGGGCCTATGGCTGGGGAACAAACCCTGGACAGGACGCCAGTCCATCGCTAGGTAAACACCAAGCCCCTATTAGCGTTGCCCAACAGTGTCACCAAACAAACGCTGGACAGGACATGGGGCAGTTCACCTAACGTGCGTGTAACTTACGCAGACACGGGGAGAACATGCAGACTTCACTCTTGGAGGACCCTGCAGTCCTTACCACGAGGAGGCAGCAGCACTACCACTGTGCCACCGTGCCCCCCACAGTGAAGTGGTGCTTTATTTATAGCAGGTGGTCTTTTAATTTTATGTGTTTAAGCACCGAGACATTGAGACCAGAGGTGAGCCGCACCACAGCATGTCAACCTCAGAATCAGTGATGGGGTCCTGCGGGCCTGATGGGTGCCCAGTCTAATCAGAGTGTAGGACCCCCCCTTGATAGAGTCCTGCACCAAGCAGACGGGTTTTCACTGAAGAGCAGCGCCAGGTTTATTTGTGTGTAATTCTGTTTTTGGAGAACTGGATTAGAAACAATTAGCGGTCAATTTCACCCCCGGACTCTACGGGACTGCGGCACGCCGGGTGCCATTTGTTTTCATTTGGGTCCACCAATGGAGTGATGGGGAGCAGAAGTTGACAGGGACATTGTGTTGTGTTAATCCTACCAGCTGTAATGAGGCAAGTGGTCTGTTCGTATTTGAGGAGCGCTGCTCCGTCACCTGGCGCAGTTCACCAAGGCGGCCCGCCAGCTCATTTACCTGCTTTGCCTCCAAAACTGCGGAGTGAAGAGCGGGCAACTCCAGAAGGTCAGGCATCACTTGACATTGGACCTCAGTAGAACAAACTAGGAATGGCATCCAGCCCACTAAAGTGCACCACACAGAAGCACAAAGACCCCTGAATTTAGGTGATTAGTTAATTACATAATGTGAACAAGTGGGGGCGCTCTGGTAGCATCCAACTAGGAGATCAGAGGATTTATTGAAAAATGTCTGGACAACACCGAATACACAAGGGAGGGATGAGCACAGGGAGCCACATAATGAAACAAACACAGAAAAAAAGAAATGAGCAAATCCCACTGCCTCTGTTAGGACCACCAGTACAGGTGAGCCCCCCGTCTGCACATTAGGGTTACCTGGCCAGCACACCAGTAAAGTACCCAAAATTCTCTAAACTTTGCCTTCTTGCTGTCAGTTGAACTTTTGACTTCTTGGGTGTCCACACACTCAGTGGTTCAGAGCTACAGCGTGCCCTTTGAGTCCCACCCTAGGACCCCTCCGAAAGTCACTTCCACGGTCAAGAATGAGTCCCCCTGAGCAGTGGCTCTGTCTTCACTGAGGTCCTTTTGGCAGCCCGGATCCTCAGTGTGCCTTTCATGATAGCCAGTAGGACCCCGAATGTTCCCAAATGATCTTCTTCCTGCCGTGCTGCTTACGGGGGTCTTCTAAATACCTGACAAGTCCTTCCTGACCATCCTTTGGGGCCGCAGAGTACTAACTTGAAAGACACAACGCTTGTCCCTGCCTGCAGTATCACCGCCTACAGAACATCACAGTGAACATGTAGGGCACCATATAAGATAAATAGAAAAGGCACTATATAATAGATAGATGGGGGTGAATGGCACCGTTAAAGAGATCCATACAGAAGACAGAAAAGACACCACACTCCAGAAACGGGCACTCGGACGAGAAGGGCACTGGCAGGGCGGCCATTTTACTGTCAGTCAGTTTAGCCTCATCTGTCTCAGTGAAATCTCTGCTACCATCTGCTGGAGTCCACCATAGCTACCCTGGGATCCTAACCCCCTAGCATTGAGTTGTGAACCTACTGTCCCCTGGTGGCTCCTGACCGTCAAGTGTGAAGTTTTCTTTCTTGTAAATTAAAATATAAACGTTTTGGATAATGACAGATGGGAAAATACTATATTAGACTTCGTTTGTTTGTTCTTTCTTTTTCTGTAAATTTAAATGTACAATTCTTTGGATGATGATATATAGGAAAGGAGCTGCCTAAAAGTATGTCTCTTCCCTTTGGAGCCCCCACTGCTCTCCTCCTACAAGTCTTTCTAGAAGCTTAGGATGTCCGCTCAGCCTCCCGGTTTGTCTTCTGGGAGCAGCGAGGGGCTACATATACTCTGGAAGAGCTCTCTGCTGCCACCTAATGGCATGTGATTCTTTATTTAAAATAATAGCCACTTTTTTATATAGTAGTGCCTCTGTCTATCTCTCATATATAGCGCCTTTCACGCTTTCATCTCCCTATCTGTTACAGTATATAGTGCCTTTCATGCTTATCTATCCATTATTTATCCGGGCTTGGGACCGGCACGAAGAAACACACTGGTTTGTGCATCCCCTGTGGCTGGGTTCCTTTCACGTCCATCTATTTTAATATACAGTGCCTTTCATGCCTATCTATCTATTATAGTATATAGTGCATTTCACGTCTATCTATTTTAATATACAGTGCCTTTCATGCCTATCTATCTATTATAGTATATAGTGCATTTCACGTCTATCTATTTTAATATACAGTGCCTTTCATGCCATATATTATACTGTAGCATATAGTGCCTTTCACACGTATCTATCTATTACAGTGTATAGTGCCTTTCATGTCTATTTATGTATTGTTGTTTCTCACGCGGTTGGCAAGTCATGACACAGTGTGTGTTGCTCGCATTTCACTGTACTCTTTATGCCCATCCATCCATCCATTTTCCTAACCCGCCTATCCAGGCCAGACTCGCAGGGTAGCTGCACTTTGCTGTCCCCGACTGGACTGATCCTACTACCGCTGTCCTCTTGCTCAGCTCCCATTATCCTCTACGGCTTCTTGCTTGCGGCTCCATGCACCCGGCTCCTCTCGTTCGGGTTTAGTGGGCTCCATCTGCGCTCGCTTTGCCCCGACTGGAAAAGTGGACATAAGCCAAGAGGCTCGTCGGTGACATGGTCAAACTGCATTCCACAGAACCAATGACAGTGGGTCGCATTATGGCCACAAGTTATGTCACGGAATGCCCTTTGAGTCAGATAGTCCTCACACAACCCTGATTCTGACCATGCGATGGGCATTTTGTGATGTCCGGGTGTTACGTGGACCTCATGGGTGTTGTGGACCACAATTACTCTCTGAATTCATCAGTGGCCACGTACGCCGGCTGCCCAATGGTTTTTAATCAAAGAGAGGCGCTTATTTGACCACGCCCCTCTGACCACACCCATATCCCCCGCCATGCCCTTGCATACGCACCGGAGATCAGCGCTGCCAGGTCTGAGGTTTTCTCTTTCAGGTGGGCTATTTTTGATCATTGCCTGCGGGAAAAAGTGGGCTTTCGCGGGTTTCAGTTTTCTGGACTACTTTTTAAAAACTAACGTGGTATTTTAGGCTATTTTTCAACTCCCTTCCCATCAATATTTACCATGTTTTTCCATCTATCTGAAACCCCATTCCCTGCTACTCAAACCTGTGTCTATTCTTTACCGTTGTAAAATCTACAAATCCAACCCCCAAAGTTTGTGTGATACCCATTCTACTGCCCGGTCTATCACTCCAACATAACTGAGAGGGGACCCGACACCCCCTCAGCCTTTGATGGCATGTGCTTGCCTCTCGCCCTGACATCCACCCTCCAGCACTTCGGGTGTGTCATTTTGTCTACCTCAGCCATTAGGCTGTTTTTGGGGGCAAATTCATTATTTTTAAGCAGTCATTGGGTTATTTATTTTTTAGGAACCTGTGAACACTGCATGAGATATTTTATGCGTTAATGGTGTTGATTTCGCGGCTCACGAAACGCAGTTTCTTTCTTGAGTGTTATGGCAGATTTTAAGTTTCAAAGTGAAGTCACTTTTGTTTGTCACTCCCAGCAACTCTGACGTGGCTTTATGTGTTATGTGAAATAATGACGTAGAGAAACAAAGTGAAGAACTGGTCCTGTCCATTTATGTCAGAGACATTACGTGAACATCACCGACATGGGACAGGCCAGCCAAGACATGCGACTCCAATCCCGAAACGTCTGCATTTAGGATGCGCGATTCTGATCTCATTAGAAATGGAGACACGAGCAGATGTGGCAGCAGAGAAGTCGCACAGAGCGGCATCTGGTCAAGTGTCACTTACCGTCAGCGGGATTTGGAGAGCCGCAGATGCACACCGACATGCTGGCTATTTTTAGGGCCGAGTCGCCTCTTTTCCAGAGCCCACCGGAATGGTCAACTCGAGCGCTTTAGACCTTGGAGAGAGTCTGAGAGGGGCGTCGGTCAGTTCACAAACCGGCAGGAAATCGAGGATCGGGGCGCAATAGGGCCGAAATGTAAAGGCGACAAAAAAAATGAAACATAAAATGTTCAGCGTGAACAGTCAGATAAACAGCCAAGGGGCTGCTGGCGACCGACCGAAATCTGCAAATTCTAAAAAACAAAAACATCCGTTAATCCAAGAAGCTCAACGCAAGGGCTCTTCTTGTTTCCATTATTTATTTTGTCAGGCACGTGAGACCTGCTGTGTCACACCTGATGTCGTTTAACTTGCGTGTGCGGGCGGCTGCAAAATCAAACCACAGCCGGGCGGTCTGCTAAGATGAAGCATCGCTAAAATTGGACGACTCTGAGCAAAGTGGGAGCATCTGGCGTGAAGACCGAAAGGGCTGGATGTGAAAGGCACTATAAAGTAGATAGATCAATAGGTAGGGAAGGCACAACATAATTATTATGATGCGATATGAAATGTAGACGGGAAGGATACTCTAGTAACTTTTATATAGATAGACAGAAATGGCACTATATATCTGTAGACAGTAAAGACTATTATTTACTAAAGATAGGAAAGGCACTATATATTATATTATTATGATGCAAATGATACTGTAGACAGTAAAGACATCATTATTACTTTAGATAATAAGATAGAAAAGGCATTATATAATGGATGGATGGAAAGGCACTATATAATTATGATGTGATAGATGCTTTAGTGAGGAAAGGCACTTTACTAATCATTACTATACTGTAGATAGTATGATGTTAATCTGCATCCATCCCTTCATGTAGGCCCTGCAGGGAAAAACTTGGGGGTTGATGGTAGAATTGGCACTCCAGCCACCATAAAAACCTCACACTGGTTCCACTCCATCTGAACTGGTGTGGTGCTGAGGTATTACCGGTTACATGGCTGCACTCGGGTCCTAATCTGGATCCTGAGTTGGTTTGCCATGTGGTGGGTGTGGCAATCAGCATGTGCTCCTAACCTAACCTAAATAGTAAGATAGGAAAGGCACTATATAATGACTGGATGGATGGAAAGGCACTATTGAATTAATATGATACAATTGATATAGTAGACAGGAAAGACACACTAACAATCATTACTGTAGACAGTTCAATAGGAAAGGCACTACAGGAGTGTCTCCTGCTCATATTTACACTGATGTTTAATTTGAAATCACAGCACGGCCTCAGAAGTGTGTGGAGATCCCCATGTTTGTGTCCTTTTTTTTCATTTTAGGGTCGAAAGAAGACGTCATCTGGCATGTGATGGGGGTTGTAAATGATCCACACAACGCGCCCATATACTTGCAATTGGCAGCCAAAATTGAAGAACGGCGGGGGGGGATTGGGGGGAGGAGGTGGCTTCAAATGATACAAATCAGTCCATAACAAAGAACAAAGCAAACATCCATTATCCAACTCGCTGTATCCTAACTACAGGGTCACAGGGGTCTGCTGGAGCCAATCCCAGCCAACACGGGGCACAAGGCAGGAAACAAACAACAAACCCTGGGCAGGGCGCCAGCCCACCGCAGAGCACACACACACACATACACCAAGCACAATTTAGAATCGCCAATGCACCTAACCTACATGTCTTTGGACTGTGGGAGAAAACCCATGCAGACACGGGGAGAACATGCAAACTCCACAAAGGGAGGACCCGGGAAGCAAACCCAGGTCTCCTAACTGCGAGTCAACAGTGCTACCCACTGTGCCACCGTGCTGCCCCAAAGCAAACATGGTGGTTATATAACGGGAAATTATGTCATCAGATAGGAACCGGAAGTGACGTCCTGGGTGGGGGGGGGGGGTGGCGTCTGGGGACCAAACAGAACTGGCGTCTTGGGACCAAACAGAATTTTCTGTGATCGGTCTGTCAATGGAAAAGAACAAGGATTAGTGCCCTCTGCCATCCCCTGGTTTGACGAGGAATTACCGTCTTTTGAGCCTTTTAGCTGGCTCCCATGCGCATGTGTTTGACAAGACCAACCGTGGGCCAAAAAGAAGCCGTCCAGGGTGGGAAGCCCACCTGTCGTAGAGCCCATTCACAGACAGAACAATCCTGTTGAGCAGAAGTGGCTGTTGTGACTGTGAGGGGCACAGGGGAGCCGCCGCTCGCTATGGAGCCCTGGACCAGGTGAAGTGGGCCGTGTCAAATTAAAGCTGCTGCTTCATTGACCAGCGTAGACTTTTCAGGTCCTCTTTGGACCTGTTGGCGTGTCGTGGTGGGTCAGGGTGGCATCTCCCATGCAGGATTTGGGGGCTGTGTCACAGTCAGAGTCACGTTATGAAAGCTCAGAGTTGTCCGCCTCTGCTGTGCTGCGTGGATTAAAGTCAAACGAGGACTTTGCTGCCCGTCCGCCCACCCTGTCACTCTGGACCTTGACGTGCCATTTCGTCTGGCTACAGAGTGATGAGCGAGGGAACAAATGTGACATGAAGTGAAGGGGTGGGCAAGACTGAACCAGATTAGTGGTAATGCCACCCACGTGCCCAGCACAGCTGAGCAGAAGATGCTCCATTGAAAAAAATAAAAATCCCAAAAGAGAAGCCGCGGTCGGCCCCCCTGGATAAAAACTGACTGTCGGTTTCACTTGCCTGCAGTTGTTTCTGGGCAAATATGGAGAACAAAGAGAGGCTGGGGCACTGGACCTGAAGGACCCCCTCATGCCCTCTTCATCTTTCCTCCACAGATCCTCCTCTTCTTACATCCCATCAGTCCTCCTTGTCTCCTTCTATCTCCTTGTAGTCCACCTTATTGCCCTCCTTCTCCTCTTCCTTCTCCTAACCCCCTCCTCTAATTCTTTTCCTCCACCTGTGATTCCTCTAACTCTTCCTCAGCTTACCTCTCCACCTGCTCCTCCTCACCCCTGATTTACACGGACGTTGATTTGCTGCTCTAATTCAAAACAAGAGCTCAGCATAATTGAGTAAGCAGCAGTCTGGGGGGCTATCTGAGAGCAATTGTGGCAGGACAAGGTCATCAAAACTGACAGGCAGAGCACTAAATGCCAGCTTATTGCTAATCCTATGTTACAAGAACCTAACCAAGCCATCCTTAATTAGACAGGTCAGGTCAGAGTGGGGAGCCTGCACTGAAAAAACGGAAATTAGGATTAGGGCCGTGAAGAAAGGAGAACAGCGCCCACTAGCGGAGGAGAGGTGTTATGTAAAGGGGTGTTTAGTTGAGGACAATCGGTATGGAGTATGGACCCAGAAGAGAGGAGTTAAGGTAGTGAAGTTAACAGACATGAAAGGCACTAATGTATGACAACAACAAAAAAGAAAAGCAACAGGTGCATGATGGTGCTTTGCAAACAAAAAAAGTCGCCCACTAGTGGCACTTTCTGGTAGGGTGAGGCTTTGGAGGAATTGCGGACAGTTGGGCGCTCGGGTGCAAATGTGATGCCACCTTCCAGGGGTATCTGTCTTTATATCAAATGAACCAGAATGGGCAGGGCTTCTTAGGCTATGTTGCCCTCAGGGGGCAGGGGCAGATTCTCAGTGCTGTGAGGGGAAAAAGGAGACAAGACCATTAGCGACAGTGCCCCCTCTAGTTCTGGGGTGGTACTGAATAACTTAGATGAGCCTGGAAGGTGACCCTTCAGAGGGCATGTGTGACAATAGAGACATGAGAAAGGCACTATATACTGAGGCATGTATACGACTCACTTAATTTTTGCACAGCAGTGCCATCTGCTGGAAAACAGTGGGCACTGCCCCTTGTACAAAATGCAGAAATACCACTGCTTAATAGATAGATGTGAAAGGCGCTATATAATACATATAATGCTATATAACAAACAGATATGTGTGAAAGGCACTATTTAATATAATTATATACAGTACAGTATATATGGTATGAATATATACTAATTGTTTTTCTGACTGAAGCTAAAGTGAGACCCTCAGGGTCCGTGTGGAGGACTGAACTGGCAGCTTTCTTTAGCCACACTATAGCTCTTTGGGCGGACTAATACAATGATTTGGATAGAAGGGTCACTATGAGAGCGCCCCCTACTGTTCGCACTCCGAGCCCCTCATCAATTGGGTCACAAAATCGAAACCACCAAAGAGATTCGAATAAAACGCCGGCGAGTGGCCCATCAGTTTCAACAGGTCGTTTGTATAAATCAGCTGACTAAAGCGTAAACCTCACGTAACACAGTGAGCCAGGGAATCAGCTTTGTGTTTTTTAAGCCAATTATTATCTTCCCTGGGATTTTTTAATTACCCTACAGAAGCGGTAGGAAGTGAAACACGATTCTCCATGTCCTCTAACGCAGACAGAGACGTGCCTGAAATGCTTCTCGTCGTGTTTTTGTTTTGATCGCAGGGCCCCGCGCTGGTAATGCTTTTAAGAGCAGACTTCTGGAAAACAAACAAGCAGCCCTGAAAAACCGGAGAGGATCTCGAGAAATCCGGTTAATGAATTCAAACCCCCCAGGAGCGAAGAGAACGAGGCCCACCCTCTGCCTACCATGCCAAGCACGTTGCCCAGGCTGCCTCTAATAGGTTTCAGTGCGGTTAGCCTGAGCCCCGCATCCAGGCTCCCTGTGTGCCACTCTGCCATCTATGAAGTACCACAGGGCCCCTCGTCTGGCGGCATGCACTAATGAGCCCAGCACGGGGGGCCCGAAGAGCGGCTCCAAGACATATGGCGGCCTAATAACATGTGGAGAAGACACAAGCAAAATAAACAAGGAGACCCAGCAGGACACTTCAAGGGGTTCTGTGTCCAGCCTCATCTGCAGGGCCATACGAAGACCCCCGCGTCTTTCAATTAGAAGTCACGTGTCATCTGATTGTCCATCCGTCAGTCTGTGCCCACCCAGCAGCCATCAGCTGTGTCATATAATGCCCTTCACAGCCACTTACGTATTTAATAGTGCCTTTCACATTATCAGTCTATCTATCTATCTATCTATCTATCTATCTATCTATCTATCTATCT
>JANRMT010062827.1:3872314-3891892 GCA_026402145.1 Polypterus bichir lapradei
ATCTATCTATCTATCTATCTATCTATCTATCTATCTATCTATCTATCATATCATGCCTTTCACATCCATCTCTCTATGTATGATATAGCGCCTTTAACATCTACTGTATCTATCTATCTATGGCCTAACCTTCCATGACCATTTGAAGATGGTGGCCATCCAGAGCAACAGAAGCAATCTGGTTAATGAATTCAAATCCTCTGATCAGAGACAGCGAGGGTGAGTGGGGGGGGCTTTCGGTCATTAACAGGGACCCCTTCTGATTGGTTTCAGTGTGGAGAGTCTTGTGGTTTACTCTTCAAATATCCATCCCCTTATCTGAGTATATGAGAAAGTCGAGGGGAGAGCACTCCCAATTTTTAACCCTTAAAAACTCCCTACAAGTCGATCGAAAGTAATTTAGTTATGACGACGTCCCATAGAAATGATGTTTGGAAGCAGTGCTATTAATTAAAGTAGTCAAACCTGACAAGTTTAATTCGGTCGTACTAGAAATTGCTGAGCCACACACCAGAATGATTAAAAAAGGAAGGAAACTTCTAACTTGATGGATGTCAAAATGGTGCCAGTTCTACCAGGAAGAGACGTGTAAAGCCCACGTGTGCACTCGTTTTGGGTTGAGTGAACATGCAGTAGCTACTTCTACTTCTTCTTCTGACTGCTCCTGTTAAGGGTTGTCACAGTGGATCATCTTTTTCCATTACCAGGTCAGGTCAGGTGTAGGGGGCATGTACTGGTACAGTGAAACAGCTCAGGATCTGAGTTGGCAACCCCCCAGACAGACACACGGTCCAGTCACACCCTCTTGAAATGACCATCTACGTGCCATACTAGAAACGTGTTGTTGAAGACTAAAAAATCAACTTAAACAAACTAATGGTAGTAACAGCGTCAGAGCTGATCTCAGGTAATTGATATTAAGAATCAATTTACATCAAGTGTTTACTTAATTTGGACAACGTTTCACATTGCTACATCTTTAATGAAAGATTTGTTTATTCCCTAAAGTTAATGTGTAACGGGACATCCTTTCTGCTCCGCTGTTTTTGTAATGTTGTAACAAAATATTAGTCACTTTGAGAGTTAGGTAGCTAGAAAAATGGCCTGTTTGGAGAGTCTTGTACGGATGCTCTGATTGAAAAAGACTCGTTTGGAGTTCAGTAGATAGATAGATAGAAGTGAAAGGCACTATATACTGTAATAGATAGATAGATAGACAGATACTTTATTAATCCCAAGAGGACATTCCCATACTCCAGCAGCAGCACACTGATAAAGAACAATATTAAATTAAAGAGTGATAACAATGCAGGTATAACTGACAATAACTTTGTATAATGTTAACGTTTACCCCCCCCGGGTGGAACTAAAGAGTCGCATAGTGTGGGGTCTCCTCAGTCTGTCAGTGGAGCAGGACGGTGACAGCAGTCTGTCGCTGAAGCTGCTCCTCTGTCTGGAGATGATCCTGTTCAGTGGATTCTCCATGATTGACAGGAGTCTGCTCAGCGCCCGTCACTCTGCCACGGATGTCAAACTGTCCAGCTCCGTGTCTACAATAGAGCCTGCCTTCCTCACCAGTTTGTCCAGTCGTGAGGCGTCCTTCTTCTCTATGCTGCCTCCCCAGCACACCACCGCGTAGAAGAGGGCGCTCGCCACAACCGTCTGATAGAACATCTGCAGCATCTTATTGCAGATGTTGAAGGACGCCAGCCTTCTAAGCAAGTATAGTCGGCTCTGTCTATTCTCACACAGAGCATCAGTGTTGGCAGTCCAGTCCAATTTGTCATCCAGCTGCACTCCCAGGTATTTATAGGTCTGCACCCTCTGCACAGTCACCTCTGATGATCACGGGGGTCCAGGAGGGGCCTGGGTCTCCTAAAAAGGCTGATCACAAAAAAAAATCTTTTCAGCCTCTGCTGCTTTTCTGAGCTTTATGGTAATTTAGTAAGAAATAGTAGTCGTCTATTTTTTTTGTTTGTTTGTTGGTTTTGCGCCAAACTCCCTGCAGTGTAAACAAAGAGTAGCAAGTCCAGGCTGTGTTTTAGCAGAGAGTGAGAGACGATTGGAGTGCTGACCTTTACGTTAAAGAAAGTGGAGTAATAAACTGAGAAGAAGGAATCGGAGAAGACATCCTGTGCAACTAAATAAAAGTCAAGAAAAGCTACTTTAAAGAATTGGGATCTTTTTACTTCCCGCTTGAGTTTGGACTGCATTGTTGTTTAAAATGCAGCAGCTTACACTCTTAAATGGAAAAAGAAAAGATAAAGACGAGTTTGAAATTGCTGCTTAGTAAACAACAGGCTTTATGAAACGTTTGTCCCGTGTTTATTCTTTGTTGCTCCATTTCGTACAAGAATATGCTTTGGTAAGAAACAAGTACTGCATTATTAAAATGGTAATTCATATTTATAATTACACCTCAAGAATTATGAATGGCTAACTAATAAAGTGAGGAAGGAAAAACACACACATACCTGTATAAATGAAGTCAATATGGATTCTATTTTGTTAGAGAAATGGTGAAAACTCCTTTCTTTTTTAAATTGGGCCTTGTGTCACATGGGGTGCATTACAGAAAAAATTAAACAATATGACCGCTGGTAATTATGAGAAGCATTTTATTTTCTTTTATCAGCTCCCAACCTTCTACTCCATATGTGTTATGGATAAATATTTTTGTCCATATTTTATTAATATGAACTTTAAGGAAAATTTATTTATTTTAGTAATTTATGGTCACTGAACAATAAGCCTACAGAATTTCATGTTGTTAATAAAAAATCAGCAGTGCTCGCCCCTCAGCTCTCTCGTATACTCAGATATGGGGATGGATATTTGCAGAATAAACCACAAGACAAGGATTCTGTTTTTATATTGTGGGCATTAAAGAACCATCACGAACAAATCAAAATAATAATATATTAAACAATTATTATAAAAGTAAAATTGAATAAATCGGACTCTGCAGTGGCATGAATAAAAACTAAAATTGAGTACGTGTTCAGGTGAAGGACCACCTCTGGTTGGTGGGAAGAGCCCAAAAGTTGATAGAAATCCACATTTTTGTACCTGATAGGCAAAAAGTGATTGACTGAAGTGAAAGTGAACTCAAGTTATTGTGTTTACACACTCACACACACACACTCACACACACTCACACACACTCACACAGACACATACTCACACACACACACTCACACAGACAGACAGACATCATTCAAAAAAATGGCATTCGGACTCAGGGAGGTCTAAAACATCGAGATTCATCAAACGAGTTTTTGGACGATTCCAATTTTTCTCCCTTTTTCTCTTTCTCTTTCTTTCCCTCTTTTTCCTTCTCTCTCTCCCTCTCTCTCCTGGACTGTCACTCATCTTTCTGCTGTCAGTCACAGCCCCTGACTGATTGACCAACTGTCCATTTTTCATCCGACTCTCGGCCTCCAGCGCTTTTTAAATGTGTCAGTCAAGCTTTGTCCTCCGTTTTTTTCTTTCTTTAATAAATTGCAGGTCTGATGCCGTTCATATATCTCTCTCTCTCTCTCTCTCTTTCTCTGCCTGTCACTTTTACGGGAGTGGCTGTGTCACTCAGCTGTCAGTCGCCCGTTTCCGTCCCCTTTTAATAATTTGACTGTGTCACCGTGCCTGTCACTCTCGTCATATCATTTTATGTGCCTGACTGCCATTTGTAACAAGTTGGCTGTCTGTCTGTCAGTCTGTCTCAGTTTCCACTGTACAGATGTCATTGTCACTCAGAGCTCCATCATCTGTCATGATCTTGTTTATTAGTTTGACTGCCAGTCTCTCTTTCTCTTCACTTGTGCTGTCACTTTGCAGGACTGGCTGTGTCATTCACTTGTCAGTTCCTCTGGCTGACGCTCTTAAGTGTCACTCGTCTGTCTGTCTGTCTGTCTCTCATATTCAGACTGGCGTCCAACTTTTGCCAGCTGTCCTTTTAAAATACTTTGACAGCCTGCCTGCCTGTGTTCTGCTGTGCCACATTATCGACGTGACTGTCACTCGCCTTGTCTGTGTGTGTCATTCAGCTGTCGGTCGCCTGCCTCGACCCTCTTTATTAATTTGACTCTCTGACTGTCACCATGTTGCTCTCTCTTGTCCTTGTTAATAATTGTTTGTTTATCAGAGGGATGAACTACAAAAAAATATCGGAGGACACAAGGACGTCACCACCAGGAGTCACGCAGAGATCAAAACTGAACGTCTGTCCTGTCTTTCGACATGCTAATCTGAAATCAAAGTCTAAAAATCCAAAAATGGAGTCAGAAGCAACATAGAAACAGAGTAACAGAGGGCTCTCGGGAATTCTTTTTAATTTACCCACAAACTCCAGGTGAAGTGAGGAGAACTTTACATGTCTGACCTTGGAAGTGTAAAAGTGCGACTCCAGGGTGTGGACGACAGGGGGCGCTCCATCTCCCTAAGCACCCGACACAACACAGGCTTGGACACAAGTGCAGTAAACATGAGGGTTTTATTCATGGCAAACTCTTACTGATGAGCGTTTCCCACACCACAGACGCCGTCATTCCAAAGCATGCAGTGTTAAAGCACCCGGCCTCTCTTTGTCTTCCTCCTCTCTATGTTTATCTGGTTATTTTTATATATTTTAAGCCCTTATAAACTCTTCCACACTCTTAGAAACATTTCCCGCACAGTTATTCAGCATAGACCTTTATATTCTCTTAGATATTAGGTAAGATTCGTTATAATTATGTATGTAAACACACTGTTTGTTTACTACGCAGAAACATGCGTATCGTATATCATTGAGGAGTTTTATTTAATATGTAATACAGTTTTAAACACATTGTAATTGATTAGGTAATATAAAAATAATGAAAAATCTACAACATGTAAATATACAGTGGTGTGAAAAACTATTTGCCCCCTTCCTGATTTCTTATTCTTTTGCATGTTTGTCACACAAAATGTTTCTGATCATCAAACACATGTAACCATTAGTCAAATATAACACAAGTAAACACAAAATGCAGTTTTTAAATGATGGTTTTTATTATTTAGGGAGAAAAAAAATCCAAACCTACATGGCCCTGTGTGAAAAAGTAATTGCCCCCTGAACCTAATAACTGGTTGGGCCACCCTTAGCAGCAATAACTGCAATCAAGCGTTTGCGATAACTTGCAATGAGTCTTTTACAGCGCTCTGGAGGAATTTTGGCCCACTCATCTTTGCAGAATTGTTGTAATTCAGCTTTATTTGAGGGTTTTCTAGCATGAACCGCCTTTTTAAGGTCATGCCATAGCATCTCAATTGGATTCAGGTCAGGACTTTGACTAGGCCACTCCAAAGTCTTCATTTTGTTTTTCTTCAGCCATTCAGAGGTGGATTTGCTGGTGTGTTTTGGGTCATTGTCCTGTTGCAGCACCCAAGATCGCTTCAGCTTGAGTTGACGAACAGATGGCCGGACATTCTCCTTCAGGATTTTTTGGTAGACAGTAGAATTCATGGTTCCATCTATCACAGCAAGCCTTTAAGGTCCTGAAGCAGCAAAACAACCCCAGACCATCACACTACCACCACCATATTTTACTGTTGGTATGATGTTCTTTTTCTGAAATGCTGTGTTCCTTTTACGCCAGATGTAACGGGACATTTGCCTTCCAAAAAGTTCATCTTTTGTCTCATCAGTCCACAAGGTATTTTTCCAAAAGTCTTGGCAATCATTGAGATGTTTCTTAGCAAAATTGAGACGAGCCCTAATGTTCTTTTTGCTTAACAGTGGTTTGCGTCTTGGAAATCTGCCATGCAGGCCGTTTTTGCCCAGTCTCTTTCTTATGGTGGAGTCGTGAACACTGACCTTAATTGAGGCAAGTGAGGCCTGCAGTTCTTTAGACGTTGTCCTGGGGTCTTTTGTGACCTCTCGGATGAGTCGTCTCTGCGCTCTTGGGGTAATTTTGGTCGGCTGGCCACTCCTGGGAAGGTTCACCACTGTTCCATGTTTTTGCCATTTGTGGATAATGGCTCTCACTGTGGTTCGCTGGAGTCCCAAAGCTTTAGAAATGGCTTTATAACCTTTACCAGACTGATAGATCTCAATTACTTCTGTTCTCATTTGTTCCTGAATTTCTTTGGATCTTGGCATGATGTCTAGCTTTTGAGGTGCTTTTGGTCTACTTCTCTGTGTCAGGCAGCTCCTATTTAAGTGATTTCTTGATTGAAACAGGTGTGGCAGTAATCAGGCCTGGGGGTGGCTACGGAAATTGAACTCAGGTGTGATACACCACAGTTAGGTTATTTTTTAACAAGGGGGCAATTACTTTTTCACACATGGCCATGTAGGTTTCGATTTTTTTTCTCCATAAATAATAAAAACCATCATTTAAAAACTGCATTTTGTGTTTACTTGTGTTATATTTGACTAATGGTTACATGTGTTTGATGATCAGAAACATTTTGTGTGACAAACATGCAAAAGAATAAGAAATCAGGAAGGGGGCAAATAGTTTTTCACACCACTGTAAATAAAACCTAAACGTTATTTTAAAGATATCGAGCATCTCCGATATCACATATGTTACAGCTTTTACGACAGACAGGCCACCAGCAATAAATACGTACAATGCAAGAAAAATTGTATAAAATGTGTGTACAGTGACACTAAACGTACGTACATGTACTAAGTACGTAGAAAATGAGTTATGGGTACTCAGCAGTGATGACACGACGACTTACCGATAACGATGCCATGCTGTAAATGTTACTGCACAGCAAAGGAGAGCGTTACAGCTCTTCTAAAGGAGCCTCTTCAGGCGACTGTGGCGCTTGGGCACGACCCCAGAAGTAGGAGCAGGTCGCTTTGGAGACATAATGAAGGGCTTGACTACACACAAAAATAAACACAAAAAGCACAAAAGTGAACTCTTTACACAGCAAAACACGTTGACGAGATGCTGGCTAACGCAAAGAGGAATCGAATGCTGCTCTCCGTCACTGAGCCAATCAGCACCCAGGAACTTAACTGCGTGCTCTGATTGGGTAGCTTCTCAGCCATCAGCCAATAGCGTCCCTTGTATGAAATCAACTAGGCAAACCAACTGAGGAAGCATGTACCAGAAATGAAAAGAACCATTGTCAGCAGTAATCCGCGAAGCAGCAAAAAATCCACATTATATATTTAGATATGCTTACATATAAAATCCACATTAGAGTGAAGCTGTGAAAGTCGAAGCGCGATATAACGAGGGATTACTGTACTTATTCTTTGTGATATCATAAGTTGATGTTTTCATCTTCCGCGCCATCACCACAGACTGGTTCATCATAGTCTATTGATACACATTAAACCAATCTGCCGTGTAACCGATCAACGATTTTCACGTTAATTCGTTTGACTTCATCGTTTCTCGGTGCTAGGATTGCCCATGTACTCATTTTTTTCTGTTGATAACCCTTCATGATGAAATTCTTCAATAAGATTTAGACATAATACGTCTTCTTTAATTGGGAACTTAAAGTGAGGAAAACGTAAAAATTTATAAGAGCTGAGAGCGCAGGAACTGAATCTGACCAAAGCATTCACACCAATGAGAAGAAAGAGGACCGTGGGCGTGGTTTGAGAGGAGGGCGGGACTTGAAAAACATCACATGGCCAAAGTCTCACAGGACTTGAAAAATTCTTCCATAAAGTCTCGTCTTCCAAAGTCGCGTCTCATCGCAGGATTTTTTTATTATAATAGAGAGATTTGCAGGAATTCCTAACCTCCCTGTTTTTGCTTTGTCATTCTGGGGCATCGAATGTTTGAGGAAGGAGAACTGAATTGAAATATTCAGACCAGAAGGCAGCGGAAGTGACGGGGCCTTTGTGAAGGCTCTGTTTGTTAGGATGCACTCGTTGGTACATCGGCGTGCGTTCAGCTTTCGTTCACCGGCGCGTTTTCTGGAGGCGCGTTATTTAACTATTTTAGTAACCCTTACGTGTGTTTGCGCCCCATACAGTGACGGGATGACCTGACACGTAATGCGACCTTTTATTTAATGGATGCTTTGATTTTGTTTGCTGTTGGTCACCTTTGACTTGTATCAGGAGCTTTTTGTCTGACTTTGATCGCCATGAAAACACGAGATTAAACGTGTGTGTCATCTTTCACTACAAACTTAAAAAATTAAGTTTTTACGTCGGGTGTTTACTTTAATAAAGCAACCGGTGAAGGCCAACAGTTTAAAGATAACCAGAGGGTTTCACGAAGTCGTCTTTGGTTTGTTATTTTGTATTATTTCTAGAAGGTTCTAGATTCTGTACGCTCCGGTTTTATCTTCTTTTTGTAGTGGGACTTGCTGCCTTCACTTCTATTTTTTGTAAGGCACTCACTTGGCTTGGTGTCCATTTTGCTTTTTTGCAGCAGCTTCTCCCTGAAGGCCACTTGTGGCAGGACGTCCCAGTGAGTTTCGGTGTTTTGTGTCCGTTCAGAGCCGACAGAGCGCAGTGCGGGACGGGACTCCCATCTGATTTCAGAGATGGTCGGTCTGACGTCTCTCTCGTCTGCTGCGCTCCACTTTTTAATTGCATTTCTGGTCCTCCAGCTCTCCCATTCCCTTGAACTTCTCCTGCAGAGCTTGAAGTGGCACATCCACAAACTCCTGAGCTTAAACGTTTTTCTCGGTCATCACTACAGACTGTATGGGGTAAGTAATATAAAAAAAAAATCATTTTTGGGTGGCGTATTTCTTTTAATAACTGACAAGTTTAGGACCTTGAAGGCCATGTGATCCAAATCCAGCGTTGCTGTCTGCTGTCATGTCCGTGGTCAGGTCATTTAAAGTCCTTACATTTTCAGTTTTCTCGTCTGTGTCTTCAGGCTCCTTTGTTTCACTTTTAATATTGGTGATCCTCATAATGCGGCCAGTTTCTGATACACAGACAGAGACGTCCATAAGGTGCCTGAGCCTCACGTAAACCCTTCACTGATGTTCTAGAGCTGTTCTTGACGTGGCTGTAAATCAGGACACGATACAAAATGTTGTCCAGTTAATAAACGTCTGTGCACAATGTGACGCAAGGAAATAGGACGAAGATGTCAATTAAAGAAGGGATGGAAAAGCTTGTGATTTAAGTTGCTGGTTAGAGCAAAGCCTTCCATTCTTCTGAGGACAAGAGCCCTGCTTAAACATCAAGAGCTGAAGCAGAGATGTGAGAAATCGAATTACTGGCAACCGCTAAAATAAGCCCATCGATTAGATTGTGAGCTCAAGTGCAACAAAAATCAGCCACCAATGCACCCATTCAGGGCCTGGAGCCTGGGCCAGTAAGCCATGTTTTAAAGCCACCTAAGGAGTCCAGGCTTAAAACAACGAGAAGCTGAACTATAAAAAGAATTACAGTCAGAAGACACCATGAGCATCCACTCGAAAGCCGGGCAGCAGGAATTAAAAGAAACCAGCAGCCAGTGCAGTCCTCCAGGAGCTCTCGGCGTGAAAGCCTTCATTTACTTCCAGTCAGCATCTTGTGAACTCATCCAGAGTGTGGGATCATGGGGAGCCGGAGACCATGCCAGTGGGAGCCAACCCTGCCGCCATATGGCACACTGAGGCCAAAGCTGGCTGTGGGACTGGGGCTAAAGAAATTAAACCGGCTGTTATCATCATTGCTATTATTACAGGGCGAGTCAAAATTATCTTAATGCTAATGGCACGGCTGTGGATAGACTTCTATACGGTTTATGTGCCACATACGGTACACGTGTTGAACAGGATGGCAAACAGGTGGAGACATTCCAGTAAATCATCTGGCGCATACTGTATGAAGTATGTTTGTGAATAAATTATTTCCGCCATTCAAATGTTAACCTAATGTTGACTCACTCTGTATTATTATTATTATTATTATTATTATTATTTAATTCCAGCTCTTTGGATTCAACAATGTTATATTTTGAAATACTAGTTCTTGAGAGGGTATAGCTGAATGCATATTTTACATATACTATACCAGATTTTACTCTCTATAGCTATAGTTTACCTCTATATATTATGCCAGATTACACTGTATATTATTTAGCACCTTTCAAGTCTGTCTATTGTATAGCGCCTTTCATCCGTCTATATATAGTACCTTTTATATCAATGACATGTTATAGTACTTTTATATGTCATTTTGTAACATTCTGTCTGTCAATTTATAGCACCTTTCACATCTATTATATACCATTTTTTATATATTTGTGCCTTTCACATAAGGAATAACACTCCAGCTATTGATTGATGTTTGCTTTATTAATACACTTCACTTACAGGCCTACATTTTAGGAACTTATATACAGCAGTGCAATATACAAGATGGAGGGAGACAGTCCATGACTCCGCCAATAAGTGGAGACTGCAGGTAAGACCAAACCCTGTATATCCAGTCAGTCCGCAGGCATTACGTTCCTGAAAAACTACACAGATACAAAATCGCATGTTGATACTGAAGAAGTCTTCCGGAGTTTTTGGGCGACTCTCAACATTTTTGCTCTGCTTTGTACTTTTTATTGTTTATTGCATTTTTTTACATTTTGCTCTTTTTTATTTTTTTAATTCGCTGTATTGGGACTTGGTTGCTTTGGATTGCTTTGTTTCTCCAGCATTTCCATTTTGCCTTTGTGCTCCACGGGCATTCATTGCTTTTGGAATACCGTTTTGGTGAAGAGTTGCGTCTCTTTATTTTATGAAGATCCTGTATTTGCTGGGTTTTGATGGTTTCACCCCTCTAGTGGGCATTATTGGTAGTGCAGTGTTTTGGGACTAATGCTGCGGTCCATTTCCGTCAGATGTTGACCACATTACTGTACGACGTTCAGAAAGCCAATATGTACACGTCGTTGTGCTCACTGCATCGGAGTACACAGCAGCTAATAACGACGCGTTCTGCGGTATTTTGTGTATCCAAACATCATAGCAACGTGTCCACAGATAGATGTTGGACAGCACTGGGTGTGTGTGAGTGTGCGTGTGATTTAATGAGACACAAATAGATAGATAGACTTTATTAATCCCAAGAGGACATTCCCATACTCCAGCAGCAGCATACTGATAAAGAACAATATTAAATTAAAGAGTGATAACAATGCAGGTATAACAGACAATAACTTTATATAATGTTAACGTTTACCCCCCGGGTGGAATTGAAGAGTCGCATAGTGTGGGGTCTCCTCAGTCTGTCAGTGGAGCAGGACGGTGACAGCAGTCTGTCGCTGAAGCTGCTCCTCTGTCTGGAGATGATTCTGTTCAGTGGATTCTCCATGATTGACAGGAGTCTGCTCAGCGCCCGTTGCTCTGCCACGGATGTCAAACTGTCCAGCTCTGTGCCTATAATAGAGCCTGCCTTCCTCACCAGTTTGTCTAGGCGTGAGGCGTCCCTCTTCTTTATGCTGCCTCCCCATCACTCAACCACGTAGAAGAGGGCACTCGCCACAACCGTCTGATAGAACATCTGCAGCATCTTATTGCAGATGTTGAAGGACACCAGCCTTCTAAGGAAGTATAGTCGGCTCTGTCTATTCTCACACTGAGCATCAGTATTGGCAGTCCAGTCCAATTTATCATCCAGCTGCATTCCCAGGTATTTATAGGTCTGCACCCCCTGCACAGTCACCTCTGATGATCACGGGGTCCATGAGGGGCCTGGGCCTCCTAAAATCCACCACCAGCTCCTTGGTTTTGCTGGTGTTCACTTGTAGGTGGTTTGAGTCGCACCATTTAACAAAGTCCTTGATTAGCTTCCTATACTCCTCCTCCTCCCCACTCCTGATAGGCAGAATAGACAGAAGTGCTAAGAAACAGGTTCATATGACAGCTTTCACTAAAGTTTGCGGTGTACATCGCCATGTTGGATTGACGTCATAATCCGAAGTCGAACAAACTTGGGCTTCTCAGACCCTCCCTGACTGTCCGACATAACAGCGGCTCTTCCAGTTGAAAACTCTGACTAGGAACTTGGACTACGACTGCAACTTCCCACTTCCAATGAAACGCCTCATTAATGTGCCTAGTTGATGACACCAAAGGGATGAATATTTTTGAAAGGCACATAATTTTGCTAATTTTAGACAAAATACTGGTGCTTTGGACATTGTGAGCATACAACTGGATCAGTGACAGGCGACACTTTGTGTTTTTTTTTGCCCCTCATTTTCTTGACACCCCCCCATTTAATTTCCATTGTATCAGATACTTTTATCTCCATTCTCAGATTCCTTTTTTCTCGACGGGGTGCTCATCTTTGGGCAGAGTACACCACTAACAGCCCGCCTTTGTCCTGTGAGACGTGACCTCTTCTAATTCAAACCCGCCATCACTCCACACACGGAGACGCAAGCGATGCTCCGTCTTCAGCCTGACTTGACTTTTATTTTATTTTATTTTATTTTTTTTGCTCTTTCCTTGTTTTATTTCTCACCCCGTTGGCAGCCTGCAGGAATCCGTCATTCGGCTTTTGCGGCGGTTTTAAGGTCCGCTAAGTTCACCACGGGGTCTCCTGGTGGATAAAGCTGCATGTTTGGGTGGGAGGGAAGGCAATTCTGTGCGTCTGATGAGGCTTGTCAAAATGTCTTCAGACTCCAAGCCAGGAAAAGGTCAGCGGAGAAGGGAGATACGGAGAGCGAGAGGGAGGGAGAGACGCGTGGGAACGGCGGAGAGCAGCAAGACCTGCCGTTTGTCACGAAATCGATGCCGACGAACAGCCTAATCAGAGTCAGCGGGGAGCAATTGTGGTCAGATTTTAAAGTTAATGACTTTGTATCCGCAGTTGATTCAGGGGTGAAATGTTAACAATTAAATTCTTTATTGCACACCTGCAGTTGTAAGAAGATGGCAGGGGAAATGTAATGCGGTGAGGAGCAGACAGTTCATTTATAAACTTGCCGGAACGCCTCTTCGGGAAGTGCAGTGTCCTCCGCAGACAAAGGGATGAATGAGATGGCCTGAGGGTTAGGGTTAGGGCTCTGAGGTTAGGGCTATGAGGCTCTGGGCCTCCGTGACGCTGGATAGGACACGGCAGGTACGGCTTAGTGGGTCAGGCGAGAGACGGGGGGCTCATTTTGTACTTCAGAGTCACAGTCACTTGTCCAGCTGGTGCTCAGACTGGTGAAAGAAAAATGAAAGACCAGAAGGACACTAAGGATACAAAGGAAACTTATCTGGGGGCATCAAAGAGTGTGGCAAGAAAAATCATAGCCACTTTCAGGACACCAGAGACACACGGCACATGTGGCTGGAAGTTTATGCCATCGCCAACTGTAAGACCTCGCCACCCTTCTAGACTTCTATGCAGGGTTTTAGTGCCCTGAATGACATCCCTTCACGGAAGGAGCAGGTGCTCTTCTTGTCCGTAGCTGATGTAAGAAGAACTCTCCGGAATCTACAGTCGTGGCCAAAGGTTTTGAGAACGATACAAATATTAATTTTCACAAAGTTTGGAGCTGTCAGTCAGCAGTGCCAACCACTGTGCCACCCATCCATGATAGATGATCAATGATTTGAAGTTGGGGGTTTACTACAGCTGGTCTCACATTTTAAAATGAGGAAATATCCCACCTTTTGGTCCCTTTGTACCCGGAGTTTGCTTTGAGGGTCAGTTGTCCCCTCTGTCTGACTGCTGCACATCCCAGTCCTGTGAGGTCATCTCTCTCCACATCAAAGCACAAATCCAAATTTTAGCATCCGTCCCTTCCATGTACCGGCACATTCTGCTATTTATTGTTTTTAATGGCTACAGATTTTCTCCACATTTTCATATTTTGTTTAAAAGGTGAATTCCGAGATCAAAGCACAGGAGTGATAAGATATGAGCCCCCTGCGGCCGTCTGCGAGACTCTTTGGTTGTCTTGAGGCTCCTCCCACAGACCGTCTAGTCCAATTACAGCTCTTTGGGTTTGCCGATTTGAACTCCTCCAGCAGGTTGCAAACCTCAAAGTCCATCTTCACTTCCTCATTCCTGCCTTGCGCTCACTGATTGGACTGCATCACTGCGGGCCACTCTTGTGGGCGGAGCTTGCTTGTATTGGCCCATGACCCCCAGATTTCTTTCAGCAGGTGTCATGGTGACTTGCTAAGCCCAGCGTGTCCTTTTTTCATGTTATTTAGACATTGCATTTTTGCTTTCAGCATTATTTGTTTTCCAGTCTTGGTGGAATTTATAAAACATGTTGCACTACTCATCAACGACAGGCGTAGACCCCCTGGTGTTCCTGTTTGCAGTGCAGTGCAGTGCGTCCGTCCAGTTGTGTGTCTCTTGTTATATGCCAAATGGTACAGGAGCAGTAAAAGCAGAGTTAATATTTTTCATGCGCCATCTGTTTAATAACAAAGACATAGCCACCAGACGGATACACAGACACTTGTCATTTTATTAAGGTGGATTTGCATCTGAACCATTTTAGTACCAGTACTGAGGTTCGAAAGCTGGTATCAAAATGTTAGTACGGACCCAACACTAATCAGCACACACTTTCTAGTTGTAATTGCTGTACTTTTGATGTATATTAATAACGCGAGAAGAAATTACAAAAAATAGGTGATTGCAATAAAATGGTAAGTGATAGGGAAATTTAAAGGTCATTTTGCCACCAGCAGGCCAGAATTCATAAGATTCACCCAAAAGTGTTCAGGTAGCAAAATCTTCATTGTCTCGTGCAATAATAAGAATATGGAAGTACAACAGAACCCATATATCCGTGGATTCGTTTTTTTAGGTTTCAGTCATCCGCGGTTTACTGTGGCCCGAAAAATATTACACGGAAAGTTCCAGAAATAAGTGATTTATAAGTTTCAAATTGCATGCCATTCTGAACAATTGTTTTCACCAGTTTGGATACATGGCGCTGAGCCCGCACCGGTGCATTCTACGTGCCGCGAATGGCGAAAACCCAGCATGAGCCAACAACATGTGGGGGGGGCCCCCCCCCCGCCGCCGTGTCTGCCGCCATTTTCACTGTGCTGACGTGCTTATTCAAGACAGAAAGAGCAAGTATAATAATGTGCAGTGTGTTTTATTGTTATTTAATGTTAGGAATGTCGTATCGTGCATAATTTATCAATGAAACTTTATCGTAGAAATGTGAATGAAAAAGAGGGTTTGCTACTATACATACCTGTGAATATGGTGGTGGGGGGGCTACTGTTTCAATCTTTACGGCCTCGGTGGTATGGACCCGGCCCAAAAGGCAGAATAAACGGTACAGCAAAAATGTTTATTATAACTTAGGGGGCTGTGCCCCCCTGCACACTTCTCTCGCCAATCACTGGTCACTTTGTGGCTCTGAGACTCGCGGATGTACAATTTAAACAGATTGTTAATTTCATGGGAATTATTACATATGCATAATAGAACTATTTTACATTAAAGTGAGTAATTAACCATAGTAAAAAATAATAAAACGTAATAAATTGAAATAAAATTATGTTTCATGTGGCGTTCGAGGTATTCGTTGCGTTATACTTTTTCGTTCTGTTTGGCTTTGAAATTAACACGCAAATACTTTTTCAACTTACACTTTTACCGTAAAACTTCAGTAAAAACAATATTTGGAATTAACTTTTCGTTAATATCGCTTTGAATTTTGATTCCGTCTTTGGACTTTCATCGTGACAACGCAACGTATAACTGCCCGTGAGTGAATTTCGTTTCTTTCTCTCTAATAAATAAACCAATTTTTTCAAATGTTTGTCGCTGTGATTTATTAATTGTCATAGCAAAAGCGATTCTAATGGGAAACTTTAAACGTTTTAATACGAATGGCATATCAAGATCTCATATTAGATGGACTACATTACCTTTCTTGTTGCCTGTTAAAATTTGACATGTCAGAATTGTTCGACCGATTTTGAACACAACTAATCTTGTCTCATGGCATAGCCCATCACTCAGACATTGTAGCAATGCTACTAGTAGTTAGAACTGCATTTCCCAGCAGTCCTTTCATGGGCTGTTGGGGTCAAAGGTGGCCAGAGGGGTTTAAAAAGGAAGGCAGGTGTCAGGAAAGAAAAAAGTTGTTTTTGTTGTTGTACGTTGAATTTATCTGTCGGACTGCCTGCCGTTAATTCTGCCATAATTCATCGTTGTGTCCTGGATTGTATTCGTTTGTTGGGGTCTGGATCGTCTGTCTACCTGTGCACTGAGGACTGTGTTTGGATTCATTGGCTTTCCCGTAAGAAAAGGAGCGCTCCTGAACCATCCATCCGTCTTCATCATTTCAGCAACTACCGGTAGGACTGTGTTTTCCCTTCCCTTTCTACATGCAGATCGCTGGACTTAATCTCATCACCTCTCGTTTCATCCGGTTTGTTTTTTCCATGGACTTTGCTGTGTGGTGTCTGTTTATATGTTAAATGTAATATCGCCGAAAGGGTCAGGGGTGGTATTATTGTCTGCACTTAGTTAATTTAATTTCATTATATTCTTTATTGTTTAATGTTCCCAGCGTGCTTTTTTTGGTCTCTGTAGTAGTGTGTGCGTGTTTGTGTGTGTGTCGTTCCAAGGCTGGGGTTGTCCCTGGTAATTCTCCACTAAAATAAATAAATCACCGTCTCATTGACGGTGTGAATCTTGGCAGCACCTGACCGCTACAACATGAATTACACAATTACATTACGATACGTCCTTCTTTCAACAGTAATTCGGCCGGTGGAAGACCTGACGGTGTTAATGGTTGTCGATGTTCTTCATGATATTGTAAGTTGATGTTTTCATCTTCCACACCATCACCACCAACTGTTTCAGCAGAGTCTACTGATACGCATTAAACCAATCTGCTGTGTAACCGATCGACAATTTTCATGTTAATTCGTTTGACTTCATCGTTTCTCGATGCTAGGATTGCCCGTGTGCTCATTTCTTCTGTTGATAACCCTTTGTGATGAAAGTCTTCAATAAGATTTGGACATAATAAGTCGTCTTTAATTGGGAACTTAAAGTGAGGAAAACGTTAAAATTTATAAGAGCTGAGAGCGCAGGAACTGAGTCTGACCAAAGCATTCACACCAATGAGAGGAGAGAGGACTGTGGGCGTGGTTTGAGAGGAGGGCGGGACTTGAAAAAATCTCTTGGTAATAGTCTCGTCTCGTCTCAAGATATAATACTCATAAATATTAAACTATTTGATTTTTGTAACACTTTTATTTCAAACTAAGGATTGTTGCATCATTTTTGTTATTTTTTAGGATTGTACGTTTAAAGCGTTGATAGTAAGGTGACAGAATCTCACGGCTCCAGGCAGTTGATTCCCTCATTGCTTCCGTGGACTTCGAACTTCTCATTTTCCTTTCACTTTTTTTAAGCGGTTTCTTCACACGTGTTAATGCTGTGCCTGTTTGTTTAAATATGGGGTGGGGGGTTCTGGTGTCCGTCCCACCCAGGGTTGTGCGTCTGTTCCCTGGGGTCCCGCTGCGAATGGAGAGATGAGCTGTTTTTGGGAGAGTCACACTGGGCTGTGAGGGTTCAGAGATGTCTGCCTGTGACGAATACCCACTGACTGCCCTCCCGGTGAGGCGCGCTGATGGCGCACGAGGAGACTCTGGACTGTGTGATCCAATTTTCACCGAGCCACACAAGTGTATCAGCGTCCCACTGAGTTTAGCAGCTTTCGGGGAAATAAATCAATTGCGTTCACCCTCTGAGTCGGGGGCACTCTGCAGGACGCCTTTCCAGCTCGGACAAATATGAGAAGTGCATTTCATGGCGGTGTTGTCCTCCCTTTTGTCACTTGCTTTTCTGCCTAATGGGCTGATGAAGATGCCGATTCCAGTTGGTCATCCCTGTGTGACCCCAAGCAAGCCGCTGGCCTGGCTGCACGCGCTCCTCCTATGCGGCATTCGCTAGGTGGCTGTGTAAGCCATGCGTGTAATGTGCTCTGGGAGGGAGTCGGCCAGAAGCGAATTGCTTTGTGATAGCAGGCGCTGTAGCCTGGTGGTTGAGGTATTGGACTGGAAACACGAGGATCATTTCGCAGTAACTCACTCTGCGACCTTGAGGGGGTCACTTAACCAGCAGTGTGGAAACACTTGGACTTGTAACATAACATAACATCCAGTCCCGGCAGCTTATTCTGTCCACGCTGAATACCACGCAGGAACCCACCCTGGATGGGGCCGCCGTAATACTTATAAAGAGTTATAAATTACTAGGGATGATCATCATTACAGCAATGCGTAAAATCTCAAACCTGCCGAGTTCAACTCGGGCTGTGAGGAGTCGTCGCTTCTCCTTGTGGTCAATTTGGAGCTCTATAGCCAATACAGGGGGTGGGGGGGCACTGTCAAAATCCCTGGCTATATACAAAAATACCTCAAAGAGTCTTTAGGAATTAAAAGATTTATTCTTCACAGTCAATATTCCATCCTCAAGGAAGCTCCGTGGAGCACAAAGACACGAGGCAGCCCAGAGCAAGAAGTCTCAGGGCAGCAAATGCAAGAATCCTCAAAAGATCCGGAAACCCAATTATAATCACAAAACTAAGCACAAGTGCACTCGCCAGCTCCCTGGCACGTCTGAAATGAACTGCCAGGAACTGTGGGATACCCTCCGGAATTTATAGGACGTAGGGAAGTTGGTGGCGGTGATTGGCAGATGGCCCCGCCTCTGGGGGAACCACCCACAAAAAAAATCAACGACGCAAAAGTCAACCAAAAAGACTTAAAACACGAATATGAACCTCGGCCAGGGAAGGAACCCGGGCTGAAATACAAGAATCCCAAGATAGGAGTGGCCCTTAGATTGGGTGCCAGTGTTACCTGCCAGGAGTTACAAACTACTGTGAATGGCATCATCAGTTCAGTCAGTCAGTCAGTTAATAAGTTCATCAAACATTTACGGCACCTTTAGAAACTCTTCAGACCCCTCACTTTGTTCACACTTTATGTTACGGCCTTCTGCTAAAGTCATTTACCTTCATTTTTACTTTCTCGTATACGAAGTGTGGGGAACGTATTGGAATCTTCCAGAAATTCCATTTTGAGATTTTGATGAATCTCGATGTTTTAGACCTTCCTGAGTCTGAATACGCCATTTTTGGAATTATGTCTCTGTGTGTCTGTGTGTGTGTGTGTCTGTCTGTGTGTCTGTCTGTATTTGTGTGTGTCTGTGTGTATGTGTGTGTGTGTCTCTGTGTGTCTGTGTGTGTCATTCTGTGTGTCTGTCTCTATATAAGTGTGTGTGTGTGTCTGTGTGCATCTGTGTGTGTGTCTCTGTGTCTGTGTGTCTATGTGCGTCTCTGTATGTCTCTGTGTGTCTCTGTGTGTGTGTCTGTCTGTCTGTGTGTCTGTCTGTATATGTGTGTGTCGGTGTGTATGTGTGTGTGTGTCTCTGTGTGTCTGTGTCTGTGTGTGTGTCTCTGTGTCTGTGTGTCTATGTGCGTCTCTGTATGTGTCTGTGTGTGTGTGTGTGTGTCTCTGTGTGTCTGTCTGTCTGTGTGTCTGTCTGTCTGTATATGTGTGTGTGTGTCTCAGTGTGTCTGTCTGTATATGAGTGTGTCTGTGTGTATGTGTGTGTGTGTGTGTCTCTCTGTGTCTGTGTGTGTGTGTGTGTGTCTCTGTGTGTGTGTGAGTCTGTGTGTGTCTGTGTGTCTCTCT
>JANRMT010062827.1:3892742-3905437 GCA_026402145.1 Polypterus bichir lapradei
CCCCCCCCCCCCCCCCCCCATATAGTTTTAGATTGCCTAGGACTCCCGCAGGGCTTCATGGGAGTTGGAGTTTAGTGCAGCCCTGTTGGGATCCGTGGGCACCACCAGAGGGTGCTGCAACTGCTGCTGAGCCCTGGAGAGCAGCTCTTCTGCCACACCCGGATAGGTCAAGAAGCACCTGGAGCACCACCAGGTGTATTTAAAAGGTGCCAGCAAGACACTACTCTGGAAGCCAGAGTCGGTAGGAGAGAGAGGAAGCTTGCCTGGAAGAGAAGAAAAGAAGAAAAGGAAGAGAGTTGTGGTGCTGTGTGCCTTTGGGACTTTGTTGTGGCTTGTGGGGAACAGGGAAGACGTTGCCCACAAGGGGAAATGAAAAATAAAAATCATGCGTGCTTTGAACGTGTGTCCTACGCCTGTCTGTGTTGGGTAGGGTGGCTGGTACGCCCCCTGTTGGTTTCACAATATATATACAGACACATGTGTATGCACTCACAATCAGATTACTGGTGCTTATAAAAGGGGCCACCTCCCTTCATACAATGGCTAGAGTCGGGTGGAAAAGGACGAGGTCTGGAGAAGAGACAAGGCATTGTATTGTGGCCAGGACTTTGGGGACTTTGTGGTTGTGTGGCGCTGTACGTAATGGTGAATAAACGTGTTGTGGGTGACATGAACGTGTCCGCCTGTCTGTGTCCGGGCCGGCTACCACAATAATGTTTAATCATGAACTGCACCACAGCTTTTTTGACTGTCACATTACACATGTACTATTTTTATCCAGGTGTGTGTGTGTTTTTCCTTCAGTGTGTCCACTAGATTTTCAGAATTCTTTAGGTGTAATTATAAACGTCGATTACCATTTTAATAATGCAGTACTTGTTTTTTACCTAAACTTACACTGCATGACACACAGCAGCAAAAAATAAACACGTCTCGTACAAATCTTTCAAACAGCGGCTCACGTACCAGATGATCATAAGTTGCTTATCAAGAAGACACCAAACTGACAGGTTTTTGAGTAAAAGACATTTTGCAGTTAAGCTAACAAGACGTTTGTTCACTAAGCAGCATTTATTTTCAAATTCTTCTTTGTCCAACTGAAAAGCTGAGGCACTTCAGACAAACTCGCGGTCCAAACTCCTGTGGTATCCGTTTTAATTAAAGGACAAAACGCAAAGGTCTGAATTCATTAAAGTAGCTTATCTTGCCGTTTGTTTAACTGCACAGGAAGACGTCTCAGATTCCTTTTTCTCAGTTTATTTCTCCACTTTAACATAAAGGCGGCTGCTAGAATCATCTCTGCGCTCTTGACTTGCTTTCTTTGCACTACAAGACGTTAGCTGCACAAAGACGAACGCTGGCACGGTTACCGTAATACCCGGCGTAAAGGAGCACTGCAACTAATTTAGCATACAGCCTAGAAAAGCAGGAGCTGAAAAGAGCAGCTCCTTCTACTCCAGCAGCAATGTGCTGATCGCTGGCCGAGTCTCCTTTAGTGACAATTGGCCAATTGGCAGCCGATCGATCAGAGCGTCTCCAGTGGTACCTGCTGGTGGTCGGCTCTCTGTTTCTCTCTCTCTCTCTCTCTCTCTCTCTCTCTCTCTCTCTAACTCGGCCCCCACCAGCACTTACACTAACTCTCCTGTGCCACCCACACTGCATATCCTGCCGACTACGCCAAGTGTTATATGGTGGATTTAAACTGAGAGCCATCCCAGATCGCATATTTTGCATTGTGATAACTGGTGGTGGCCACCCGCAGGCTTCCAACATCTGGATTACAAAAGCCGCTCACAATCGGCTCCTTCTACTCCACCAGCAATAAGAAAACCTGTGACCTCGAACGTTCAGGGGTCTGCCTGTTTTTGCCACAAGTGGGGCCCCTCCTGGTGATGTCGGCTGAGCTTTTTCTCCGTCTCATTCAGCCCCCCACCTTCTGCACGGCACCGCCACTACACTGCAAGTCCTGCCGACTACGCCAAGACTGTGGATTATGGCATGATTCCATGATGGAACCGTCTCTTTTAATCCGTGCCTTTCTTATCTGTCTGTCAGGTCTGAATGCTTGTAGCAATGGGATACTTCAGTTTTTTGTTTTTTTTAAATAAATTTGCAAAAAATGTCGAGTATTCTGTTTTTGCTTTGTCATTCTGGGGTGTTGAGTGTTGCTTGATGTGAGACAAAATGAATTTCAACGATGTTAGCACAAAGGCTGCCACAGAACACCATGTGACAAAAGTGAATACTTACAGAGGGTCCTGTATGGTGTCCGTTACTCTGTGACACCCGCTGTCTGAGCCCACCGGCCCACCGCTTACACCATGTCTAGTAGGGACTGTGCAGTTCATTCATTCATACACTGGAGCTGCAGTCTCTCGATATTCAGAATGTGCTCGGCGTCCATAAGTCGATCTGTCCGTCCACCGTCGTTCTGATTCTGCTTTTTCCAGTTGGCTTATTTCCTCACAGCGTCTTACCATCCATTAATCAGAATGCCCTTCATTTGGCACAGGGAGGGGTGAGGGGCCGGGCATCAATTCTGTCTCCATGTGTACCACCGGTGCTCAGGCGTCACCAGAAACCATCAGCAAAACGCTCGCCACAAATGCAGATAAGCTGCAGAGCCAGTTCATGCGTGGGCACATCAATCACGTGGCACATCCTAACCCCCAAGGCCACCAGTGGATTCCTCGTTTATTTAAGAAAGCGTGCGAGTTCAGCAGTCTGCCGTGCCGACATGATTCATGTGTAGATAGAGCACGTCTGAACACGCCGACATGACAAATACCCTACCAAAAAAAATGAGCTGCTGCGAAGTTTTCATAAATATCGGCCGGGTGCAGAAATCCCTACCAGCCTGGCATCTGCCAAGTCCTCCTGGGCAGATGTTAATTACCACTCTCTCTAATTAAAGCGATCTCTTTATAGAGACTAATGCTGGGTTAAGTGTCCCCAATTAAAATCTGCATCCACGCTGCAGCACAAAGGCCGCCTCATTTTTGATGAATGCCAACAACATGCCCTGGTACATTTGGGTGGTTCACTGTACTTACAGACTGTAGGCGACCCATCAAGTAAAAACATTTTGTTATTTTTAAAAGATTTTAAATATAAAACGCTGTCATTAGAAAACACAAAGCTGGATTTTTTATTTTAGAATAAATCAACAATAAGACAATGGCAAGAAAGTCAATGTAATTTACTGTATCTGTGGTGTAACCCCCTAGTGGCTAATGTGTGTAACTGCAAGGCTAACCTAACCTCTGGGTTTGAAGCCTCTGCTCCACACTGCCAGCATCACTACTGACTTCCAGTATGACCCCAACTTTAAATGTCCCCAATTAAAAGCAGGCCAATGTAATTTACTGTATGTGTGATGTGAGCTACAAGGCACAGCAGTGCCTCTTCAATTACATTTCCTTATTTGGCTGACTCCTTTATCCAAAGCGACTTACAATATCTGAGATAAAATTGGTTTACATTTTTTTTGTATTTGTTTTTCCAACTGGAGCTCTGGCAGGTGAAGAGGTGACTTGCTCAGGGCCACACAGTGGTGTCAGTAGTGGGATTCTAACTCTAACCCAACCTCAGGGTTTGAAGACTTTGCTCCACACTGCCAGCATTACCACTGACTCCCAACTTTAAATATCCCCAATTAAAAGCAGGCCAATGTTATTCACTGTACGTGTGACATAAACAGGCCCCCAGTGGCGAATGGGTGTAATTGCAAGGCACAGTGTTTACAGTTCAGTCCCCTCTGCTGACTTTCTGTGTGACCCCGACTTTAAATATTCCTAATTAAAATCAGCATCCACTCTGTGGCACAAAGGCCGCCTCATTTCTGATGAATGCCTACAACATGCCCTGCTACATCTGAGTGTTTCACTGTACTTACAGACTGTAGGCGATTCATCAAGTAAAAACATTTTGTTATTTTTAAAAGATTTTATATATAGAAAGCTGTCATTTGAAAACACAAACCTGGTATTTTTTTTTTTTTTAGAATAAATTAACAATAAGACAGTGGCATGTAATTAACTGTATGTGTGGTGTGTGCCCCCGGTGGCTAATATGTGTAACTGCAAGGCTCAGCGGTGCCTCTTCAATTACATTTCATTATTTGGCTGACACCTTTATCCAAAGCGACTTACAATATGAGATAAAGTTGGTTATTTTTTTTGTTTGTTTGTTTTTCCAACTGGAGCTCTGGCAGGTGAAGAGGTGACTTGCTCAGGGTCACACAGTGGTGTCAGTAGTGGGATTCTAACCTAACCTCAGGGTCTAAAGCCTCGGCTCCACACTGCCAGCATCACTACTGACTTCCAGTATGACCC
Source organism: Polypterus bichir lapradei (assembly GCA_026402145.1). Lineage (NCBI taxonomy): Eukaryota > Metazoa > Chordata > Cladistia > Polypteriformes > Polypteridae > Polypterus > Polypterus bichir. The sequence continues at coordinate 3,897,077 of JANRMT010062827.1, forward strand.
CGACTTTAAGTATCCCCAATTAAAAGCACGCCAATGTAATTTACTGTATGTGTGATGTGAGCCCCCGGTGGCTAATGTGTGTAACTGCAAGGCACAGCACTGCCTGTTCAGTTACATTTCCTTCTTTTCCTAACGCCTTTATCCATAGCAACTCCTAACATTTCAGATGCCATTTGTTCAATTTCTTTAGTTTTCCAGTTGGAGCACAGACAGGTGAAGAGGTGATTTGCTCATGGTCACACTATGTCAATAGCAGAATTTGAATCCACAGCCACAACTGTGCCACATCGTCAGCACTTCCAGCGTGACCCGACCTTAAATATCCCCAATTAAAAGCAGGCCAATGTTATTCACTGTATGTGTGACATAAACAGGCCCCCAGTGGTGAATGGGTGTAATTGCAAGGCACAGTACTTACAGTTCAGTCCCCTCTGCTGACTTTCTGCGTGACCGTGACTTTAAATATTCCTAACTAAAATCAGCATCCACTCTGCAGCACAAAGGTAACCTCATTTTTGATGAACCAAACTGTGCCCCAGTGCATTTGGGTGGGTCACTTTAATTACGGCTTGTATGCGGCCAATCAGAATCGAGTCAGAGTAAATCAACAATGTGATAATGACAGGTGAGCTAATGTTGTCTACTGAATGTGTAATGTCGCCCCCTAGTGGTTAATGTGTGTAACACAAGGCACGAGGTTGTCTGTTCAGTGCCCAGTGCTGACTTCCAGTGTGACCCTGGCCTTAAATATCCCCAATTAAAATCAGATGATGACTGAATGTGAATTATAAGCAGACCCCCTAGTGGTTAATGTGTGTCACCACCAAGCATTATGTGGACCGTTCAGTCCCCATTACTTGCTTTGTGTGACCCTGCGTGAGTCACTTTACCTGCCATTGCACTCTTGCTGTTCATTCATTTTTCAAACCTCCCCAATCTGTTGCAGGTTCCTAGAGGGGCTCGAGGCTATCCAGGCAGCACTGCCGGCAATCAATCAATCAATCAACCCCGGATGGGACGCCAATCCATTGCAGAGGATGTTTGCCCCTTTTCACACACTTACACGTCTTTTGATTTTTATTTTCTAGCAACGTAACTTGTGTGAGATTGCTGGGAGCCGCCGCTCAACTTCATTTTGTTAAACAGAAAACACAAATCAGCTCACCTGATGCTTTCCTTCCCCCATTCACTGTGGCGGTTGGCACTTTGCCCCTAGCAGGGGCAGGTGGCACTCGTCCCAGAAGGCCGCGGGGATTCTGACTTTCATTACAGTCGGCTCTCTTAAACCCAAATCAAATTCCTAAGTGGTAAGTGACAAAGCCACAGGTTCAGTCACCACTGCGCACTTGCTGGGTGACTCACATTGAAACATTTAACCTGTAAGGGGTCACCTAATTTAAAATGGGGGGGGGGGTTGGGGGTCTGACCAGTCCAGTCTACAGATTTCATTTAATGTCAATACAAGTAAAGTGCTAGGAAGTTAAAATGTTAGATTTGAATACACGGGTTGGGGGATTAGGCATCTGAAACTTGAAAGAAGGACCCGGGGGTCTCAGTTTACTGGTCACTATCTACATCCAGACAGTGAACTAGTTGAAAGCAACATTAACCAGACAAAATGAAAAGGCCGCTTTATCACACACATCCAGTCGTCACGTCCCTCCACAGCCGAAGACCACCTTTTTTTTTTTAATAACAAAGCTAATTTGTTTGGATTGTAAGACCCCTGCTATAACTGAGCTGCTCATTGTCACCCCTGGCAGTGGCGTCCTGAATTTATTAGAATTCATTACCAAGGTGTGATCCTCGATACACTGTGAGCCCCCAGGAACGCCGCGGATCAGGGCAAGTCTCGCCATTGGATTTTTGTGTAGCCTCGGGTGGGGGGGCAGAGAGTCTCACAATTAACTTGGATTATCGAGGAAGCTTTGTGGGAGCTCGTGTGGCCTCGAGGCACAGTGAAGTGAATGGAGATAACACAAGCGGAGCTCGTCTTCCATGATGAGGCACCCCGAGTGGCTGGCGTTTTGCTCGTTCGCTCTGCTGGTCTCATTTACATGGTCGCTGACCCAAAGGGGCTGAGTGGGCTGAGAAACGAGAACAACCCTGGTGGCACTCAGAGTGACACCCGCCGAGGAGGCCAGGAATGAATAGCAATGGCAAGGGCAGAAATGCAGGGTGGCACAGAGAAATGGGAAATTTTCAGTTGATGTTCTTTGCACGAATAAACACGTAACAAAACACATTTACAGCAATGATGGCATGTATAGTCTGCGGTGGGCTGGCACCCTGCCCGGGGTTTGTTTCCTGCCTTGCGCCCTGTGTTGGCTGGGATTGGCTCCAGCAGACCCCCGTGACCCTGTAGTTAGGATATGGCGGGTTGGGTAATGGATGGATGGGTGAAATGTATTGTACAGGATATGCGATTCATGGTGCTAATCAATATTCATGTTCTGTGTTGAAGGAAACACCATGAAGGTGGTGTCACCTTCTGACAGCCTGTCATAGAAATGCTGCATTGCTTGACATAACCTGTCAAGAGGAGTGCCAGCGATTTCTCTTCAGACAAAGAAAACGAGATCTGGGGGTCTCAGAGGCCATAGAATGTCACCGTTGCGTGAAATGACGCGCCTTCCAAACGATCGTCGAATCGCTGCCATCGATTGTCGGCTGAACCCGTTTCTTCGAAATTACTCACCGATTATGAGAGTAGACGGGACACCATCGTGACGTCCTAACTGGTAATGACACTAAAGTTTCCTTTACGCAGCAGTCACACTGTCACCATTCTTATAAAAGGCTTTTGCAGAGAACGCCACTCCACTGCTCCACTATAATGAATGGCAAGGAGCTCCAACTGAGGTCACAAAACAACTGTAGACGCCCCAGGGTCACCGACACCTAGTTGTAAAATCTTCCATTTCCCTGCGCTGCCCTGTGCAACACAAAAGGTTTAACATTAAAACAAACCGAAGCTTACGAAAAAACTCGTAAACCCGGCCCACCGTAAATCCGTTCGGGAGTCCCGTATCAGTGTAGGTGCCAACTAGAGCCACAGTTCTAAGCCTGTGTGGTCAACAAGCAGCAGTCAGGTGACAAGTGAAGGAACACAAAATGAACAAATGGGTAACGGGGAGGGGGTCTCAGCCTTTTAAAGGACCATTGCTTACATGAGGCAAGTCGCCAAGCTCCGCTGTGTTTCACTTGCACAGCTCTTTGTCACCATGTCACCGGTCCTGAGACTCCACTGCTCATTGGGGGGGTCAGGTCCTGATGTGATGGCCCCCTTCTCACTCCCCATGTGCCAAGACCGATGGGTTTTTGTGAAATAGCAACACACCTGTTAAGACACTCGATCTTTCATATCCTCCTCATTAACGTGACAGTTCTCGCTATTTAGTAAACCCTTTTGGAGTAGCGACATCTGAAGATCAGTTTTAGAAATGCTCACTGTGAAGAACAACGAGGAATGTTAAGAACCTCTGTGTGTACTGTATATATCGTAAAATGCAACGTCTGTCTGCTTTTCACGAGAGAACTACTTAATGGATTTAGATTTGTTTTTTTCTGTAATTTGTTTGAACATTCAAGTTGATTTTGCGACTTCTCTCATCACGCTATGTATCAGAGTTCGCTTGTGGTGCCGATTTATTTGCGCAAATCCGAGAGAGAGGCTGACGGGAGGGGGAGGCGGGACCTCAGGAGTAGGGAGCTGGGCGGGGCCTTCGTCACTAACCGGCCAGCCTCCTCTACCTTGCACCACGTGTTGGAGCGCAGCTCGCCTCCGCTTAGCTAGTGATGGCTGTTTGTTCAGCAGACATTATCACCTACAGATCGTTAAGGAGTAACGTCTGATGTTTTTGAGAGAGAGAGATCAGAGCTACATGTGTTTTAGAGGGTACCTGCTATCACGGCCACGTGGGGGACACTCTCCTGTCAGAGCTGAACACGATCGGATTCAGTGCCAACGTTAGAGCGCACCAACCTTCCGCTTGGCCAGAGATTCCTGGCCAACTTTTTACATTTTTTGCCAAAGAGATCACAGCTCCATTCTCACCCCCAATAGCAAAACCAAAAATATTGTATATCAAGACTCCCTCGGATACGAAAGCTATCAATATAAATTCTTCTCAATACAAATTATTACATTTTTTAAAATGTTTTTATTGATGTTTTTTAAAGTTTCACTATTACGCAGATGGAGCCACGGGGCACAGCTGGTTACTAATAAAACAAACAAACATAGCTTTTGTCACAAATAAACACACCAGACATCATGAAGGTTGGGGCAGCCCAACCTGTCCTGGCTGCAAATGTGGCAATTTTTAAAGAGTTGTTAATTAAACCGAGTCCAAAACAGAACTGATCACATATAGTAAAGATGGTGGATTTAAAGGCCCATTCAGGAGGTGATGTCATCTCTGGGGGCCGGAACCGGAAGTGGTGTCTTGGGGGGCCAGAAGTGACATTATCTTGGGGGGCCGGACCCTGAAGTGGTGTCTTCGGGACCGGGAGTGACATTATTTTGGGGGCCTGGACCCCAGAAGTGGTGTCATCGGGGGCCGAAAGTGACATCATCTTTGGGGGCTGGACCCCAGAAGTGGTGTCATCGGGGGCCGAAAGTGACGTCATCTTGGGGGGCTGGACCCCAGAAGTGGTGCCCTCTGGACCGGAAGTGACGTCTTCTTGGGGGGGGGGGGGTTGGGGGGGCGTGCAGACCCCGGAAGTGGTGTCATTGGGACTGGAAGTGACATCATCTCTGGGGGACAGAACCGGATGTGATGTCCTCTGGACCAGAAGTGACATCATCTTTGGGTGCCAGACCCCGGAAGTGACGTCATCGAGGGTGTTGGAACCTGGCGGGATTTCCCTGGAATGGTCTGCAAGTAACTGAGAAAGACGGTCCGTACTCTCCGCCACCCCCTGGTTGGGGGTGGTATTACAACTACTCGGGCCCTTTAGCTGTCTCCTCCTCACACGTGTGTGACACTTTCATTTCATTTTAGTGTTCAGTAACCTTAATCAGCAGTGTTTGGTAACCTTTGTTATTCCTTAAAATAAATAAATGAAGGCCCAGGCTGGACATGCAGCCATTCAGAAGGCTCGGCCTTTTTTGACCTAAAGTCAGATGTCGTGTGTCAGTTTTTATTTTTTGTTTGTTCCAAATTCACATTAAACTGTAGTTTTTTTAAGTTTTTTTTATTTTCACAAATTTTAAGTATGGACATTTAGGTTCTCTACATTTATATTCTGTTTCACACAGCACATTATTCTTATGTTATAAGAGTATCCATCCATTGTCCAACCCGCTATATCCTAACACAGGGTCCCGGGGGTCCACTGGAGGCCAATCCTGCCCAACACAGGGCACAAGGCAGGAACAACTCCCAGACAGGGCGCCAGCCCACCACAGGTTAAAGAAATAATTCATTAAAAAAAGCAATAGACATACAGTATGTAAGAGAAATTAATAATTCATAATCCCCAAATGCAATATTGAGGACAGATTAAAGAAACCAAAGCTTTTGTTGTGTCTCTAAAAGCTCAGTACATCAAACTGCCGGCACTTCAAAATGTTTGAGTTCCTAGAGGAGCAGGTATGCCAGGGTGACAAAGAGAACCCCTGACCCTGACGCCATCGCACAACAGATGAGGCAAAGAGAACGTTTCAGGGCCGATCCCGTATAATTCTAAATGTTTAAATTGAAAGTGTTAACAATGCAAAAATGAGCCGTCCCGACTTCCGTATCAGGCAGACTGATTTAAGATGGCGGTTGATTAGGCGTTCTGGGAGGAAGTGGCGGGTCCAGATGGAGGGACCCCAGAAATAACATCAAGATGATACGGCGGCCTTTCTACAGAGGGAGGAGAAGGGAGATCTTAATCGTGCAGTGCCACCTCATGTCTCGGAGGAGAATTACAACCCTTCAGGTCCCTAACCTGTTTTCCGATGCGCACGCGTGTGACGTCACATGTGAGTCAGTAGCCTACTGTGGGTGAGCATTTGCTTTTATTACTACCGTACATCAGCCGTTTCTGGTTTAATGATTTGCTTGCATCCATTTACTCCTTTTTTTTTCTTTCCTTGCTTTTTATGATCACGTTTTGGAATCCTCGAGTCAACGGAGGCTCTGATCGGGGATCTCGAGAGGCAGTCTGAGTGTCTAGGCTTGCGAGGGTCTGTTTTCCAATAGGAGGCGCTAGCGCCCTGGAAATACGTTTGTTTTGTATTTGTGGCGTCTTAAGTAACCTGAACCTAAATAGATACGGTACATTATAAAGAGGCGACACCCCTCCCACCGTGATACGGCGGTAAGAAATCACATAAGAGAAAATAACTTTGTTTAATGGCGATTTATGTGGCATAACAGACGAAGGAAGCCAACGGACGGATGGGAGGTAACGTCATCCGATCCTGAAAATCCTTCCAGCACAGTGACAAAAATGGCAGACTGCATACATCGAGCTCCCACTTCGGTGAAAAGTCTTGCTGTTACTTCCTTCATCTATAATGCCACGTAAATTGGGACCACCACACCCAGGGCTTAAAAAGTGATAACTGGGTCACGAGAAACACTGGAATAAGTGACAATAGAGTGTGGTAGATAGTAGGACTTAATGTCAGTTTGGAGAAATTGTGGGGCTAAATCACTGGGTCTCATCTGGGCATGTGAAGGGCTGGTGGAGATGAGGTAGATGAGTAGCAGGGACCACTAGAGGGAGCTGTCAAAAGTCCACACCTTCAGTGTTTCCCACGTGGTCCTAGCACTCAGTATTCCAGATGAGCCCTCACTAGTACCACAGTGACCAGCAGGGGGAGCTCTTGAGATGCAACCCTTGATCCCCCCAAAACTCCCAAACTTCACCCGTCTCCAAAAAATACAGGATATGAAAGGTGGCATGGAAGGGCTGTGCTCAGCAATGGCACGGTGATCACAGTAAGACGAAGATCAGAAGCTCCAGAGACTCGGGTTCAACTTCATCAGCCAGTCCACTAAATATTCTTGGAGTGTGCTGCCCCCTCCCTTATTGGTCGTGTCCTACATGGCACCCCCTCCCCAAAATGCTGTTGGAGAGACTTTAACCCCATGTGGCTCTTTAAAGGTCTGTAAGGTGGACGGATCCTGGCCACTTTTGACGTCCGTGTTCCCTTTCTTTCACATTTTGCTATTCAGGTCACCAGTAGTGGGATAGTCCCGGGCCCTGGGGATGGGGGGGGGGGGGGGGGGGGGGGACTGTTGTCTGAAACCTGCCATCTTGTACCTGTCACCTTTTAGGCTTTGAGTCCCATAAGGATGCAAACCCGCAGCTCCTGAAAATGGAAGATGACATTCTATGTGGACGCTTTCCGGCGAGGTGTTTAGTTCTGTGATGAAATGGCAAGACAACGCGTTTGTCTACATTAACAAATCGTCCAAAGACTTTCGGCCATATTAAAGATCGTATCGGCGCGCCTCCTTGTCTCCTGCTAAGACTTATGGGGAGGGAGGCCATCATGTTTCCAGCATTTGCCTTAACAGATCTTAATGTCAAGGGCCGCGTCTCATTATGTGCAGAGGCTGAAGGTGACAAACACACACACACACAAAACTCAAGTGACATTTAGTTCTTTGTTTTGTTTTTTTCCTCCAGAGCCATTCAAAGCTATGAGTTAGAATTAAAGTTGGTTTAAAAGAGACAACATGTTTAATTTAAATGAATAAATAAGGAGAAACACAGAGATAAATCCTTGTATCCATCCTTTATCGTGGCTGTTGGATTATTTCCAGGCTTCTAAATTCTGGAGTAGGAGTCTGGAGCTCATCCAAGGAGAACAAGCCCTGATGGGAGTCCAGTCCATTACAGGCCACCATTACTTCAGCTCAAGTCATGAATGAACCTGGGGTGGCTGGGGAAGGACCCACAAGGACCTGGGGGACAACGTGCAGATGTCACCCAGAGTGCCACCAAAGCCACACCCGCCTCGAGTTTCATGGCTGGTTTTCCTGACGAGAGTCCGTGGAATTCCATGCATAAGGGGTGGGGCTAAGGGCGGGGCCAAGGAGTCCTCGACTTCTTTTTTTTTTTCACTTAACTGAGAGTTTGAGGGCTTAGTCAGCCTGTGACATTCAAAACAGGGGAGCCACCAAAAACCTGAACATCACAAGAATTTGGGGCACAAGCTTGAATGTATTTTGGATTTTCTAAAATCAAAAATTAGACATACGGGCTCAAATATATACACACACCCCAACTAATATTTGGCAAGTTGCCCCTCAACCACAGGTATTTGGTAGCCGTCACATTTGTGAATTTCCCCTTGGGATTAATAAAGTATCTATCTATCTATCTATCTATCTATCTATTATATAGTGCCTTTCA
>JANRMT010062827.1:3918668-3951654 GCA_026402145.1 Polypterus bichir lapradei
TCTATCTATCTATCTATCTATCTATCTATCTATCTATCTATCTATCTCGGCTGGAATGGGCAACAAGACCACCAACAAGGAGCTTCATGAGAAGGTGAAAAATGTCAGTGCGATTATTCAGAAATATAAACTGACCATCAATCGCCCTCGGTCTGGAGCTCCATGCAAGATCTCGCCTCATAGGCTGAGGATGATCATGAGAAAGGTGAGAGATCAGCCCAGAACTACACATGAGGAGCTTCTTAATGATCAGAAGGCAGTTGGGACCACCACAGTCACCAAGAACACCACTGGTAACACACTACGCCATCATGGATTGAAATCTTGAAGCTCCCACAAGGTCCCCCAGCTCAAGAAGGTACAGGTACAGGCCCGGCCCGTCTTAAATTTGCCAGTGAACATCTAATGATTCTGAGAAGGCTTGGGAGAAAGTGCTGTGGTCAGATGAAACCAAAATCGAGCTCTTTGGCATCAACTCCACCCTTCATGTTTGGAGGAAGAGGAATGCTGAGTAGGACCCAAAGAACACCACAGCATCCCCAAAGTCAAGCACTGAGGTGGACACATTACACTCTGGGGCTGCTTTTCTGCTCACCCCATGAGGCGAGATCTTGCATGGAGCTCCAGGTGGAGGGCGATTGATGGTCAGTTTATATTTCTTCCAATTCCAAATAATCGCACCAATAGTTGTCACCTTGTCACCAAGCTTCTTACTGGAGGTCCGGTCGCCCATTCCAGTCTTGTCCTTGACGTCCTTTGACAGCTCTCTGGTGTTGCCCACAGTGGTGGTGGGGAGGTTGGAATGGAAGACGTTGTTTCTGTGGACAGGTGGGCTTTATACACATCACGGGCTGAGATCAGGAGTATCTGTGATTGATTTGTTGATTGATTGTAATCTGTGTGCCACGTGGTCACACCGCCAATCTGTAGGAGCCACAATTCTGTGTTCTGGGTTGTAGGGGATCACGTCCTTATTTCTCTCAATGACATGCAAATCAGTTTCTAATTTTTATGTAATGTGATTTTCCTGGATGTTTGGTCGATATTCTGTCTCTCTCTGTTTAAAATGAAACCACCATACAAATAAGAGACTCTTCATTTCTTGAGCAACCTTACAAATTCAGCAGGGGTTCAAGTACTTCTTTCCCCCACTGTATCATTTCCTGCCATTTGTACATAACAGATCCCTGAAGCTCGTTCTCATTGTCAGATGTCTGTTTTTCCAGATTTTGACCCGCGTATCAGTCCTTTACGACTACTCTGATCTCGGAGATTACACAGGGGATTCCCCCAACACTTGATCTTTTGTCTTCCTGTGTTTATTTCATTACAATGGATAGAAAGAGCTTGCTTTGTCCCCAGGGGGCACTTGGCTTTTCACAGAAGCCCTTTAAATACATAAAGAGACAGATAAATAAATAAAAGTACACACGCACTACAATGACTACAAAGCCGTCCCAGTCCCGTGAGGCACTATACAGTCGTATTGTCGTCGGTACACCGGACCCCCAGTCATGTTTCTTGACACACGCCTGCTGACTGATTCGATGCTGGCGGTCCTCAGTGTTGGTGTGTCACAGGGAGGGGATGTGCAGTGTTGCTCATAATGGCATTCAGTTTGCTCTTCATTTTTCTCCTCCACTTCTGCAGAGTGTGTCCCATAACAGAGCCTGCCATTTTAATCAGCTTGTGGTCCACTCATGAAGTGACGTCACCAGCCCAGCACACCTCACCGGCCATCACAGAGTTGTAGAAGTTGTGAAGGATGTCACCAGCGTGTTAGAGGAACGCCATCTGCAAATAGCCTGCTCTGCCCTTTCTTATGATGTTCTTCTGTATTGTGAGACCAGGCCAGCCTGACATCAGTGTGGACCCACAAGTACTTGTAGGAGTGGGCCAACTCTAAGTAGTGAGTGGTCTTGGAGGGTCTTTGGTGCAGCGAAAGTCATTAAGTAGTTTCTTGGTTTTGCTGATGTTCAACTGCAGACATTTGTCAAGTTCTAACGACTCCTCTCCTCTGTCTCATCCCCCTTATCAATACACCCCACCTTAGCTGAGAATTTCCACAGGTGGTCTGAGGTGTGCAGAGTGAAGAGTAATGGAGACCGGCCTGCTCCTTGTGGTGCTCCAGTGTTACTCACACACGGTCGTTTGCCCGACTGATAGTCCATCATCCAGGACCCCACAGGCTCATCCACCTGCACATCTCTGAGGTGACCCCTGTGGCGAGTGGCTGGGGGTGGTACCCAGCTGGGACACCCAGGAGGACCAGAGGAGGACTTATGACTCCTCCGGACCACAAGGAGGCAACCGCCCGGGCGGCTTTGAGGACCACGGGAACAGAGCTTAGAAGCTCAACCCTATAGGGGCCCGTGGTCACCGCCGGGGGACGCCCCGATGCCTGTGGAGCCCTGGCCCTCAGCACTTCCACCACACCCGGAAGTGCCCGGGGGAAGACCAGGGACACCCGGAGTGCTGCCGGGTGTGCAGCCGGTACTTCCGCCAACACCAGGGAGTGCCCGGGGGAAGACCAGGGACACGGTACTTCCGCCAACACCAGGGAGTGCCAACAGAAGCTAATCGGGAGGCACCTGGAGTTCGTCCGGGAGAGCATAAAAGGGGCCGCCTCCCTCCATTCGATGGCTTGAGCTCCGGAGGAGAGGAGTGGAGGCGGACCAGAGAATGGACTTTGGGGGAGTATTGGGTTGTGTGTCACTTTGTAAATATGAATAAACGTGTGTTGGTGCTTGAACCATCGGTGCCCACCTGTCTGTGTCAGGGCCGGCTTCCACACCCCCTTAACTTTGATGGCTGGAGACATCAAATCACAGAATCCTCTCAGTGCGGCCAGCCTTGTGGAGCCGACGGATCATTGCATCCTCCACTCCACCCTTTATCTGATAGGTGAACTGCAGTGGGTCCGGGGGGGCTCTACCACAGGACCAGCCTCTCAGGGGTCTTCATGTGAGTTGTAAAATTCCAAAGGAAGCGCAGTCACTACAGATGAACTGAGATGTCTCCAGATGTCTCCGATGAGGAGGATCATCACATGTTTCTTTCTCTGTGTGGATCCACCTGATATCATCCATCCATCCTTTCCATTATCCAACCTGCTATATCCTAACTACAGGGTCACGGGGGTTTGCCGGAGCCAATCCCAGCCAACACAGGGCGCACACCTGACATAATCTAAAGACCTAAATAAATACACTAACGGTAATAATGATGATGATGATGATGATAATGTGGTGAAACTTCTTAGAAGCAGAGCTTTCTGAAGGTTCAGTAAGGACAGCTAGAATGAAGAGAGGTTAGGAACACCCGCTGACAGGGCACACTGCCGCACCCACCACATGACAGACCACCTCAGGATCCCCGATTACGACCCGAGTGCAGCCGTGTGGCGGGTGACACCGCAGCACCACACCAGTTCAGATGGAATGGAACAGCGCGAGGTTCTTTATGGTGGCTGGAGGGCCAATTCTGCCACCAACCCCCAGGGAAAAACCTTTGCTGTGCTTTGCTCCATCAGAATAAATAGCAGTTGATAACAACACATTAAGACCGAAGCAACGTATCCACAGACAGACAGTGCTGTGCGTATGATTGATTTAACGAGACACAAACAGGCAGCTGTGCTAATAAACGGCATAGCAGTAAAGTTCACGGTGGACCTCACCATGTTGGACTGACGTCAGGATTAGGAAATCCGACTTTGTGGAGGCATTCCAGTTGAAAATTCCAATTAGAAACTCCGAAATTAGAGACGAGAACAGGCCATTCAGCCCAACAAAGCTCGCCAGTCCTATCCACTTGTTTCCTCCAAGAAAACATCAAGTCGAGTTTTGAAAGTCCCTAACGTCATACTGTCCACCACACTACTTGGTCGCTTATTCCAAGTGTCTATCATTCTTTGTGTAAAGAAAAACTTCCTAATGTTTGTGCGAAATTTCCCCTTCACAAGTTTCCAACTGTGTCCCCATGTTCTTGATGATCTCATTTTAAAGTCACCGTCTCGATCCACTGGACTAATTCCCTCCTAATTTTAAACACTTCACATCAGGTCTCCTCTTAATCTTCTTTTGCTTAAACTGTAAAGGCTCAGCTCTTTTAATCTTTCCTCCTAACTCATCTCTTGTAGCCCTTGAATCAGCCTAGTCGCTCTTCTCTGGACCTTTTCTTGTGCTGTGATGTCCTTTTTGTAGCCTGGAGACCCAAACTGCTCACAGGACTCCAGATGAGGCCTCACCAGTGTGTTATAAAGCGCGAGCAGAACCTCCTGTGACTTGTACTCCACACATCAAGGCGCTATATAACCTGACAGTCTATTAGCCTTCTTAATGGCCTCTGAACACTGTCTGCCAGTCGATAGCTTAGAGTCCACTACGACTCCTAAATCCTTCTCATAAGGTGGACTCTTGATTTTCCGACTGCCCATTGTGTATTCAAACCTAACATTTTTACTTCCTATGTGTAATTCTTTACATTTACTGACATTAAATTTCATCTGCCCAAGCCTGGCTGCTATCCAAGTCCTTCTGCGATGATATAACGGATTCCAAATTATCTGCTAATCCACCTATCTTGGTATCATCTGCAAATTTAATCAGCTTGTTACTTGTATTCCTATCTAAATCATTTATATATTAAAAATAGCAGCGGCCCTAGCACTGCCCCCTGCTGGTCACCACTATTAACATCGGCCAGTTCTGATGAGGTTCCTCGCACCATCACCCTCTCCTTCCAGTGTCTGAGCCAATCCTGCACCCATCTAAAAACATCACCCTGAACCCATTTCTTTTAATTTGATGCCCAACCTCTCATGTGGCACCTTATCCGACTTTATTCTGACTTCCCACTTCAAATTAAACCATTTAAAAGAGAATTTAAGAAATGGCAGAGACACAAAAGAAGAAATCATTGAAAATGATAAGGAAGTAGCAAATGAACTAAATAAATATTCAACCCAAGTAATTGTAGAGGAAGAAACAAATCGAATATTCAGTACAGAATTAAAAACAAACTCAGAGTTCATAGATGTCAGATTTGCTTCTGATTAAACATCTGAACCTCCTGGGATTTTACCAAATCTATTGAGAGAAACAAAAATCACTATAACTATAAACTCTGATGAAGCCCATTTGGAGGAGGGAGTGTGGTGTAGCGGGTCCATGGCTCCAAAGAAAAGCCCAGTAGATTTAAAGAGATAATCGCCGCAATCGCGTGGTCGTGTGGCCGGAGTGATTCCCTGGCGCTTTGTGATGCGGGCGTCTCCTCACGCAAGTGCACAGGTGAGGAGTTGTCCGCATCCGTGATTGATGCCAGGAGCTGCTAATCGCCACACCTGAGTCACGTCTCCATTATAAATACGGAGTAAGAGCGTGAGTATGGAGGGAGTAGAAAAAGAAAAAAGAAAGTAGACGGAGGTTATGGGGCAAGAAGGCTGCAGGAAGCCGCTGTGTGCGTGAGAGCGAGCGAGTGAAGGCAGACTCGCTATGATAACAGGCAGCTGGAAGGAGAGCCCTCGGGAAAGGGTGGGGCTGAAGGAAGCGGTCGCTCCAGATGAGTGATGAAGGAGCTGGAGTGACCCGGAAGGTGGTAGGCTTTTTGTGGGAGTCGGGAGGCTTAGGAAGTGTAAGCCACAACATGAGCACCCTGGTCACTGGGGAGCCCAAGTCACGGTCTGGTGGTGCCCACCGGAGTCAGGGTCCAGTAAAGGCAAACAGACCAGCAGGAGCAGAAGGTCAGCTGCAGGTAGGGCGACTTCCCTGGGGCACAGCTTGGATGGGAGAAGCAGGGGAGTGACCAGCAGAAGAAGGCACCGGGCTTTGTTTTTAAAGGGCTGCTTCCAGCCATTGTTTTTATGGATTTATTTATGGGATTTCAACTTCAACCCTTTCACTGGTCTTATTAAATTATTTATTTATTTGAAGCACTGTACTATTTATTTGAACTCTTTTAAAATTACAATTTTTTGGAACCATCCCCTTGGTTCATTGATGTCTCATCTGGTGACATTACAAACAGCGTCAGGTTCAAGTAGTAGGAGGAGCATGGAGCAAGAACCCACATGGTCATGGGGAGAAGCACCAGAGGACTGGAAAGTTGCAAATGTGACTCCAATCTTCCAGAAAGGAGACAATATGGACCCTGGTAATTACATACCAACAAGACAGACAACTACCAAACCTGCAGCAACTTATTGTCCGAAGTTCCCTAAGTGATCCAACAGAAAATGGCACATCTCCCTGCCTACAGAAAAGATGTAAAATGTGTGCTCACATTTATAATACAGACCACATAGTTACACCAAACTGCCGACTAGAACATCACATAAAGCGATTATTTTCCTGCAGATCTTCTGATGTGGTCCCCCTAATTCTCTGCATGAAATGTCCTGACACTGCACTCTATGTGGGAGAAACTGGACAAACACTCCGCCAGAGAATGAATTTCCACAGGGTCCACATTAAACATGGCAACACACAGATGCTCCTGTAGCAGCCCACTTCTACAGTCATGGACACTGTGAGAGGGGCTTATGGGCAACACAGCAAGAGAGAAAAGAATGGGAAGTTAAACTTGAATACATTATAACATGATGTAAATAGAGACATGGGTCTTATAGCCAGGTATGAGGATTGTTTGCATCTGTCAGACTGGCACAGACAACCTGACTACAGACCCACATTGTATGGAAAAACTCATCAGAAACTTCAAAAGACTTTGTTATACAGTTATCTTATCCAGAGACCTTCACCATACATTGTTCTTCTCTCTCTTGTTAAAGGAATCTTAGCCTGAAGAGGTCTATTAATGTTTTACATTTAAGATTTCTCACTTGCGGTGGGCTGGCGCCCTGCCTGGGGTTTGTTTCCTGCCTTGCGCCCTGTGTTGGCTGGGATTGGCTCCGGCAGACCCCCGTGACCCTGTAGTTGGGATATAGCGGGTTGGATAATGGATGGATGGATTTCTCACTTAAACATTTTCCAATGTTGTTTCTTGTCCTGGTGTGTATATAAACACAGGGAACTCCAGTTTCTGTATTACATTTTGCCTGAAGAAGGGTCCTGAGTTGCCTCGAATGCTTGCATATTTTAATCTTTTTAGTTAGCCAATAAAAGGGGAAATTTTGCTTGACTTTCCACTACATTCATAATTTCTAACACAGTACAACACCCTAGTACTTCTGTAACATTACAAAATGATGGAAACTATAATAGCAAACTCCTGAGAAATGTACCTGTAAGAAAACAACAGCCAGACAGATGGTTATGACAAGACAATCCTCTCAAACTAATCTTTTAGATTGTTCTGAACAGGCAGCTGAAGTAGCTGTGACTCGAGACGTCCTTGTCACAGAAGATGCTGCACAGCCTCGGGACAAGCAGTGTGAAGTTCATTAAGCAGAGGAGAATGAAAGTTCGGTTGGATATGCGAGGAAGGGTTTGACTGCAGTGTGCCGTGTCGGTCACACAATACAACAAATAAAACTACTAAAACTCGCAACCCCTGCAGATTTTGTTTTTTTTTATTCTCCAGCCCCTGGAATTCTTTTGTTTTGTTTTGTTTTGTTTTTTCTGTCCTCCCAGCCATCAGTCCTGACTTTATTCTTTGTTACTTAGTGCTGCCTAATCCTATTTCTGTTTCATATAAACTTTTCTTTCTTCATCTTGTAAAGCACTTTGAGTGACACCAATTGTATGGAAATCTGCTCTAGAAATACATGCATGTTGCTGTCGAGGAAAAGCTGCGCTCGATGAGGGCAGCGGCCCACTTAGCGCTTGT
This sequence comes from Polypterus bichir lapradei, assembly GCA_026402145.1. Lineage (NCBI taxonomy): Eukaryota > Metazoa > Chordata > Cladistia > Polypteriformes > Polypteridae > Polypterus > Polypterus bichir. The sequence goes on from JANRMT010062827.1 coordinate 3,926,457, forward strand.
CAGCTTTAGATGTTGTAAGACAGGAGCGCGTATCCCTGAAGTGAGTCGTATGTTACTGGAGGTTTAACAAAGCCATCCAAAGCCACCTTGCTGTCTGCCACCAGAGACAGACTACCCTATTACTTTAGATAACCGGACCCTTCAAACTGCCGTTTTCGTGTTTCCTTCCTTAAAAGAGTGAAATCCAAACCGTACACTTGATGTAAAATCGGCATGAATGGAGCTGTCCACCGCCGTGGTGCTGAATATGTCAGCCTGGGCTTGCCTCTTTCCATCTCTGGCTTCTTCTTCTTCTTCTTCTTCTTCTTCTTCTTAGCCCTCCTGTCTGTCCGCACGCTCGATTTGTGCGGCGAGAGGACTTTGGATCCTGCCTTGGAGCGAGCTGAGCAGCCGTGTCACATGCCGAGATGATGCATATGCTGGGTATTTTGGCCGCCTCTGATTGTTAGTTTTAGGCTGCCCGCTTTGTTTATTGAAGTGGCTTTTTGACTGGCGGTTTTCTGGCTCTTAAGCACTGCAATCTGGAGCTTGTCACAGCCATAGAAAAGGCTGCTCTGATTAATTTGTACAGCAGAGCGAGAAGTTTCAGGATTCACAGGCACAGCAGGGGCCCTGCAAAGGCTTTATCCGCACCACCATGAAATGGAGAGGTAGCTCTCATCTTTATTACTGCTACCTTCATTAAAGAAAAGCACAAGGGGACACAGTGGGCAACTTGGATTTGTTGCCAGTGGCGTTTTATGTCTGTCTGGATTTAGTGCTCAGCACCGAGTTTTGTTGTGTGTCGCTAATCACTGGTGCTGCTTTAGGGACTGAGGGTACGTTTCACACAGGAGGCACTTCTATAGCAGGGGCAACACAATCAGCAGCTGGGATGTGGATAAGGAACTGGAGAGGTCATCTAGTGATTAGACTCACAATACGCTGGGTAACGCACTGGAAACGCCTCATCTGGAGGGACTGTGTGTGCCCGTCTGGTCTCCTTTTTTACACAAAAAGACCTGGCAGCGGGCAGGAAAAGTCAAGCAACGGGCGGAATGGCTGAATCAGCACCATGGACAGCAGCCGAGGAGGATCATTGGAAGGAGTCGAGACGTTTGAGTTCATGCAAACATAGATTATTCAGCACCGTGGACAGCGGCCTCAGTTTAGGCAAATTGAGATGGCGAGGCGACACGACTGAAGTACGCAGAATCAGCAGGGCGGTCAGTCTAGTCGAGCAACGAAAAGAATAAAGTAAATGAAACTACAAGGAGACCACGGCCAGAACAACACACTTTCTGAATGCAAACAGGGCCTATAGAAAGAAATGGGGGCTTTGAAGTTATTGTCTTGTATTTTGTGGTCGGATCCATCAATGGCGGCCCTGTCATCACCTAACACCTGAGGACCACAGACCTCCGACTCCTGCTCCTGCTCCATTAAGCCACACTTACCAGCCCTGTGTGGAGGTGTGTGGCGATTCAGTGGACCTAAAGTAGCCAAATAGTCTGGAAGTCCCATAAAACAGGCTGGGGACAACTCTGTCCTGCCCAGATAAGACCCCCAGTATATAAGTTTGAAAGGCACTATATAACCGACCAGTAAACAGATAAGGAAAGGCACTTTGATAGATAGATAGCTAGATATTAAACATAAATAAATAGACAGATAAGTATAAAAGGCAATATAAAATAAATAAGGCACACTACATGATAGATATGAAAGGCACTATAATGTATAATAGATGTGCAAGGCACTAAATGATAGATAGATAGATAGATAGATAGATAGATAGATAGATTTGAAAGGCATTATATGATTGATTGATTGAATTTAAGTTTAGTATAGTTGGCAGGATTTGATAAATAGATAGATGTGATTGGCAATATATGATAGATATATAGATAGAATGAGTGAAAGGCACTATATAATAGATTATGTTTAGTATAATCGGCAGAATTAGATACAAAAATGGATAGACTTTAATTTTAGTATAGTAATAGGATTTGATAGATAGAGAGATAGATAGATAGATAGACTTTAATTTTAGTATAGTTGGCAGGATTTGATAGATAGATAGATAGATAGATAGATAGATAGATAGATAGATAGATAGATAGATAGATAGATGTGAAAGGCACTATATGATAGATAGATAGATAGATAGATATGAAAGGCACTATATGATAGATAGATAGATAGATAGATAGATAGATAGATGTGAAAGGCACTATATGATAGATAGATAGGTAGATAGATAGATAGATAGATAGATAGATAGATAGATAGATAGATAGATAGATAGATAGATAGATGTGAAAGGCACCCCTTTTATTCTGAATCAGAAAGATGGCCAATCAGCCCAAAAACAAGCAAATAAAAAATGGAAGTGGCTTCAGTCCGCCTTGCACAATGACGAAGGTGTCATCTCAGAGGTTTGTCCTTCTCCACTGCCAACTCCGTCTGAAACGCCACCATCTTGGAGCAGCTCAATTTTATGGCGTCAGTGTTGGAAGGGGCGGGGCCTTTTGGGGCAGCATGGGCGGGGCTAGGCATCATTAAGTGGATACCGTTAGCATCAGCACTCCCTCTCATCCAGGGTGGTGAAATTGCTTAGCTCGTCTTCGCCCTGAAGGTGGTCCCCAAGCGAATATTTATGACAATAAATAGATATGAAAGGCACTATGTAAGATAGCTAAGCAGAGAGATAGGTGCTGTTTGATTAATTTTTGGATAAATAGATCTGTGACGTTTGGGGCCTAATTATGACAGTGAGCTGCTCAGGTACACAGTGAGATGAAACAGTATATGATATATCAATATGTAGATTTAAAGGCACTATATAATAGACAGATGTGTGACTTTTGAAGTCTGATTATGAAAGTGAAGTGCACAGGTAAAGAGAGCGGTGAGGCACTGTATAACAGATCAATAGATATACGAAATGCACTTTATGAGATATAGACATGAAAGGCACTATATAATAAGCCGATGGTCTGATTGTGACAGCCAGCTGCTCAGGTACACAGACACACAGGTGAGACCCCATTTAACAGGTCAATAGAGAGAGTCAGAGAGCTCAACATAATGGATCAGTGGGTATAAAACAAGATCAGGTTTGAGGTCCCGAGCCTTGCCCGCCTTGCCCACCTCATCACTCTGCCTGCCTATTTCTTGTGCCGCTCCGTTGACGTCGGCCGCCTGCCTCAGTTTCCCGATGACTAAGTGTGTAATGATGGCTGGCATGGGGATGGAGGCTGCCTGTCTGCCTGGCAGGCTGGCTGACTGACTTTGTGCTTCTCTGCGTCTTGATTAGAGCCCCCCAGCCTCCTGTCCCGCTGGGGCCTCAGGTGTCGGGCTGTGGGGGGTCTTGCCGACTGACGGGGTGATTAACGTGATTTCCCAGTGTGTATTCGAGGCGTCTCTGCTGTTGATTTTATTTATTTATTTTGGTTTTGAAGGCGGTGCAGGAAAATCATTTCTAGCCTGCTGGGATTCTTATTATTATATAAAAAAACGCCGTAAAGTTCATCATCACCGTGCAGATGTGCTGCCATCCCAGGGTGACGAGCGGCTCCTTCACACTTGTCACATGAGCCTTTAAACACGATGAGTGGCAGCTCCATGCACTCTATGGGCCTGCACTGGTGGTGGGGGGCATGCAGCTTTGTGGGGTGGTCTGGCATATTTCCATCTTTCTGCCAATGGTAAAGAGGACACATATGGGAGGGAGGTGCAGACTACACGACTGCTTTCCTGTCTGCCTCTCTCTGTCTCAGTCAGCCAACTTTCAATTATTCTCCAGAAGTCATGCCAACGACGGGAGCCACCACTGCCAACCATATGGCACCGCATTTTACAGAAAAGCAGGAGGCGAAACGCAGCAGACGCGCTGGCCCTCCTGAGCACACATTCGATTTAGTGGCACCAAATCCCAGCACAGCCCACTCTTGGGGATAAAGAGTGGTAACCCCCCCCCCCCCCCAACCACATAGGTATGGTCCATGTCACTGTGGGCAGCCATTCATGGAGCTGATGTCACATGTCTGTGACGATCTCAAGCTTCATTTAAATATGAGGCTGTGTCACCTGTCTGAGAAGAGAAAACAGAAATGGGACTGCAGGGGTCCAAACTGTCAGTCTCTAATAGGGGGGGGGGGACTTAGCAGGTAACATGGGGTAAGGTCAGTGACAAAGTCATGCCAGCGATTCATTGTCTGACCTGAGGAGGGCACCAGACCAACCACTGCACAAATATGGAGGCAGCTTGGGGGAGCATTTACCTTAAAAAGGGGCTACAGAGAGTTAAAAGGATGGCGATTGAGTCCTCATCATCACTGTGTCCTCGGGAGACCTGATTGGGTCACTCAGCCTGTCTGTACTCCCATCTGAAAGGCACTATAAAAAGATAAATAGAAAAGGTTCTGTGTAATAAATAGATAGCTATGAAAGGCACTATATAAGAGATAGATATGCAAGGCGCTATATAAAATAGATAGATAGGAAAGGCACTATAAGACAGACAGACAGACAGACAGACAGATAGATAGATAGATAGATAGATAGATAGATAGATAGATAGATAGATAGATAGATAGATAGATAGATAGATAGGAAAGGCACTATAATTCCAAGTCCCAATTCCTTGACCTTTCTTACCTGAGATCCACCATTTTTAAAGCTTTTCTCCACCACTCAGCTTCTGACGACTTGTTAGTTTGCCTTTCTATTTCAACCTTCTTCACTTATATCCCTCCAGTATTTTCTGATGGCTTTATGATTTCCTTCCTCTTCTCAGGTCCTGGCAGTTGTCATTTTATCTGTCACATCACGAAATGTGTGTGAGGCCTCCAAAACAGGTCAAGATCCAGGCCCAGATCTTTACTAGCCTGCTCACCGTAACTCAGCCAGACCCCTAAAATAACCTACTGGCTTCAGCCAAAGCATAAAAAAAAAAATGGGGAGCTGGCAAAACAATGCGAAATGTTGGCAAATCTATGAACATTTCCCAAAAGAGGGAGGATGACTGTCAACCTCTGGCTTGTGAACAAAAGGTGTGTCAAGATATCTTTATCTTCCCACCAGAAACTCCTTTGCAAATGAAATGATCTGCTGCTCCTGAGCTTTCTCAGCCAATCTAAATAGCCAGGGGGGTGGACCCAGGAATGATGACATCAGTGTGGCCCCTCCCCCTGGGAGCTCCACCTACAGAGAGCAAGGAGCAGAAGCAAACTTAAAGAGACAGTACATAATAATAGACTTAATGGAAAAATACGTAGAGAAAATACATAAACATGTTAATGCATAACATTAAAGAAACCTCAACTCCTGCACAAATATTTTTCACAATCTCAAATGTCAGATGTTGTAGGGTGTCGGCTTACAGAGTCACACTGATGATGTCATGGGTTGCCACCTCTGAAGCCACGCCCCTAGCAACTCAGTCCTGCAGTGATTCAACGGGGCCACCAGATGGCGGTGTGATGATGATAAGAATAATGTGAGCAGAGATCAAGAACTGCAAAACAGACCACAGCCAGCGGAGTCTACTGAAAGACCCCCAATACCGCACCCCATGAATGTGAGCTGTCACAGAAGTCTTGTTTGTTTCCTTCTCCCTTGCTTTCAAGGTTGAGGACACTTTTTGCTTGTTTTGCTCCATTTTTGTAAGGCAGCCTTGTAATTTTTGTTTGAAAAGAGACCCCTTACTGATGCCGACCCCATTTGTAAGTCGCTTTGGACAAAAGTATCTATAAAATCAGTCAATGTCAATATTAGCTAAGAATGTTCTTTACTGTCGTCTTGTCCAGGTGGTGTTCCTGCCTTGTGCCTGATGCTGGCTAGGGTGGGCTCCAGCTGCCCCCCGACCTTATGGTTAATGTGAGTTGGTTTAGATGATGGATGGTTTATATTATGTTCTTTCTTTAAGGTGACCCAACAGCAGATTTAGAGGCTCAACAGACCCTCCATGTCATTCATCAGAAGCTTTCTCCTCCTGCGTCTGCTCCACTTGTTGTTGTAGTTTTGCTCTTCTGTGCCCACCGTGGTTTTCACTCCCAGTGTCATTTGTTCAGAATAACTTCCAGTATCATTAAATGTCATCGTATACATAGATGTGTGTGTGTCTGTCCCCCCGTCCATTGAAACGTTGCCTTTGACCCTTGTGGTGCCGTCGTGTGTGACAGCACATTCTGCACGGCTCTCCATGGCCACTCACACCTGACAGGTACGCCGAAGGGAAGGCGGGCAGGCGGGCAGGCGGGTGATGAATTACACAACATCCCAAGGCCGCCGGCGCCAGCTCTCCTTACATCATTAAGGAAACAGCAGGGGGCGCCCAAGTGAGCCGTGCGCCGCCATTCTGAACCTGCTGTTGTGCACCCAGCGTGGTGTTGACTGGTGAATGAGCCGAGCTCTCTTAGTGGGCCGCTGCTTTGTGACCGGCTCTTGTAAGGCGCTTTGATGTGCTCCTGCCCTCCGTGTCTCGGCTCCGTGCTCTGAATAGTAAGAGACGCGTTGTTTCCTCTTTCTAAAAAAAAAAAAAAACAAATCATGAATTTTCATCTCCCCGCACATTTGTGTGTATTGGTAGCCTAACCTGCGGGCTTTCACCTGTTAGACCACCTGTGTGGCTCACAGTCAGAGAGCTGGCTACCTGTCTCTTATATAGTGCCTTACATAGCTTTCTGTCTCTATTGCACATGTCTTTCGACTAACCTCTTATATAGTGCCTTTCATATCTGTCTATCTGTCCATTGTAAAAGAAGACGACATGCAGTGAGAAAGGGCCGGGGATCCATTTAGAAAACCTGATTAAGTGCTGCCAGCCACACGGAAACCAGCAAAGAGCACGAGAGGCCATCGTCACTGCACCGGCTACAGACCTCATGGGGCCGCTGGTGACTTCCTCGGTGACCTTTGGTTGACTTATAGTCCTCACCTGACCAAAAAAAAAAAAAAAAAAGAGAACACGCTTTGAGGTACTTGGAGCCCCTCTGTGTGTGTGTGTGTGTGTGTGTGTGAGCCTACGCTTCTCTCTGTGCCCCATTACAGATTTCACAGGACTAAACTGTGACTAATTACTGGTGATATGGCGCCTTTCCTATCTTCAGATCAATCTATCTGTCTGTCTATCTATTATTATTATAGTGCCTTTCACTCTGTCTATCTATCTATATTAATAATATAGTGCCTTTCACTTTATGTATATATACACAGTACAGGCCAAAAGTTTGGACACACCTCCTCATTCAATGTGTTTTCTTTATTTTCATGACTGAAGGCATCAAAACTATGAATGAACACATGTGGAGTTATGTACTTAACAAAAAAAGGTGAAATAACTGAAAACATGTTTTATATTCTAGTTTCTTCAAAATAGCCACCCTTTGCTCTGATTACTGCTTTGCACACTCTTGGCATTCTCTCGATGAGCTTCAACAGGTAGTCACCTGAAATGGTTTTCACTTCACAGGTGTGCCTTATCAGGGTTATTTAGTGGAATTTCTTGCTTTATCAATGGGGTTGGGAGCAGCAGTTGTGTTGTGCAGAAGTCAGGTTAGTTGGACGATCATTTATTTTTCAACAGGACAATGACCCCAAACACACCTCCAGGCTGTGTAAGGGATATTTGACCAAGAAGGAGAGTGATGGAGTGCTGTAAATGGGCATGAAAATAAAGAAAACACATTGAATGAGGAGGTGTGGCCAAACTTTTGGCCTGTACTGTATGTATGTAACTATTATATAGTGCCTTTCCTATCTACAGATCACTCTGTCTATCTATCTATCTATTATATAGTAACTTTCACTCTATTTATCTATCTGTTAATTATATAGTGCCTTTTCACATTATAAATATATTTATGTATGTATCTACTTTTCTATTATATAGTGCCTTTTCACATATATCTGTTTAATATGTAATGCTTTTCACTTTATGTATATATAAATGTATGTATCTATCCATCCATCCCGCTGAATCCAAACACAGGGTCACGGGGGTCTGCTGGAGCCAATCCCAGCCAACACAGGGTACAAGGCAGGAACCAATCCCGGGCAGGGTGCCAACCCACCGCAGGACACACACAAACACACCAAGCACACACTAGGGACAATTGAGAATCACCAATCCACCTAACCTGCATGTCTTTGGACTGTGGGAGGAAACCCACACAGACACGGGGAGAACATGCAAACTCCACGCAGGGAGGACCCGGGAAGCGAACCTGGGTCTCCTAACTGCGAGGCAGCAGCGCTACCCACTGCACCACTGTGCTGCCCTGTATGTATCTATCTATCTAATATATAGTGCCTTTCAATTTATGTATATATATACATATACACACACACAGTGGAACCTCGGGTCACAAACATCTCTGAAGACGAACAAATCGGGTTACGACCTAAACGTTTGCCAAACTTTTGCATCTGTTCACGACCACACACTCGGGTGATGAACAAGCCAGTTTGTCTTCTGGTTCATACGCGCCGGTGATTTCCGCACGTGTTCAGTCTCTCCCTGTACAGTTCATTGTTCTCAGTCAGACGTACACCACGCTGAGGGACTTCACCTCAAAACTGTAATCTCCTCTCCACCCAGCTTCCTGCTCTCTTCCTTCATGTCAGAACTCGACTCATGCAAGGTTAGTTTTCTTGGTTGTTTATGGCTACTTTTTGTATAAATTATGGATTTTTCAAATGTTTATTTTTTTCCCTGTGATTAAAACTCATTAAAAAAAGTGTTTACAGTGAGCGGTTCGTGAGGCTGTAGCGTGAACTCTTGCAATGTTAGTTTTCTCTGTTCAAAGTTTTCTCAGTGTTAGTAAACTAAATGTAAAGACATTGAATATTACACTGTGCATTCTAGGGTATAATTTTTGTGCTTAAAAATCTTAAAAAAATATATATTTACATACAGTTCATACGGTCTGGAACAGATTAATTGTATTTACATACAACCCTATGGGGGAAATTACTTCGGGTCACGACTAAATCGGGTTGCGACCAGAGTTTTGGAACAAATTACGATCGTGACCCGAGGTTCCACTGTATGTATGTATGTATCTATTCTATAGGGTGGTCCAGATCTAATTATGCAATTTTCATTACACTATAACTTATTAAGTTTATTACATAGAAAATCGCCCAAAAAATCCCAGTCCACCGAGAAGTGTGCGAACTAACGACATGAAGAATCGTCTTCGCGCCGAACTGGAATCGTCAACCGCATAAATCAAAGTCATCCAGACGATCTGGACCACCCTGTATAGTGCCTTTCAATCTATCTATCTATCTATCTATCTATTTAAAAATAAGAAGCAGACATTAGTAAACAATCACATTTTTCTCTGTTAATCCATGACAAGGGCATGAGGAGCTGTGAGCCATGCTGGCTGTGTCAGGTGCCAGTTGTAGAGCCTGTTCACTCACAGGGGGCGCTGTTGAGTTTCTTTGCTGCCATAACTCATCGCTCCCACGGTGGTGTTTTCCTGTTTTTTTTGTTGATCTCTCTCCTTGTCCCCTGCTGTACTCTGCCCTGCTTTCATAATACCCCTCAGTGACCCTCACCCAACGTCTCCATCTCTGTTAAATGTGTTAGACCTCAGAGTTCATCGAGTCCTTTGGTTAAAACTCCAGTAACGAGGACATTAAACTGCTTGGGAGGATGACTTGTGTGCTGACATCTTGACTATTTTCTTATGGCTTAGCAGACGCCCCTCACTGATTGATTTGCAGATGAAGGCGTACAGCAGGGAGGGACGTCACTGTGAAATCTGGACTTTAGTATTGAGCTGACAAAAATTTAAATACTGCACAGATAGATAGACAGATGTGTAAAAGGCACTATATAATATAGATAGATAGATAGATATGAAAGGCACTATATGACTGATAGACAGATGGGTCTGCCAGTTCTTTCCTCTGTTATGGTCTGCTCCTTTATTCCCTCATTGACTGCCTCGTTCAGTTCATATCGCCTCATCGTGTATTTGCCGTATGCTGTGTTATTTCATTTACTTCTTACCGTTAACGTTTCGTTTGTTCGTTCATTCCTTCCTCTGCCAATTCGGTGTTCTGTGACTGTCTCTGTACATGTGTTTACTCCCACATTCATTTCTGCACTCTCATATCATCCCTAAAATGAGCCAAAGGGACCAGAGTTTAAACAGTGTGGGTGTACCTACAATAAATCCAAGAGAAGGGGAGATTAAAGGGTGGGCACAACATACCACAATAAGCCCTGACTTTGAGCCCCTCCTTGCCCAACAGGCTGTCATATTGGTGCCCGCTCACCATGTCTTAGTCCATCTCACAGTCAGCACACCCGCTCCCCCCTCTTTTCTTTACACTGATCATTTCTTTGCCCACCCCCCCCATCCCCCCATTTGGCCAAAGGGTGGCTTCATCCCACAATCCAAGGCTACAGCCAGAAAGTCCCGTTGTGTTTCCCTACTGCGGCGGCTGACCCCACCCCCACCCCCGTCTCATATGTTTAACGGGTTCAAGCAGATGGGGGGGCACTCTCATCATACACCCTAGAATAACCACGTTGGTAACCTGCGCTGCCATCTGGTGGTGTGCAGGAATGTTTGCCATGTGTTTCCTTAACTTGATCATTTTTCTCACCAGTTGTAGGAACTGAATGATTGAATGAATGACACGGGCGGCACGGTGGCGCAGTGCTAGCGCTGCTGCCTCGCAGTTCGGAGACCCAGGTTCGTTTCCCGGTCCTCACTGCGTGGAGTTTGCATGTTCTCCCCGTGTTTGCGTGGGTTTCCTCCGGGCACTCCGGTTTCCTCCCACAGTCCAAAGACATGCAGGTTAGGTGGATTGGCGATTCTAAATTGGCCCTGGTGTGTGTGGGTGTGTTTGTGTGTGTCCTGCGGTGGGTTGGCACCCTGCCCGGGATTGGATTCCTGCCTTGTGCCCTGTGTTGGCTGGGATTGGCTCCAGCAGACCCCCGTGACCCTGTGTTCGGATTCAGCGGGTTGGAAAATGGATGGATGGATGGATGGATGAATGACATTAATATTTGAATGGTAGTCGCATCACCAAAACTCTTACTCCGCCGGCACAGCATCACTTCACCTGTTCCAGGTGTTTTTTGTTTTTCCTGCTGCAAACTGCTGGGTGGGTAGTGATGCTGCTGGGTGACTGAACGAATGAATGAAAGTGTAAAGTGCAGGGTGTGCAGAATGTCTTGTCTGGGCTTTGTATCTGATCCTGCCTTTAGGTGGGACAGCGTTATTCAGATGGGTAGATTTGGAAGAGGAATCCATGAAGGGGGAAATAAAAACTTTACATGCAGTCCTGACTCATTCAGATTAGTGGATTTGGAAGACAGATGGACAAACGAATGATGGGGTGTTAATGATGACCACCAAGCTCGAATTCTTCACAAGAGCAGTTGTGTCCCCCAGTAAGGCTTTGTCTCTGCTTGGCACCGACTCGGGCTGAAGAGTGAATGACACTGTGGAGGTCGCTGTGGTCAGACACCTTACAGGTGTCCCCTCAATCGAGCCCTCATAAGTGGACGTTGTGTTGGGTGGCGACTCCACCAGGATGAATTTCACAGATTCCTGTTGGTCTTTCCACGGTTTTCCAGTCTTCTTCACACACAGACAGGACTTTCAAAGCACCAGTTGCCATCCATTTTTTCTCTTCTTCTTATCTTGGAACAGGAGAAGTGGATGAGACCCGCCTGGGTCTTTGGGTTTGTCCTTTCAGTTTCTGTTCACACTTTTAATCCTCCAAGCCGATTCTGGCCCAGCGTCTGCTCGCTCTGCGTTTCTCCTTCAAGGAGGCCAGGGATTGAATTTAAAAAGACCCGGCAGTGTGGAGAGGAGCACCGACACATAATTGATTGCCACTTTGAAGCCCTCAGCACCGATGTCAGCAATTGTGTTCAATTTGCTCCCTATTGACAAACAGGCGCTTTGAATTAAGAGCAAATCTGTTTAATGAATGGCGTGGCGTGTTTATTCATTAGGCGATTAACAACGCCGAGCCCAACTCGACTTCGTAATCCCCGCTGAGTCCGGCGCGGCACATCTGAGTGGAAGGCACACACGCGCCGGATCGGCCCCACTCGCGGCGGGCATTTGCGGCGAGCGTGAAAGGGAGCGGCAGCGCCTCCAGCTGGGAGCCCCTCACCCGCCGGGCAGACGGGGGCCGCGCTGGGTGACTGCACGTTCACGTCTGGCCGGCGGCGCTCGGTGATTTCGATTCGCTCGGCTTCTCGTTCATAACTTATAGACCGAGTGATGCGTTGGCGATAAGAGTCCTGTGAGGAGACGGAGAAGAAAGAAAGAAACCGCGACCTGCGGCTCATCGGCTCAAAGAGGATCGGGAGCGCGCTTAACATTTGTGGAGAACTGAAAGCGTCGGCGCGGGCACTCGACAGAGAGCGGCAAAACGAAAGGGGACGTGTCCTTAGAGCTGACGTATGGGACGCGGGCGCCCGGGCCACGCCCTTATTCATGCGCTCACCATGGCATTCATTCATTGGCTTATTTTGTTCGCTCCTCCTTTAGTCTTTTATTTTTTTTTGTTCTTTCATTTATTTATTCATTCATCCATTCTTTTTACTGTTGATTGTTATTCATTCATATATTCATCTATTCATTGATTTATTGGTTCTCTCATTTGTTCATTTTTTCATTCATACATTCCTACTGTTTGTTCACTCTGTTCAAATAATCATGTGCTTATTCATGCATTCATTAACTATTTTATTTCTCATTCATACTTATTGTTTGCTTCTTTATTCGTTCATGTATTCATTTGTTCCTTCCTTCCTATTGCTCATTGTATTCTGTTTGTTTGATTACTCCTTTATTCATTCATTCACTTGTTCATTTTCTTATTCATTGTTTATTCTCTTCCTTGCTTCTTCACTCCTTTATTAATTCATTATAAAGGAGTTATAATTATAATTCATTTATATATATTATAATCATATTTATATATATATATTAATTTATATATAATTCATTCATTATAATTCTTTTACCCCTTCTATCATTCATTCGTTCATATTCTCTTGACCTTGCCTTTAGTCATTCATGTCATCCTCTGCTCGTTCGTTTATTTTGTTCACTCTGTCCTCATTCATCTGTCCCGTTTGTTCCATCCTTCTTCTTTCATTTCTTTAGAATGTGGTCAGTTATTTATTATTTGTTCTTCATTTTTTCTCTTAACGATTTTATTCATTCGTTTGTTCATTTGCCGTTGGACTCCGTTTTTCTCATTCATCTGTTCCCTCTGTCATTTATCTGTGTGTTCAGTCCTTCCTTCCTTCATTTCTCCATTTCCTCATTCATTCTTTGTTCATTTTTTCATCCCTTCACATGTCAGCTGATTTGTTTATTCCTTCCTAATATGCTCATTTAATCCTTTTTGTTTGTTTGTCATTCAGGTGTTCATTTGTTCTCCTTTAATCCTCTGATTTGTTAATTCGTTCATTCTTTTCTTTCTTTGACTTCTGACAGTTTTAACGCCGGTGCTTTCTGTGTCGTCGTATATTTGTACCCCGATCGGCTTTTGGAGCACAGAGTGGTGCCAGGCCTTTAGGGGGCTCCAGCCCCTCGGAGGGCCCCGTGCTGTGACCACCAGGCTTTACATTTTGAAGAACTGGACAGCAGGCCATCTCAGCTCGGCCCCCCTGAGAGACCCCATCGTGCCATCCCACTCGGAGAAGGTCCGGCTGGATGTGGCTCTCTTTGCCATCTTTGTTAGTTTGATGAGTGTGGGGGTCCAGCTGAGTTAACCCTTTGGGTGCCCACCCCTACAGACAAGGGTCCTGTGCAGGTGAGAAGCCCATGGCATTGCAGGAATGGCAAGGGCAAAGCTGAGAGTAATCCAAGCAGCCGGCAGACACCAACACATGAAGGAGACAAGTTAAGGCGTCTAAAAGAAGAAACAAAGGAATCGAGAAATATAAAAAAATAAAGTGACCGAGTTTGACAAAAAAACAAAGAAGTCGACACATGAGAAGTCATTAGAGTGGCAAGACAAAGCAGGAAAACACAAGGAAAGAAATCAATATCACCAAAGTGCAGAGTGAAACACGAGGGGCTTAAAAGACGGCACCCCGTGTGGAGTGGGGGGCTTGTCAATGAAAGGGTATCTTAAGTATTTTTTATCAAGTCCAAGGCCTTTCTTCACAATTTTGAGATTTCATTCTAAAGTGAAGCGTATTTGAGGAGGGGAAATCATGAAGTAAAGGGCGAGGGCCCCCCCCCCCCCTTGACGCCGGTGACCACAGGGCAGATGAAGGTGGCAGTCCTGTCACTTCTCCACGCAGGTCGACGCGCTTCTTGTTACGTTCAACTTACCCCCTCGTTTGCTCGGCTCCCGACTCCACGTCTGCGCCGCCTCCTTAACCTCCTCATCCGAGGCGAAGTCGCGGCCGCGTGGAGCTTCGCCAACTGGACTGAAGGTGTGACAGTCGAATGGTGCCAGATCAGGCCTGCAAAGGGGACGTGGAAGACGCTGAGACCGCAGGTTGCATGGGGACGTGGGATGTCCTGGAGCAGCACGGCAATTTTCTTCTTGTTTTGCTGCGACTTGCAGGTTTCACTTTCTCTCTCTTAGCATAGCACGTGTGGGTGCCACGTGGCATGGACGGGCATCCCTACCAGGAGAGGTGAAAGGTTCTTTACTTGGGAAGCCACAGCTGGATGGACATGCGTCTCAACCACGAGGGCAAAGGGGGACTTACTCGAGCCCAGCAGATGGACGGACATCCCAGGCAGTAGAGGGGACGATTCCTTACCTGGACGGGGGAAGCCTCAAGTCAATGGACTGGCATCCTGACCAGACGTGGTTTAGAGCTTCTTGGCTGAAATAAAAGAAGAGGACGGGGAAGGGATGGCTCAGTGGGATGTTAATTGATACACCATCAGCACGTCCATCCCTTTTTGTTAATCGTGTTGTGCTCATTCAACAAGGTGGCCCGGCTGGTACCCCCCACATTTCATCTGGCATACCTCGGTCTGTTTGACTCGCTCACAAAGTGTTTTCTGCAGATTGGCATAAAGAACGGGGACTTGAGAGGGTCACCGTGCACGAGTGACAGAAGAGCCCGTCCTTGTCACCATTGACCGTAAGCTTCAGGATGACGCTGCCCAGCTTCTCCTTGACTTGCACCTCACCAGTTTTCTGTACCCCCCCCCCCCACCTCACTCTGCTCTGCCTCTCCTCCAGGTGTCCGGGCGATGAGGGCTGACTGGTTTATTAGGCTGCTGTGAATTGATTTGTATTTAGGGGGGGGGCGATCAATGGTAAGGAAAGGCAGCCACCACAAAGATAAAAGATTGCCGAATCAATTCCAGGCAAAATTAGCTGATTGATTTGGCCTCGGCAACAAAAGAAACAAAACAAACAAAGGCGAGAAAGTCGGGAGGCGACGGAGGCCTACGTGATTGTGGCTGGTGGCTCTGGGCAGACAGGGTGACTCCAATGTCAGGAGGGCCGCTCTGAGTGTGCGGCACAGATTTAACCTGTGAAGGGGGGGGGGGGGCTGCATGCTGCTGTGGAGGAAATGACTGGTGGGCTCCATGGAGAGACAGTGCCCTTTGGAGAGGCGTCCCTGCTGAACTGAAAGCACTTGGCACTTCCTCGCCCTCGCCACCTGCAGACCACGCTGCAGTACACAGGAGCCCCCCTCCCAGCTGACCCAGCCGGCCTTTGTGCCCAAACTCCGTGTAGATGAGGAATGTCAGAAAAGGCAGGAATTAGAAAGGAGTTCTTGATGAGGGAAACGAGGGAAGGGGCAGACATTGGCCCACACGGGCACCCTCACCACAGACCTGCTGCACCGAGGCAGTGTGTAGATACAATGCTGCGACCTCCTTATCATCAGCCCCGGGCACTCGTGGGAAGCCTTGGGGGGCACAGTGGTTAGATCTGGGCACCTAGCCTGGTATATATCTCTCTGTGCAGGACTTTCACCGGGTACACTAAAATCATCCCAGAGAGCACACAGGTGTCCACAGGTGCCAGATGGGCATGCCCTGAAGTGGCCGTCACTCTTCAATTCAGTTTGTTTTTGAGAGTGCTGTGCCAACTTGTGTGCCCACAGTCACAGGAGCCTCGTCTGAGCTTTCCACATTTTGAGGTCTGTTAGCCCCCTCTTGGTGTGCCCGGGGAAGGCTTCCTATGTGCAGACTGTGCTGTTTAAAACAGGTGGGCA
Organism: Polypterus bichir lapradei; assembly: GCA_026402145.1. NCBI lineage: Eukaryota > Metazoa > Chordata > Cladistia > Polypteriformes > Polypteridae > Polypterus > Polypterus bichir. The sequence continues at coordinate 3,942,637 of JANRMT010062827.1, forward strand.
ATTTAGGGGTGACGTGTACAGAAGGGGGCACCAGACACACTGGCATTGGTGTATCAGGAATTTCCGCTGAAAATCTACGCTTTGTAAAATGATAAACACACTGCATGGTCTTCTTGGTGCTTCTGATGCTTTGTGAAGCAGTTGTTCGTAATTCTGCGGAAGCCTGACATCACACCTGAGGACCCTAACTGTAAATTACTGAGCGAACGGAGCGGGCGAAATGACCGACAATCTCCAAAGTGAAACCACAGAACAGACTGTCAGGATTTAGTTTGTTACTTACATCAACGGAGATGTTTTTGTTAATTTCTCTTCTTTTGTATTTAATTGTCATTTGCTTTTGTCTTTCTGTTATGTCTACTTAGTTTAAACCCCACCATACCTGAGGACTCTGCTGGCCTCCGCCTGCGTGCCGAAGCTTTAGGCTCCCCAACCACCTGAGCCGATGGGCTCCCCTCTTTGGACTTCTTAGCTCCTTTGATTTTTTCCCCTATTCTTGGTTTTCGGCTTTGGGCCCTCTGCTCTTGGCTGAGGTTTGGCTGTTGGATTTCATGTTGGTTTTCACATTTTGAGCCCCTTATCTTGGTGGTCTTTTGTTAACACACTTTGTAATTTATTGAAAGTCACATTTAGGCCCAGGCCTGCTTCTTGAGTTTGGGGCCTTTGATTTGAGGCCTACTGTTTAAAGTGAAGCCTGCTTTTGAGTTTCACAACATAAACAAGGGAGTTGGGGTGAAATTATAAAATTCAGAAAAAAACGAAAAACACGACAAGGCACAGTGGTAACAAATGATTTAGATTTTATTTCTGTGATTTCACATTTATGTTTCCCGACCTTTTAAATTTAAAATGCGATTTTTCCTGTCATCTGTGCACTCGGCTTTGCCGTCTCCCCACTTTAGGCTGTCATAATGGGTGCCAGTAGGGGGCAGGAGTGCCGTCCTCAAGGCTGTCCCAGTATGGACTATGAACGGCCCCCTTTAAGTAATTCAGACCTTTTAGATCAAGCAGGGTGGTCAGCTCTGTTTAAGGTTGGACAAAACCACTGCAGCCATTTCTCAACATTAGTCTCAGAAAACACAACTTGTGGAAGCTCAGTTTTCCATTTGGCAGGAGAAATCCCAACTTTAGGGGACACTTTAGGGTAGCCACCATTTACAGATTTGAAAGTCGTCCCCATCACCGTCACTGGAGCGAGAGGAGCACGGCTGAGAAGTGTCACCGAGCCACCATTACAATGCAGAGCACACCGAGGAGGAGCCGCCGGTCCCAGCGCAGTCACAATCAATCTGTTTGTTCAGAGGAGCCAATGATTTATGACGCGGCTGATCATCCCACAGATTAGATTACTTCTCATTCAAGTAGACGCCTCCCCTGCTCTCCTGCCATTTGAACGTGTGAAGTCCTCCTGCATCCTCGGCCACTGTGTACGTATGAGGAGGTGGATGAGGCAGCCACAGTCACAGGGTTTTTTGGTGTGAAAAGGTGAAGTTTGCATTTGAGTTTTTCACCTCTTTTATGGGGTTTTGGCATCACTGCTCAGTAGTGGAGGCTTTAGCTGGTGGGGACACATGGAGCTTCAAAAGGGACAGTTACTTGAAGAGAGAGACAGTCAGAAGGGACCGACCGAGAGAGAGAGGGAGGTGCTGTCAGTAGGGGCGGAGCCAGAGAAAGAGATAGAGAGGGACTTGTAAAAGGGGCGGAGCCTGTGAGAGAGAATGCACCAGTGTTAGAAGGGGGCGAGCTTGTGAGAAACAGACCGCAAGAAACGTTAACAGAATGGGTGGAGCCTCACATACACAGAGTGAATGAGAGAGAGAGATAGGGACACTGTCCGAATGGGTGGAGCCTAAAAGTGAGAGAAAGTGCAGAATGGGCGGCACTTCAAACAGAATCACCCTGTCAGAGGGGGTGGACCCTGGGAGAGAGAGAGAGAGAGTGAGACTCATAAATAGGGTGGAGCCTGGGAGAGTGCCAGTGTTGGAAGGGGTGGAGACTGAGAGAGACAGAAAGGGAGAGACAGATTGTCAGAAGGGGTGGAGCTTTAAGGGAGAGACATACTGTCAGAAAGGGCAGAGATTGAGACAGACAGCAAGAGATATTGACAAAAGGGGTGGAGCCTCACACATACATATGTGTAGTGTCTCTCTCTCTCTCAGAAGGGGCAGAGCCAGTGTTAGAAGAGGTGGAGCCAGAGAGAGAGAGACAGCAAGAGACACTGACAGAAGGGGTGGAGCCTCACACAGAGAGTAATAGAGAGAAAGAGATACTAAGTGTGGAGCCTAAAACTGTCAGAACAGGTGGAGTTTCAAACAGAGTCACACTATTAGAAGGGGTGGAGCCAGAGAGGGAGATATATATATACACACAAAGAGAGAGGAAAAAAGATATTGTCAGAAGGGGAGGAGTCTAGGACAGACAGTAGGAGGCACTGACAGAAGTGCTGGAACCTCATACAGGAAGAGCATGTGTGAGAGAGAGAGAGAGAGGGAGAGAGAAACACACACACACACAGACGAATAGAAGAGGTGGAGTCTGACAGAGAGTGAGAGAGAGAGATGCTGTCATTAGGGGTGGAGCCTGATAGAGAGAGAGAGACTCACATAATTAATGAGGCCTGGGAGAGAGAAACTGTGATAGAAGGGGTGGAGCCTAGGAGAGCCAATGTTAGAAGGAGAGAGTGAGAAAGACAGAGACAGAGGGAGTGCCTGACAAAAGGGGTGGAGCCTCAGAGAGAGAGAGACTTGCTGTAAGTAGAGGTGGACCCTTAGAGAGAGAAACAATGTCAGAAGGGGCGGAGCCTGAAACAGAGAGAGAGATGATGTCAGAAGTGTTGTTAGGAGTATCTTATATTATCATTATTTTTTTAGTTTTTTTCCCATAGGGGATAAAATTCCTTCTGAGGTATCTCTGGATGTTTTTGGACCCAAGGAATCCAAGGCTACACTTTATTTTGCCTGTTTTTCCATTCATTTTAAAATCATCTGACTGAATGAATGAAGGAATGAATGAATGAATGAATAATAATTTAAGACAAGTAGCCAATGGCTGCTAGGGGGCAGCAAGGGACCACTCTATTGATCTAGCTGTTATATAATGCTTTTCACCTCTGTCTATGTAATATAGTGCCTTTCATCTTTGTAGCATATAATGCATTTTGTATTTTTCAAACATATAGTGTGTCATATTAGGGTGGTCCAAAAAAAGAAAAAACTAATAGTTCTCCACAAGACTAGGTTCATTCTTTATAATATTTATAACAAGCACACAAATTTTACTCCGCAACATCTACAAAATCAGACCTTATCTGTCTCATTATCTCTTATAAAGTGCATTTCACATCTGTCTATCTATCTCTTATATAGCGCCTTTCACATATGTCTATTATACTGTAGCTGTCATTTAGGGATGCGGAAAGTGCATTATTAACTGCCCCAACACTCGTTCCTTCCCCCGTAGTGCTTTGAATTTATTCCCCCTCCCATTTCTTTTGTAGTGCATGCTTTTGAAATTATATACAGTATGTTTAATTATTATTATTTATTTATTTTAAAGAAAGAAAAAAGTGAACTCCTGAAAGAGATTTAATGCTTGCATGGTTGACATGTCTTAGAACTGATTTTCCTACTTTGAGCTGTAGGTGGCGCAGCTGAGCCACCACTTAAAATCCATAGGGAGTGCCAAGATGCTGGATATGATATAAAGAATGATCAGTTTATAAATTTATTATAAATGAAGCAAACAAATTGAAAAAGAGCAGAAGGAGTAACGGAAAGACAAATGAAGTTCTGCTCTGGGTGGGCCTGTCTGTCAGGTGGGCTGGCTGGTCCACTGCAGCACCTAATGAAGCTCAGCTCTCTGTCGTTGCCACCATCGTCAGGCTTTTCTTTCCTTTCCTCAGTCAAGTAAAACTCGCCAACCATAAAACCATGAAAGCTGACAAGTCATGTTGAGATCTCATTCAGGGGGATTCTCCATCATCACCTCTGCGTCAGGGAATGTCCTCTCAAAGTGAGAAGGGTCTAACTGCAGCCTGCAATACGTATGGCATAGGTCAGGTAGCGCCTACAACATCAGTCATTAAAAACGCCCTTTGACTCAGATTACCCCCCCACAACCCTAATCTGAACCAGAGTGTAACGGCATGGGTGTTACGTGACTGACGTTGAGGGCATTTCGTGGTGTTGGGGCGTTACATGACTGCGGTCTGCCATGACACTCTAGTACTCAAAGTACTGTAAAACTCCCTCTGGTGGCCGCAGGTATTCCTGCAGCCCAAAGGCTCAGCTGTGACATAAAGGGCCGCGATGACCTCAGGTAGCTTGTCCTCTCTGATTTGCCACAAAATGGAATACAGCAGTCAATGAAGGCCTTGCCACATTGTACAACTTTTCTTAGCCTTCGTTAACGAGTCAGGGGGCAGTCGATGGTGTGCCCCCTACCCCACACGCCCCATCCGCGAGGTCAGTCATGTAGTCTGACATCCTCAGTGGTTCGACTCTCAAACCTGTTTGACTTTATCTTTCAGTCTGCAGGGTGGCTCTGTGTGCTTGAGAGCTGACAATCAGTGAACACTCATCTGGAGTAAAATGAATCGAATACGGCGGTGAGGAATTTTAAAAAACACAAGTGTGTTGGAGCTCAAAAAAACAGAAGAGAAGCTCATCTGTCTGATATCTCGTGATTTCGCACCGTGATAGAATACAAAAAAGGATTAAAGGGCAGAGATTGTGCCCGTACCTGGTAATCAACCAATCATACGGCGCCTGCTCCTACAGGCCACATGCTATTGGCTGTCAGAAAAGAGGGCGAGCAGGGCCGCGCTGGGAGGTCATCACACTGTCATTAAATGTGTAGTCGTAATTCAAACTGATACGCTCTGACGATGAGATCATCAAACAGTCGGCGAGTCTGACGTACCCTACGGCTCGAAGTCGAATAACATGACATTGGCTGAAGAAGGAGGGGAGGACCAAGAAGAGAATCGTGTCCTAAAGTCAAACAAGGCCATTTCAGAAACCAAAACTCACCCACACGCGACAGAAGGATCCGCAGCCTTGGACGCTGTGCAAACTGAAACAACATCACGCCCAGCTTACTAGGCCACGCCTCCTAGGGCGTCACGGTGTACCCATTACACAAAATGGCGGCTCCCACTAACAAACAAGATGCCCTGATGGTAAAATTCAAAACAAACCAAAAGTAAATGAATAATTTTCAAAATATTGTCATCAAATAATATTAAATATAAACGTCACCAAAATAACAGCTCGGACATTAAGAACGATTTATAAACGTCCAAACAGATTGAAATGGCCAACAACCTCGGTGGTGGGTTACGACTCAGCCAGGGTCAGTTTTTAATCTTTTTTTTATTTGTTGGGTCCGCGTCTTCATTTTGAGGCCAGGCTGATTTTTATTTTGATTTTTTTTGAAGTGCTGCCACCTACTGGTCTGCTCCCACTCTGTTTTATGTCACCTGACATTTCCTTTCCTACATCAGGGGTCTGCCCGGTGAGCCCACCTGTTGTGAATTCTGTACATTCTTTTATTTTCTTTACTGTTATCGCCTGCCATTTTGATGAGGTCAGCTTTCTTTTTGGTGGCCATCTTGGTTGTGGCTTGATCAGCCATTTTGGATCTCTTGACTTCATGTAATAGAAGATGGTGGCCCAGCGTTGTGTTGGGATTTCATTTTAAATGACTTACAGTTGCTTCACGCTGGCTTTTCCATCTTGTGGTACATTTTTTGGATTTTATTTCATTCTGGTGGCCATCTTGTGCGATTTTGCTCACGTTGCCTGGGTAACTTTTCCTGTTGTTAGGTGGCGTGTGTGCCAAAGTCGTAACCCACCGGTGATGGCGGCGACGTATTTGAAAGGCCCCCCCTCCATTTCTCCGTGTCTCCATGGATAACCAACCTTTGTTAAGAACCCTCCTTCAGACTTTTGAGCTGATCTTTTAGGTTCCTGACTTCCGCTTCGTTCTTCTGCTCTCCATTTTTTTTTCTTTGGCTACGCTCTTCTTGCTTTTAACTTTTTCTGTTTCGCGGTTCACTGGCGTGACGCTTTGAGCGCTGTTTTCGTTTTGACTTGGGCCTTTTGCTTTGCATTTTTTTGCTTTTCTCGTTTTGTCTCATTTCGCCATTTTGCAACCAAATTTCATCGTGTAATTTTTGACCCTCTGCTGGCCTTAACCCCTCATCGCCCGAGTGTCATCCTTCTCCATCTGTCCTTTTAAGGGCAGGCCTTACACGACCCAACTACGCTCTTCGTATTCTGAATGTGCAAATCCAAAGTTACTTTATTCGGGACTCAGCACACGGGCCAATATGGACTCACCCAGCAACTTCACACCTTTAGAATGCCTTGAGAAAATCCGCATGGACAAGGAGGGGACACTCAGACTCCACACAGGCAGTAAAATGGCTGCCATTTGAACACCGGGGGTCCGGTGCCCCCACAGCACCTTTCTATTGTCAGGAACGTGAATGTGGAGTGGTGGCTCAGTGGCTGACGATCAGTGTTGGTACCTGGCAGGTTGCCAGTTCAAATCCCAGAGGGGATCCTACTCTGTTGGGCCCCTTGAGCAGGGCCCTTTCACCTGAAGATAGCTCCATGGGTGATGCTGTACAATGGCTGACCCCGCACTCAGCCCCCCGAAGGTCATATAGAAAGACAATTTCCCCCTTGAGGATTAACAAGGCACATCAAATCAAAATCAAAGAAAGGTAGATGCAGTGAGGACCACTAGGGGGCGCTGCTCAGGGCAGGAGGAGGTTCCACGGTGGCCCCCAGTGGACAGAGGACTGGACTTGCATGGTTTGTGGAAGGTTCACCCCAAAAACTTCACGATGACTCATCAACACGGACACACGGCGGATCCTGAACTCCAGTCTGACGTCTTTGGCCGTCTGCCTTTTACCTCGAAGAAAACACAAAGTGTCCCAGAAGAGCCCTTTTAAAGAATAATATCACCAGGCCATTTTATCCAAATGGCTTTGGGGCCAAAGGGCACCCACGGCGAAATTGACAAGACTCCTCGGCGGTCCTGAAAGACCACTGGGTAAGCCTAAGTGAGGCCAGGCGTGGACTGAGTGCCGTCGTCCTTCACGGTTCGCTTGTCCGAAAATGCGTCCATCTGGATAATCAGAACGACTGTGTGCTCCTGGGACACTGATGCTCACAGAAAGCTCTGGCAGGTAATTTGAGGGGGACGCATCTGAGACGATGAAGGGTCTCCGTTGAGCAAACGAGTTCAGAATGGAGGTGGGTCTGCGTCCCAGAGTCGTTTAGGCCCACTTTGTGCCTATTTCTTTATTTTTGGGGGGCTCCTTTCTGCTTCTGCTTTTTGTATTCTTCTTTATTGTGAAGTCCAGCAGTGTGGAGACGCTTCATCAGCGCAACCCGCCTCACAGCGTGGGTGTCCTGCCATGGCAAGTTGGCTCCTGGGGGAGACGAGGCACTTGGCTGCTGCTGCTGACTACCAGTTGGCTTTCATGAAATCACTTAACATTTCTTATTGACACTGTGGAGCACCGCAGAACACACCACGTCACGTCAAAGCGCACCACACCGAAACACACTGCAGTACCGTGGAACACGACACAACGTAACGCAACGCAGCTTATAGTGCAACGCAACATAAGACAAGACACGTTTACCAGATTTAAACACACGACACCATAAGACGAGACACGGTGTAACAGAAAAGAGCGGTATGCTGTATCGAACATAAAGACATTTCCAATATTATCTCTTTTAATCTCCTTCATATGAATTCCATAATTCACTCTGATAAGTAAGAAAGGCACTATATAATATATAAATAGGAACAGCTCTACATAACAGACACGTATGAAAGGCAATATATAAAGTTAGGAGAAGTAGATATGAAAGGCGCTATACAATAGATAAGTATGAATATAGATAGATCAGACAGACAGACAGATAGATATGAAAGGCACTATATAATCCATAAGTTAAACATGGACACATACCGGGTGGGCTGATGGATGGTGGGAGATGTAAAAGGCGCACGACTCCTGAGAATTCTCAGACCTGGGCAGTGTGTTTCTGAACTGATCACAGAGTGGACCACCTCAACCTCTCAGACTGAAATGAAAGCCGTGAGCAGGGCAGGAGTTTGACTGGCAAGGGGTCTGCGTGAAGAGAACTTGAGCTGAAAGGTAAACTGGCGGGCTCCCTCCTCACTAATTTGTACTCCAAAGTGGCCCCCTCAAGGTCACCGCTGCACTTGACCCCTGACAAAACGCTGACACTCACTGCCATAATTCCACACAAAGGGGCTTTTAGAGTGGTCTTTTGGGAAGGGGGGGTGGCCTTCTGCTAAGAATTCCTTTCAGTAGTCTGCCAAATAAACATCCATGGAAATCCTTTTGCACCCCCACAGTTGTATTTATTTATTTTTATTCTTTGGACAATTCATGCTGTATTTGCAATGACACGTTGGGGTTTAAAACAGCAAGTAATTATTTCTGTCATTCCATCGATGTTTACCTTTAGTGCTAGAATCAATATTTCAAGATATGTCTCAGGTTCAGCATCTGAAAAGCGCCGCTCGGTATTGAATGAATCATCAAAGAGAGTTTAAAAGCACAGCAACATTAAAACCATGGAGCAATGTTTTACAGCATAAATAATTAAACACTAAATTAAAAAATGATCTGCGATTCATAATGATAGACAGATGGCAGATTGTGCAGAATACACAAGGCCTTCAGTCTGACACGAGCACAACACACGGACAATGGAAAGGGGACGCTGGTGGGCAACAGAAAACAGGGAAAGGAAAAAATGGACGGAATGTTGAGCGACACCAACTGCGCTGATACAGAGACGTCTGTGGGGGCTTTGATAAATACCAGAGGCAGGTATGAAAGGTGCTATATAATTAACAGGTAGATAGATAGATCGATAGAGTGAAAGGCATTAAATGATAGATAGATAGATAGATAGATAGATAGATAGATAGATAGATAGATAGATAGATAGATAG
>JANRMT010062827.1:3951664-3968931 GCA_026402145.1 Polypterus bichir lapradei
TAGATAGATAGATAGATAGATAGATAGATAGATAGATAGATAGATAGCGTAGTTGGCAGGATTAGATAGATAGAGGGATAGACAGATGGCATAGTTGGCAGGATTAGATAGATAGATAACGTAGTTGGCAGGATCGATAGATAGATAGATAGATAGATAGATAGATAGATAGATAGATAGATAGATAGATAGATAGATGGTGTAGTTGGCAGGATTAGATAGATAGATAGATAGATGGCATTGTTGGCAGGATTAGGTAGATAGATAGATAGATAGCGTAGTTGGCAGGATTAGATAGATAGATGGTGTAGTTGGCAGGATTAGATAGATAGATAGATAGTGTAGTTGGCAGGATTAGATAGATAGATAGATAGATAGATAGATAGATAGATAGATAGATAGATAGATAGCGTAGTTGGCAGGATTAGATAGATAGATAACGTAGTTGGCAGGATTGATAGATAGATAGATAGATAGATGGTGTAGTTGGCAGGATTAGATAAGATGGATAGATAGATAGATAGATAGATAGATAGATAGATAGATAGATAGATAGATAGATAGATAGATAGATAGATAGATAGATGGCATTGTTGGCAGGATTAGGTAGATAGATAGATAGCGTAGTTAGTAGGATTAGATAGATAGATGGTGTAGTTGGCAGGATTAGATAGATAGATAGATAGATAGATAGATAGATAGATAGATAGATAGATAGATAGATAGATAGATAGATGTGAAACTCACTATATAATAAATACTGTAGGTATGTGAAAAGCATCTATTTATCAGAAGACACATATAGAAGGGTGTTATATAACTGACAGATGTGGGACTGCAGGAGTGTGTGTCCTGTAAGGGCCACTCCAAGAGTAAACAGACGACACAAGTGTCCTCCAGAAAAGTTCTCAAGCTGTGATAGTCTTTGTTCACCCACTTGTCTGGAGTCTTGATCTTCTTCTTCTTCTTCATTTTAATTGGTAGCTGGCAAACCAGCTGTAAGGGTGCGTTACCGCCTCCTATTCAACTGGAGGGCAAAGAGGAGTCAGGACAGCGGACCCCAAAGCCCACCATGCGCCATTTAATTCACACGCAGCCATTCTGAATGACATCGCGTTATCATATCAAGGAGACCCCCCAGTGCCACAGCAGCATTCTGTCTTCATATTTTAAGAGACTCTCTAGAGCCCCCCCAAAGAGATGCGGGTCCCTCCTCACTTTCACTACAATCCTAGGAAACAAGGCTTCTCCTGCAACTCTGCTCCGTCGTTAATAATTCATAATCAATTGCTAAAACATTTATAAATGTCACCTTTAGAATGTGAAATCCCCACCGCTGTGGGATCAAAGGCAGTAATTAGAATAAATCCGCTTTTTTAATGATTTTTTTTTCCTTCTCGTGTTTTTCGGCGTGGCCAGCAGTCCGCTCTTGTCTTCATTTAGGCGATGGCTGCTTGCTTCGATTCCCGCATCCACAGGACCTTCTCGCGCTGATCTTCTCCCAGAAAACGAGCGTTTGGTGAACTTGTAGTGTATTAAAAAAAAAAAAAGAAAAATCAATGAATTATTGAGGAGCCGCCTGGTCTCGGCACACCTGACGCCCTCGGGGTTTACTGCCGGTGCGAAGTGGGGAGGGGGGGAAATCACGCGAAGAAGCACTGAGACATTGGGTAGGGGGTTTGTGTGGCTCAGCAGGTAAGACTGAGTGACCAGGATGGTATTAATTTCAACCCGGGTCTCCAGAGCAGGACTGCCATCGCAGCGCACCTGACGCCTTTAGGGCTTGACGTATAGGTGCGGAGAGATCACCCGAAATCAAAGTGACGAAGCACTTAATGAATGAGTGGCTCAACGGGTTGAGATGGCGTCTCAAGGCTTCAGGGATCTGGGTTCAATTTTGTGACCAGGTTGGCATGTGAACTCCCGAGTAGGACTCCCATCTCAGCGAACCTGATGCCTCTGGCGTTTAGTGCAGATGTGGAGAAAACGCACACAACCAAAGTGACGAAGCACTGAATGAATGGGAGGCTCAGCAGGTAGTGATAGTGTTTTAGTGCGTCGGGGATCTGGATTCAGACTAGTGACCAAAACGGTCCCCTCATCTTAGCGCCCCCGACACCTTCAGAGTTTTCGGCAGCATCAGTAGACTCACAATATCAAAGCGCACTGAATGAATGGATGGAGGGCTTCTGTCTGAAAGCTTCAGGGATCCGAGTTCAAATTAGTGGCCATGGGTGATATTGAAACTTAGATTACTCGAAGAGCACTCTCGCCTCACTAATTGTATGCCTAACTAAAATGGATAATTAAATAATAATAATAAATACTTTTGATAAAAACCTATAGGCTAAAACTTGAACCTAGGTCCCGAAAGTTGGGAGGCCACCTCTCTATCGACTGTTCCACGAGTAGATGACTGGGTACCAATAGTGAAATGAAGTATTTAGTCACCAGCCTAATGTTTGAACCCGGGTCCTTAAAGCTGTAAGATAGCAGCGGTAATAAATGAACTACCGCCCCAGTGCACCAAGCAGAAGAGCGATACGAGTGGACAGAAAAATAACCAAAATTAATAAATGCAACGTGAGATTTGAACAAGGGTCCCAAAATTATGAAGGCGCTGCAGCCCCAGTAACTGACGTACCGCCATACCGACCAAACGATCGAAAAGTCGACTTATGTAGGAAGGCGACACAATTTGACTCCAAAAACGTCGCATCATAAATGGCGGGACTTTCGGGATGAAATGTTCCCAGATTGTGGAGGTCCCTGAATTCCAAGACCTCGTCAACTCAGCGTCAGACGCTTATTTAAAATGAATTTCCTGAGCTGCCCGGCCGCGCACTGCGAGATGGGCTCTGTCTTGCCCTTATGGACATGGGTGCCCGCACGGTGCCAGCCCTGAAACCCCCACCCCGATCCCGGGGCCGAGGCGCGTTCCGGGACGATGAGGCCAAGTCGATCAGAAAACCGGGCTGCAGCTTTGTGGATCCGCTGCATATTTGACTCCCCTGGCAAAGCGTCGTCCTCTCAGCCGTAAATATTTACCTTCAGTTGCCACGCATGAAGAAAGGGCTGTTAATTACCATTAGCGATTTCCTAATATATTCCGACGAGAAGAAAATAAAAGCTTTATGACTCGCAAGTCTTCAATTTCCGATCATCTGCTCTTCCAGAAACGGAGCTAAAATATGCCGACCCCATTGCCGCACTCCCGGTGATGGCTGCATAATGCGCATTTCACGGGGATAATTTCACATGTCAGAGGAATTCATTGTTTTAATGAAGGGTTGGCTAAATCATTTCTAATCGTTTTTATTATTCTTATGATTTTTATTATCTCCCATAAAAAGAACACGGGCCCAGTTTGTGATTTCGTTCGCATATCCGACTTTCATTTTCATAATTCCAGTTTTTGTGTCACTACAAGGGTGCCGCCGGCGGTTCTCTTAACCCAGCGACCAGGAGGCGACCCTGACAGCGCTGAGACAAGGCAGGAATCAGCAGCAGGCAGGTGGGTTGGCTGGGTTTGGGGGTGCGGCGACACGCCCTCCTCAGGAACCCCTCATCCGAGCAGCCCAGCGGTCACACAACTCACGCGAACTGCACTTGACTCCATGCGGACCGCGAGCAGGCTGGGATTTGAACCCGTGGCGAAGTCGTTGAGAGGCAGCGGCGTAAACAGCGACATCACCGTGGCACCGGAAGTATCACACGTGGGGTGTGTGGAGGTAGGAGGTTCGTCCGCAAGCCTAATCGTCACATTGTTTTATATAGCGCCTTTCACCTATCTGTCTACGGTAAAAAAAAATTAAAAAAAAAATCGATTTACTAGATAAACGTAATTCATTCCTGGACGGTGGTCCGACAGAATTAAATTTGACATGAAATGTTCATTTATTGTACTCTGATGCGTTCCCTTTGTGGTCGGAAAACACGGCGAATTAATGCGAATTTTAAAACGAAAATTAAGGCGAATTAAAATGTTTTTGTGTACAATTAGGGTTAGAGTTAAACGTAAATCGCACGTGTTTATTAAACATTCTTAATTTTTTTTTACTTATTTTATTAAGTCAACCCAACCTAACCTTATTTCAATAAATATGAACAAAAATTGTGGATGGAGGCGCCATTTAATAAATGCACATAACATAAAAAGGCTGGTTAACGTTGTGGCGCATGCGCGTCAGTGGATTGCTTAAGTGTGTAGTACCAATCTGGGACGAGAGGGGGCGCTGGCGCTAATTCCGTCCTCGGTGCCGAGAAGACTCCCAGTGAGGGCAACTGACTCCGCCCCCCTCCCGTTTCTCGCCTATAAAGCTGAGGGTCGCGGAGTTCTCAGAAGGTGCAGGACGGAGTTCCCATTTTGTGACTTCCACGACGGAGCGTACTTCCCAATCCTGCAGCGGCTCTCAAATTTTAACTCTGTTGCTTTTTCAGTTCAATCCCACGTCACTGAGCGCTTTTTTTTCTTTTCTTAACTTCGATTAAATGGGGGCAGCTGATTTGACACCCCAACATTTACTATTTCCTCACTCGACCACAGTGTGTAGTGGTCCGCATTTTCCCGCATGAAGCAAACGAGTTACACAAGGAATGATTACATTTTTCATAAAATCTCAACCTTGATGATGTTGTTGTGACGGAAAAAAGAAAAGGTCCCCATAATGACGTAGTGGCGGTGACATCTATCAAACATCGGCATCCACAAACCACAAAACCGACGGGAGAAAAAAAGTCATTCATTTATTAAAAGTTTGGAACTTTCTTTCCAACTCTACAAAAGTGTGGGGTGTCCCTAGGAACGTGGTGTGAACAAAAGGGGCGGACCTTTATGCAAATCTGGAATAGTCCTACGTAAAACTGGAGTATTTACGATAAAATGAACTTAATTTAACTGTGTAGGTGGAGATTGGGAACACCACGGTGCTGAGGAAGAGGAATATAAAATAAGTGAGGAATGACGACAGACCCTTATGACTCTGTTGAAAGAAAATAATCACGTGGCTTTGAATTAATTGGGTAAGTTTGAACTAAACAGATTCAAGTCAATTTAATTAAACAAAGTTAACGGCAAACCTAATTATTATTACTGAAAGTAACTTGAATTGGACGACATGAACGTCCCCAATAGTTTATGGTTTTGAGTGTATTATTATAGCACCTTTCATATTTTGGTACCTATTTTATAGTGTATTAGTATAATAGATGGCTGTATTATATAGTGCCTTTTACAGATATCTGTCTCGTGTAGCACCATTGCAGTGTTTGTGCAGTGCCTCTCATTTAGCTGTCTATTACAGGTTGTATTTCTCAACCATTTATTTATTTATTTAACACTAGGGGGCTTTGCCCCCCTGCTCGCTTTGCTCGCCAACCCCACCCCTGGCCTGCGCTACACGCCAGCCACTTTGCGTTTCTGCGACTCACATATGTGAATTTCAGTTTCACCAAACAACAAATCTTTTCATTCTCGCAGATACGCCTCTTCATTAGTTAGAAACACTACTTTTCCCTGACGGCAACACGAATTACACGATCTACAAGTCCTCAGCTTAAACTTTAAATCTGAACAATATATTCTATCTCTTTTCGCTGTTCTGTTATTTCACTGAGCAATACTTTATATTTGTTTGCTCTAATGTGATATTTACTATAATTTTTTTGAGACTTTTGAATTTTCGTACTTCCATTATCTCTAACCTGCTCTGCATGTGTATCGCGCCATTTCTGAATTCTTTACGACGTTCTACTTTGTCATCTACTCTTTGTCTTTTATTTTCGGCCCCGGGTGTGGTTAAGTCTCTTGGCATAAAGTCTCGTCTCGCGGGATGTGAAAGTGTCTCTCTGAAAAAGTCACGTCTCATCCCAGGCTTTTTTTATTATACAATACAATATCTCTACTGTATAATTTCTTTTATCTATCTATTATATTGAGCATTTCATATCTATCTATTTATTATATAGTGCCTTCTATCTATCTATCTGTCTATCTAGCTATCTATCAAGTGCCTTTCACAGCTATTGATTTTCTAATGTATTTATTTTCTATTCCATCATTATAATTTCTCTGTTATATCATTTCTTATATGTATTTCTGTATCTAGTGTATAGTGCCTTCATATTCTTATTTGTCATTTTTTGATTACCTTATTATAATGTAGCTATTACATAATGTCTTTCACCTCTAGCTATCAAATATAGTGCCTTTCAAATCTGTCTGTCACTTTTAAACTACATTATTATAATCTAGCTATTATTTAGTGCCTTTCATGCCTGTCTTTTTAGCATTGCACCATTACAGTTGATTATATAGCGCCTTTCATGTCTGTTTACTGTAGTGCCTTCCACATCTGTTTATCTAACATAGTGGCTCTCATATCTACATATCGAGTTCCTCTTGCATCATTCTAATCTGGCTAGTATATGGCGCCTTTGACATCAGTCTCGTACAGCACCATTACAGTGTTTGTATGGAGCATCTCATCACTCAGTCAGTTGTATTGTGTCCTTCACCATTAGCTCGCCATTAGTGTGTTTCATACTTATCTTTGAATCTATTTTGTGTTTTATCATCCTAGTCTCTCTTGATTATACAGCATAATGCCTTTCACACCTCCCTCTCTATTACAGTGCCTTTCCTATTTAATGTTGCATCATTGTACTCTAGCTATTATATAGTCTATCTTGTATAGCACCTTTACATCTAGCAGTCTAGATTATCTATAGTGTCTTTCAGAGTTGTCTTTTTTCTTTTTATTTATTTTATATTAAATGACTACAATCTCTCTATTGCCCCACCTTCATCCTAAAAGGGGGGTGAGCTGCAGGCGGCTCTGTCATGGGGGCACACAGGCTTATCCATACATGCAGGCTGAACACATCAGTGAGTCGACGATGGACTCCCGAGCAGACCTGCGGCCCAGTTGGAGGTCCAGGTGAGCACATGAAGGGACGTTCAGAACGCACTGATGGGTAACTGAAGGAAATCCAGCGGCTGACACATCAGGAAGGCAAGAGGGCCGCAGGTAAATGACGAATGCAAATGCACTTTTCACAAGAGTCATTTCTCATGCGCACAGAAAGATGAGACATGTGCTTTAAAAAGTGTGTTTGGATACGAGCGTCGGCTTTGTTTCTGTAAGAGTGATGTTGTCACCTTGTCAAGTTTTTGAACAGATTGTGATTTTCTTAAACTGCATGGCCAACGATCATAAAGTGTTCTGTGGTATTCCAGCACTCATTTTGAGTCACTTTATCCAAACCGCTCATTTTATTATTATTATTATTATTATTACTAAATGTAGGGATCCTGCATCCGATCTCATGTTAGAGTGATTATCAATTGTACCCAACAGCAGCCTCTTTGTAAATTAAAAATAAATACATGAATAAAAGCCACTTGAGACTCGTTACTGCGGTTATAAAACATTACAATCGTTTCCAGCCCTAAAAACTTGGCACAATACTTGAGGTTAGCTACAAAGAGCACTTTTGTTGTTGTTTTTTTAAGACGGCTATGGATTGAGGACATTTTAGGAGAAGTTCAGTGGTGAAACAAACACGCCCCTGCCCCCATCAGCGCCATCAGCGGACAAGACACCACACAAATTCGTAGCACAGCTAGCAATAATAATAATAAATAGGTAATCTGTCAGTCCCTGTGCCAAACGTTAAAGCACTTGTAGCAGTAAAGTCCAGCTTAATAAAAATATAAGTGTCTGTGTGCCCATCTGGTTGCCATGTCTCTATCATTCCAAAAGATGTGGTATCACAAACATTTTTAGTAATGATATGCATTGCATTTGTCTTTCCAACAGATGGCACTTCACAACATTAACACTGCTTTTACAAATCCCCTACCAAATGGCAGATAACAGACATATGAGTTGCATTTGTCATTCGAACAGATGGTGCATCATAAACAATTTTAGTAATAAAATGCAATGCATTTATTTTCCTAATAGATGGTATATCACAACATTAACACTGCTTTTACAAACCCCATACCAAATGACAGATAACAGGCATGTGCATTGCATTTGTCATTCCAATAGATGGTGCTACATAAACAATTTTAAATGGATTGTATTTGTCTTTCTAATATATAGCACATAACAACATTAACACTGTTTTTACAAATCCCCTACCAAATGGCAGGTAACAGACATATGAGTTGCATTTGTCATTCCAACAGACAGTGCATCATAAACAATTTTAGTAATAAAATGCATTGCATTTATTTTTCTAATAGATGGTGCATAACAACATTAACACTGCTTTTACAAACCCATACCAAGTGGCAGATAACAAATATGTGTATTGCATTTGTCATTCCAACAGATGGTGTTTCATAAACAAATTTAAATGGATTGCATTTATCTTTCTAATAGAGGATGCATCACAAACATTACCTCTGCTTTTACAAATTGAATACTAAATGGCAAATAACAGAGACATATGCATTGCATTTGTCATTCCAACAGATGGTACATCACAAACATTTGTAATAATACATTTTATTACTACAAATGTTTGTGATGTGTCATCTTTTGGAATAACAAATGCAAAGCATTGTATTACTTCATGTGTTATAAAATACATTCCAACAGATGGTGTAAACGTTAACATTAAGGTCTACGTTGGTTACTTTGATTTCAACTTGTCTTAGACGGGTAGTGCTGCTAGTAATAATAATAAATTGGTAAGTCTGTCAATCCTTGTGCCAACCCTAAAATCACTTAAACTAATAAAATCCACCTTAATAAGAAGACAAGTGGTTGCCACGTCTCTGTCATTCCAAAAGATGGCACATCACAAACATTTAAGTAATAAAATGCATTGCATTTGTCTTTCCAACAGATGGCACATCCCAAACATTAACACTTACAAATTCCCTACCAAATGACAAATAACAGACATATGCATTTTATTTGTCATTCCAACAGATGGTGCATCACAAACATTTGTAGTAATGCATTTAATTTTCTACAAATGTTTCTGATGCACCATCTGTTGGAATGGAAAATGCCATGCTTGTTATTACTACATGCATTACAAGATACATTCCAGTAGATGGAGCACTGTAAAGTTAACCCTGAGGTCTATGTTGATAATTTAGATTTCACCCCTTCCTAGATGGGTAGCACAGCTAGTAATAATAATAAACTGGTAAACAAGGTAATCCCTGTGCCAACCTTATAATCACTTGGAGCAATACAATATTTTATATTTGATTTCCACATTTTTTAAATCTGTCTTGCTGTCTGTCAGCTCAGCTATCCTGTCAGATCTAAAACGGAATCCGCTGTGGACGGGGCACCACGCAGTACCTTAAACCACCCAGTGGTTGTTTTTCTGTTTCTGCCCAACCTCTAACAGCAGGCAGCAGCACAGGCGCTTAACGGAGCCAAGCAAGAATACCACACAATGGGACGCTCCACGTGTGATCAGCACAATACATTGAAGGCAGCAACTACACGAAAACAAAAGACGCGGCGCCGACAGACACCTGGAGAAATGTTTAAGAAAAGCTTCTTTGTTGTTCCAACGCGTTTTTGTCACAGTTGCAGCTTTTCGTCTTGACAAAAATATCAACTTGACAACAATAAGGCTCTGTAAATCATTCAGCTGTACAAATGACTTGAACATATGCAGCTTTTTTTTTTTAATTACCGCCATTCACTTACATTTCTTGTCATATAGCGCACCTCCAGTCGGACAGACTCGGGTGCCACATGCAGTTGTTTAAATACAATGCACCACTTGTTGCGCTTGTAAATCTTAACTTTGGGGTTCTCATGGTCACCCAGTGGTTGCCCAGTTCCGCCAGCACATCATTCCCTAACTGAACACGTTTAAGGTTGAAGGGGACCGATGCAGACATCGAGGCTTCACCACCGGCACAGGGCATGAGGTAGTCATGGCGGGGATGGCAGAAGGTCGCCCTCGGCTGACCTCCGGGCCAGTTAAAGTAACCACGCTGGTTTGTGATGTCAAAGGAACACCCGTTCCAAAAATTCACGAATGTACGGGAGAACAGCAAAATCCCGTTTAAAACATTTAATAGTCAAAATCAGCGATTAGACTGGGCAGTCCGCAGCGCACTGGGCGGCCGTTGTCGCCACGAAGGTGTCCTCTTTCGAACATTCCGAGCCGCCCTTTCGCGTCTCTACCATCGGCTCACCGCTGGCCTTTCTGTGTACCTCGCACTTAATCCCACTTTAATTAGGAACATCGCCGCGACCTTTGTCGTCTCCGTGTTACCTTGCCAGACTGTTTGTCGCCCTCTTCTCTCGGCTCCCGTGGTGCCTCCATCCGGTGCCGAGCGAAAGCGCGCAGACTCGACGGGTCTTCAATCTGAACGACCACCACACTGCTGTCACACGGAACATGTGCGCATGTGCAAAACCCGATGACCCTTCAGAGTCAAGGCGCTATATACGATTGATATGGAGATGTGAACGGCACTGTATAATGGATAGATAAATATGGATAGACGTGAAAGGCACTATATGATACAGTAGAACAAAAGACATTGTAGACAGAATATCATGGAAGGCTAGACAGGAAAGGCACTATAAAAAGGGCATGAAATGCACTACAAGATAGAGATTTACTGGAGACACTAACGTAAGAATATGAAAAGCACTATATATTGAGAGATAGATATTTAGATCGGAAGGGCTCTATAAAATAGCCATGAAAGTCACTATATAGAACATGAAAGTGATAACAATAAGAGATTCATAAATTGTCCTAAAAGATAGACGAAAATCACAAAGTAAGAGCGAAAGCAAAGATTGTCCACTTCATGGATGGACAAAATACACTACATAATAATACACTGATGTGAAAGGCGCTATACAAGTGACAGACCAACAGACACGGGGCTCCATTTAATACTAAAAAGCTGTGAACGGCTTTATGTAGTAGACCGACCAACACACAATCACAATATGATAGATAAATAGATAGATAAAACACACAATATAATGTAGATGCGGTAGATAGGTAACAGACCAACAGACATGATATAAAAATAACTTTACACCAAGAAATAGGCATATAGGAAAGGCACTATAAAATACACATGAAATGCACTATGAGATAGAGAGAGTAACTGAAGGCACTATACCCTGAGATTTAGGTGAATAGGAAAGGCACTATAAAGTCATCCTGAAATGCATTATAAGACAAAAAGAAAGCTGTGAAGGCACTATACACTGAGATGTAGATAGATAGATCACAATAAACAGATACAATACACTGTATAATAATACACAGATGTGGAAGGCACCATATACAGTAAGTGACATTACATGACAGATGGATCTGAATATGAAAAGGACTTTATACTGAGAGACAGACAGGCAGATAGGAAAGGCACTATAAAATACACAAAAAGTAAACTATAGGATAGAGTGAGAGATTTAAGTGGATAGGAAAGGCACTATAAAATCATGAAATGCATTATAAGGCAGTTAGTGAAGATACCATACTATAGATAGGTAGAATATGAAAGGTACTATAAAATCATCATGAAATTCATTATAAGGCGGTTACTGAAGGTTCTATAGATAGGTAGAATATGAAAGGCACTATCTACTGAGCGATAAATAGGTAGATAGGAAAGGCACTATAAAGCTGATGTGAAGATAGAGAGAGATGATAGGAGACAGGTAGATAGGGCAGGCACTTTAAAATATTCACGGAAGGCACTGTGAACAGACTGACATGAAAGGCACTATATAGATATGATATACAAGGGATTATACTGTATGTTATAATTAATTCAGCAAGAGACAGGAAACACACTGTAATGTAGATAGAATATGAAAACTGCCAAATAAGACCGGAAACACAGCACATTTGATAGACAGAGAGACAAAAGGCACTATATACTGAGAAACAGATAGGCAGATATAGGAAAGGCACCATAAAACCCACAGACAGATGGATACCTAGAATATGAAACCTATTTTATAAGACCGATGGATAGGAATGGCGCTATAAAATAGACATTATATGACAAGCACTAAAAAGGACAGGCAGAGTACAGGAAAGGCGCTATATGATTATCATATCGGCAGATGGGTTTCATTTTTTTATTTTTTGACGCCCAAGGTGAGCGCTCTTTTAAATCTCACCAAGGTGTTGGTCTCCTGAGCAGCGCGCGGCTCTTCAGTTTGCTCCTTTGTGATTTGGTGACATGCTAAGGTTATTAAAACGGCTGCCTTTAATGCTCTTGTGCGATGTCGGGAGGCCATGTTAATAAAGTGCGGTTGTTTGTTGAGCGTCCGCCCGGTCACCACAGCATAACCAAAGTCACATCACATACATGAATGTCAAACCACCGTCAGCTGAGGGGCGTATGGCTGAAGTTGTTCATATTTGTATTTTTCTTCTTTTTCTATTGATAACACCAAGTATCTGATCAGGCGAGCGCTCACTGTATCGATGCCCACTTTCACCAGTCATCAAAGACGCTCGCTCAGTCTTATAATTGTACGCATGAAAATGGATGTAACGAGTTTCAGAATGCACTTCTCCATTTGATTTCCCTTTCCCAAGAGCTCATGTGGCTGTGCCGTATCACCAATACACAAGACACAAGCTTCTTCGTCACTTGCCACATCTGTTGTGAAAGTTGTGACATTTTAGTAGAAATAAAGCAATAATGCTGGGCACATGTCAAGCATTTCAATACTTAGCGCGGCTCGCTGGGTCCCATCCTTTCACCAGGACGGCACGTTTAGAATTCCAAGCACACGCGCTGAAGAAACAGCATGCATGTCATTGATTTGCCTCAGCGCTTTATAAATATGATGTGCTTGTCATTCTTCCTGGAGTCGCTGCATATGTAATTAACAGTTACAACGGCTCATTGTTGAGGAACCCTTCACCCTCAGACAAGAGAACAAAAAATATATATGTAGAAAAGAGCATTATACCGAAATCTCAGCCGGCGTGCTGCCCGACCGGTTATCAAGTTTAAAAAAAAAATAATAAAAAAACGGGCCTTGGCATAAACAAACAAGACATTTACAGAGCGAGGGGCACCGACTCCCCTCATTCCTATGGATTAATCAAGTCCACCACCGGTAACGGACCAGCCCTGACACATTGACTGGCGCCTGACATCTCCAGGCCTCTGAACTGTTTTTCGAAATCTCTTAAGAAGGGCTTTTCTCATCTGCATGAACCCACCTGGCTAACTGGTAAAGGTGCCAGGCGGACGGAGTGGCCAAGAGATGGGAAGAACTTGAACTCCGTGGTCAGCATCTCAGGTTGGTGGTGTGCTGTAATGGAGAAATCAGCTGGCATTTATGGAACAAATACTATAAGACATCTTCTATCTCACCTCACAAGCCCATCTCTCTATTATATAGCGCCTTTCAGATCTATCGATAAGTACTAGTGCCCCCCCCAGAACGTATACGGACTCCTTCACATTTTACACATTTTGTTATTTTGCAGCCTAGTGCTGAAACCATTTGCAGTCATTTTTATTTTCTTATCAAGCATCACTTGATACCCTAAGAGTGATAACACGAAAGCAGGGTTTGATATTTGTGCAAATTTATTAAAAATTAAAACATCAGAATGATACAAGTATTGAGACCCTCTGCTAGGATACATGAAATCTGGCTCAGGTGCATCCCATTCTATCAACCATCAGTGAGATGTTTGGAGTCCACCTGTAGTCAATGCAATTGATTAGACTGAATAGGAAAGCCGCCCACACACACACCTGTACACAGAAGGTCCCACAGATGAGTGACACCCAAGCCACAAGGTTGAAGGAAGGAGCTTAGGGACAGCTTGGTGTCAAAGGCATACATCTGTTGAAATGTCTGCAGTACTGGAGGCTCCCAAAGGGCCCCCATAATCCTTAAGTGGAATACATTTGGGACCACCTTAACTCTGCTTAGAGCTGTCACCTGGCCAAACTGAGCAATCAGGGGAGAAGAAGAAGGAAACTTAAGAACCCAATAGGCACTCTGACTGAGCTCCAGGAGAGCCTGTGTGGTGACAGGAGGGACTTCCAGAAGGACAACCATCACTGCAACACTCGGCTCATCTGGGTTTTATGGCAAAGCAGCCAGACAAGACATCAGAGCCAATTTGGAATTGGCAAAAATGGAAACCAAAAAGACTCTTAGACTGAGAGAAACACGATTCTCTGGTCTGATGAAACCAAGATTGAATTGTTTGGCCTCAATTCTCAGCATCATGTCTGGAGGAAACCAGGGACCACTCACCATCTGTGCAACTCCAGTATCAACAGTGAGGTGTGGGGACTGGGAGACCAGTCAGGGCCGAGGGAAAGCTGAGCACACTGTGGAGATCTCCTTAATGAAAACCTGCTCAGACAGCTCTGGACCTCAGACTGGGCCAAAAGCTCCCTTTCCAACAGGACAAAGGAAAAACAGCACAAGAGTGGCATAGGGGATAACTCTGAGAATATTCTTGAGTGGCCCGGCCAGAGTCCGGACTTGAACTCAGTCAAACATCTCTGGGGAGATCAGAAGGCTGCTGTCCACTGATGGTCTCCATCCACCCTGACAGATAAGAATGACAGGTCAGGTCAGGATCATGTTGGGGAGCATACACTGGCACAGCGCATTGCCGCACCCACCACACAATGAAACACCTCGGGATCGTGGTTGGCAACACCCTAGGCAGACACGCACTCCAGTCCCACCTTCCAGAAATGGCCCTCTATCTTCTGCAGCCAGGTGTTATGTGGGCACCCCCTTGGCCTGGTCCAGCCATTGGGTCCTCAACAATGAGGATCATCCTCGGGGAAACGCGCATCATGGCCGTAGTGCCGTAACTGATGCCCCCTCACAATGCAGGTCATGTGCCTCATTTGGGACTCCGTGAGCAACACAAAGTCAGACCTGCGGGACCCAAGGATTCTCTGAAGAGAAACACATGAGGGAGTCCAGTCTTCATCTCAGGTCACTGGATGGCATCCATGTCTCACAACCATATAGCAAAATAGGAAGCACCAGGTCTCTAAAGACTTGGACCTTCGCCCTTTGGCATAGATATCGGGAGCACCACACAACCCTTTCAAGTGACCTCATGACTACCCATGTTCTCCCAATCTGTTTACTGACTTTATCGGAAGAGTCACCAGAGACATGAATGTCACTGCCGAGGTAAGTAAATCTCTCGACGAGGTCGACACTCTCTCTGCAGACAGGCACTCTGCTGATGGCCGTGCCCAAGAGGACATTCACAAGCCCAGACACTCAGACTCATTGCTTAGTCTCTCGAGACCCCCAATCAGAGCCTCCATTGACTCCACAAAGGTCACAGCATCTTCAGCAAAGTCAAGATCAGTGAATCTCTCTTCACCAACAGATGCCGCCAGGCCACTGGACCCCATGACTCTGCCCAGAACACACCGCTGACAGGCCCCAGAATCAACTGGGAAAAACACAGAGGGTCTGCCTTCACTCTGCACAGCACTCACAGCACCAGTGTGCAGTAAGTCCTCAAATCCAGGGGTGTGACACTTGTTGTGTCAGACTCATGAAGACTCCAGGCTGGATTGGCTACCGAAAGGCGCTTCAAAAAAGTACTGAGTAAAGGGTCTAAATGCCTGTGTCAATGAAATATTTCAGCTTTTTATGTTTAATACATTTGCAAAAGTTCTTAAAATCCTGTTTTCACTTTGTCTTTCTGGATTGTTGAATGTTGCTTCATGAGAGGAAATAATTTTAGCACAGAGCTGCAATTTAACAAAAGATGAAAAAAAGTGAAGGGGGCTGAATACTTTCTGAAGGCCGGGATGGTCTGGCTTCTAAACTGGGATGGATGGTTGGTTCCCTGCCTGACTGGTGGGTGAAAGCCCCCCATTCGGGATGGATGGTGCTCCCCAAGACTGTAAAATCTACGATAAGGGAAGTATATTCCACCACTACACTAGGTGGCAGTATGCCTTGACTGGACCACCCATGTGCACACCTGCAGGGTAACCTGGACATTGAAGTCTTGTTGGGTCCTATGGATGTCACTGCTGAGAATGGGTTTCCTTAGTGGCTGTTGTAACAATTTTAGTCCCATTTATCTGTTTTTTTCTAGTTTGCTCCTGTTGTATATACCTTGGTGGGTTTGGACAAGTCACTCAATAATGGCCAATGCCCACACAATAAAAGCAACCCTCCACCAATAAATGGGATCACCACACCTTTCACAACACATATTGGTGGAATTAGTGTGTCTGTGGAGGACTGCTGGCAGCCTGCAGCAGCTTAGCTCACTTTTTTTGCTGACTTTCCACTGATAATGTCTTTCTTCTATACAGGGGCTCAAAAAAGAGATAAAGGAAAAAAAAAAAATGTTTCTAGTGCGGGGTCTATAGTAGTCACAATAAATAAATATATATACTGGTCCTCGCTAACCTGACAGCAAGGAGAAATCCTGCTGACTACGCCATTTGTGGCCAGGTGTCTCAGAACACCAAACCCCAGGCACAGCCACACTAACAACTGTTCCATTTTCAAACTGGTGTTTTATTTTATAACAAATACCTTCCACAGGTATCCTCCAGACGTATCTCTTTGCCTTTTTTATGCTCCTCCCAAGACAAGTGTTGCCCACCTCCTCTAGCGACTCAGACTCTTTGAGTGAGGTTAGGTGGCTCCTTTTATGCCAGACCACGGAGTACACCTGGCGTCACAACTTAACACTGAGGAAGCACTTCTGGCTCAGGCAGACACCCCTAGGAAGAGGGAAACACATTCTCAGTGTCTCCACTTGGAGGCACCCATGGGTTCAAAATGACTACAATTCCTAGGTTACCCTGCAGATGTGCACAATGGGTGATCTATTCAAGGGATGCCACCACATAGCACATGGTGGGAGGTATACAAGGTATCATCCACCCTGTTCGAGACATCCATCTACCGATGCCCTCCATGCACTACATGGGTCATTCAGCCATGAAATCCCAGTTGGGAAGCCAATCCATCCCTTCCTTCCTTTACAATAACTATATGGTGTTTGTCATACAAACATATCTATTATATAGATCATTTCATGTCTGAGGATCTTGCTAGTATATGATATAATACCTCTTAGCATGTACACATTAGATAATCTCTTTCATAATCTTTTAAAAATGTCACCTATATACTGACTATATATCTGCCTAACTATTACATATCACCTCTTATATCTATCTATATAATATAGTGTCTTTCATATCTATCTATCTATCTATCTATCTATCTATCTATCTATCTATCTAT
>JANRMT010062827.1:3968941-4003080 GCA_026402145.1 Polypterus bichir lapradei
ATCTATCTATCTATCTATCTATCTATCTATCTATCTATCTATCTATCGTGCCTTTCATACCTATCTATCTTTCTGTCTACAATATAGTGCCTTTCCTAGCTATCTTTCTATCTATTATATAGTGCCTCTCACATCTATCTATCTATCTATCTATCTATCTATCTATCTATCTATTGACTTTCATGCCTGTCTATTATATAAGTTCAGGTACCTCATGCCCACATTTTTGAGGTTCACCTGTCCTTCACATGCCCAGACAAAGCTATTTAGAGCAGGTGCCAACACAGCCACAGTTGGCCAGAATACAGATTTAAGTGACTTCGAGCAGAACCTGGCAGCTGGTGCCCAGACACTGGCATAAGTGTATCAAGAGCAGCAAACCCTACCGAATCTTTTTTGCAAAGAACAGAGAGATAGGCTTGTCAAAAATGGGACACCACCCAAAAGACCTGCAGCAGTGTGAGGATCTGAACAGACCGTTGCTAGCAGGTGCTGACATGGCTAGTGTGGAGAAACAGATGGGCGAGAGAGTCAGTGGGCTAATGGCGGAGGAAAGCGGAGACATGTCCGAATGCACCAGTGGCCGTGCTTTGTTTATCAATGGGGTATGGCTAATGATGACCCCGTCCTATTGGCGTGACATAAGGCTCTGTCATATGATTGGAAAAGATGTGTGCTGGATGGGTGAATTCTGGTTTATCCTTCTGATGCGAGCCCCTTGTAGGACCCGGCCCACCCAAAAATAATTATTTTTGAATGTTTCTTACCCCATACAATTTGCAGTGATGGCAGAGAAAAAAAAGTGTAATGTCATGTTGTTATCTAGAACGGACATAAGAAAGCTTCTGACAGAATGGGTGTCAATGGAGAGCAGCACTGGACAAGAGCAACAATAAGAAAAATATCCATGAAAAAAAAAATCTCATGTCACTCATGTTGCATAATCAACATATCAAGTCATGCAGTCATACTCACAACAGCCACAATGCCAGTTTTTCTGATGTTCTTGGGGTGTTCCAAGTGTTTACAAGCTGAATGAGACATATTACACCTCCAACGTGTCCTAGGTCTGCCACAGAGTTTCCACCCAAACCACCAGAAGTGTCCCCTCTCCACCCAGAGGAGCAGCACCTCAACTCTGATGCTGCCCCCAATCGATGGGAGTCCCGCCTTATCACAGAATGTCAACCCAGCGACCCTGCAAAAAGGAAGCCTCATCCTGCCATTTGTCCTTTCAGTCTCATTCTTGTGGTCCTTACCCACAGCTCATGATCACAGTTGATGACAGGTATGCAGCATTTTGTCTTTTTTTTGTGGATCTTTTATTAAATTTATTAAAAGCATATAACATTCCTTACAATCAAGCCAAACTTAAAAAACTAAATTCAAATCAGCATTTTGTCTTTAGATTCAACTTCCGCTTGACTACCACAGACCAGTACAGTGCTCACTGAACAGCTGCGTCCACTCCATTCCACTTGTCCAGTCATATAAACCCAGTCCTGCTCACCGTCCCGATCATCATCATCATCATCATCATCATCATCCTCTCAGATTGCTAACTAAATGTTTTGACCAGAAGACCAAATCGTCTTCACAACTCACTGATCATCATCTTATTCTTGTATTTGACTTAAGGTCTCGTCTTGCATACTGCGGCGTATGGCCGGGTCGCCTCTATGCTTGAAGGACCAGGGGGAGGGAGCGTATCCAGAGCATTACCTCCCCCAGAGTGCTAGGTGGCAGCGGTGCCTAGGACTCCTGCTGGGCTCCTGCATGGGAGCTGGAGTTTGGTGCAGCCCTGTTGGGTTCCATGGGTGCCACCAGGGGGTGCTGCAGCTGAGCCCTTTTCTGCAGCACTTCCGCCACACTCAGAAGCATGTCAAGAAGCACCTGGAGCACTTCCAGGTGTTTTATTAAAGGAGCCAGCGGCCACTACTCCGGGTGCCAGAGTCAGGTGGGGGAAGATGAAGCTTGCCGGAAGGAGTGGAGGGACAGAGGAAGAGAAAGGAAGAAATGACAGAAAGTGTTTGGTGTGCTTGGACTATGCTGTACAGGTGGGAAATGGGGGGAGGAAAAAAAAAAAGAGAAAATAAAAGCGTGTGTGGTGAACTTGTGTCCTGCGTCTGTCTGTGTTGGCTTTGGGCGGCAGGAGCCCCCTCTGCAGGCCACAAGACCCAGTACCGTTCATCTAACTGTCATCTCCTCATATAGAGATTATAGAGTTTAGAGTTTTTTTAATGTCTCGTCTCATAGGTCACCTTACCGATCATCATCATCATCTTCTCAAATTTTTGACCTAACGTTGTAACATCCGGATGACAGTTTAAGATACACACCCCAGTAGCACTGGAGCAGTACTTACTCTTAACTCCTTTACCCGCCGCCCCACTCAAGCTCCCTCGCCGTCCATACAGCCAAATGAAATAGTCACTGATAAAAAGTTCATCAAGAAAAAGAGGAGTATTAGAAGAGAAAAGCCATATTACACAAACAATAATCCCATATTCTCCAATTCCTGATGCTGGAACACATACTGTATGCCTATATTGTGGCGGGTGGCCGGAATCCTTACCTGGCCAGGACGCCCAGAGTGTGGAAGGACCAGAGGAGAGAGTATTTGTGGGACAGTGTCTCCCCTGGGCCATTAGAGGGCAGCCCCCTTGGATTCCAGTGGGGTCACTGGTTATGAGCATGGGAGCTCAACCCTGTTGGAACCCATAGCCACCGCCAGGGGGCACATACAGCTTTCCAGGGCCTAAATTGGTCACGCTTCCACCACACCCAGAAGGATGTCGGAAAGAAGCTCATTAGTGCCCTATATAAAGGAGCCGCCTCACTTCATAAGTTGACCAGAGTCGGGAGGAGAGTAAAAAGGCTGAGGAGGAGTGGAGGGAGAAGGACTGAATGGTGTTGATGTGTTGTGTTGACTGGTATTTTGGGCACGTCAAAGCTGTAAAAAAATGTGTGTAGTGTGGCAAAAGCTGTCTCCTGCCTGTCTGTGTCTGGGTTAGGTTGGCTGTACGCCCCCTAGTGGCTCACAATATATAGTGTCAAAAAAAAAGAGAAAAGAAAAAAAAAACCCGAGCAGTCCCGGCCTCCCTTATCTCAACACCTAAACACATATAAATTACATGACAACAGACAAACATAAATACACGCTAGGGAAAAATGTCCAAGGAAATCATGGAAGCTGTGAAGATGAAGAAATGGAAGGTAACTGGCCAATTCCTAAACCATGAAAATGAAAGAAGAAAAAGATGCCATAAAACACGTCTCCAGTCAGTGCTGTTTCGAAGTACAGACCCCCCACCTCACCGATGTCTCCTGGTTTACACTCCAGCAGCCGTGAAAAAGGGGATGAAAAGTCCTGTTTCCTTACTGCCGTGTGCACTCAGGTAAACGGTGACGCTCTGCGGATTGCCCTCGATGCAATAATAGCACTGCTTGAGTGGATGAACGTTGGGTATTTGATGATAATGAAGAAGTCGTTTTTTTTCTCCCCTTTTCCCTGCCCTTTTTTTAAAGTGTTTGTTATCCTAACAGCCAGGAACCGACAGGAAGCCCCACCTCCTCAAGGGTCAAGGGCAGGGCTTAGTGTTGACCTTGTTGTCTTGGCAGCATGCAACTCCTTTTTAGGCACATTTACAGTTTATACACAAAAAAAATGGAGAGACCAAATGCAACACTCCGGAACATTCTACAAACACAGTCGACCTTCTGTATACAACCTTTTATCTAGGAGACCCGATTGTCTTCATCTTACTGAGTCATCATCTTTCTTATATATTTAACAACTCTTCATCTTATTGATCATCATCTCCCCGTATGTTTGATTTAACGTCTCATTTTGTAGAACCAGCCCTGTTGACATTACTGATTGTCATCTTCTCAGACGTTTTCACTTAATGTTGTAGAACTGATTGTCGTCACCTTACAGATCATCACTTTCTCATATGTTTGGCTTAATGTCCAGTACTGTTCACCTTGTTGATTGTCATCTCTGTGTATATTTGATTTAGCATCTCATTCCATAGACTAGGGCAGAATGGTGGCTCCTGAGGCTAAGGATATGCGCCGGCAAACAGAAGGTTACCAGTTTGCACCCCGTAAACATCACAATTGACTCTACTCTGTTGGGCCTTCAAGGCTCTTAACCTGCCATCGCCCCATCCTGGATATGACATTTACCCACATCCAGCCCTGCAAGGAGGTCCTCCAACATACTGGGAAAAACTCGGGAGTTGGTGGCCAGATTAGCATTCCAGCCACCGTAAAAAAAAAACCTCACACTGTTTGAGTGTGGGGCTGAGGTGTCACCCGCTGCACTCGGGTCCCATCAGCTGACTCCATCCATTCTTTTAAAAGGAAGGCGTTTAACTTAACCTGCCATTCTGTCTGCTCTTTCAGTCTTCCTCTCTGTCCAGATGCTCAGGAGAATTTGTGTGTGCGTGTGTGTGTGTGTGTGTTACGTCACAAATGACGGTATTTGCTGGGCATTCTTTCAGTTTTGATTCTAGTATTTTCCTCTGGGTTACAACAACATTTATTTCTAGAGCACATTTTCATACAAATGATGAGCTCAAAGTGTTTTACAGGATGAAGAAAGAGAAAAAAGAGATAAATAAATAAGAAAACAGAATTAGGGAACACATTAACATAGAATAAAAATAAGGTCCGATGGCCAGGGAGAACAGAAAAAAAAACAAAAAAAACTCCAGATGGCTGGAGGAAAAAATAAAATCTGCTGGGGTTCCAAGGCCTCGAGACCACCCAGTGCCCTCTAGGCATTCTACCTAACATCAATGATCTCAATCAGTCCTCATGGTATTCAGGGTTCATATGGAAGAACTTAATGATGAAGGGTTATTGTCTTTTATTCTATTCGATGCCTTTGTATATCCTGTACTTGTCTGTTTTTAATGTTCTATTCAGGAAACATCTGTATCCACTGTCACATAATACCTGCTGTTTCTTTATGAGGCTCTGTGAAGCATCTCGAGCATTGTAAAGGCGCTATATAAATAAAGTTATTTATTATTATTATTATTATTAATCCAGGTGGTTTGTCGTGTGGCGGGTGTGGCTCCTAACCTCTCCTCTCTCTCTATAGACCCATCCTTGCTCACCTTACTGATTTGCCATCTTCTCAGATATTTGGTTGAAAGTCTCGTCCCATTAATCCAGTCCCGTTCACCTGGACTTACCATCTCAGCATGTAGATCCAGCCCGGTTCACCATACTGATTGACATCTCCTCATATATTTGACTTAATGCCCATTCCTGCCCATGTTGTCGCTCATCATTCCCACGTATATTTGATTTAATTTCTCATCCCACAGACCCAGCCCTGTTCACTTTACTGATCATCATCTCCTCATATATTTATTTGACTTAATCTCCATTCTTGTTCACCTCATCGCTCATCATTTCCATGTATATTTTATGTCTCATCCCGTAGTCCTAACACTGTTCACCTTATTTCACCTCATCCTCTCCAACATTTGATTTTCTCATCTTGTTCTGTGGACTCAGCCCTGTCCACATTACTGATTTGACTTCATGTCCAGCATTGTTCACTTTGTTGCTCATCATCTCCTCGCACATTTGATTTAACGTCTCCTCCCATAGACCCAGTCCTGTTCACCTTATCTGTGGTCATCTATTCAAACATTTGATTTGACATATTGCTCTGTGGACCTACCCCCATTCACTTTACTGATTTTCATCTTGTCATATATTTGACTTAATGTCCATTCCTGTCCACCTCATCGCTCGTCGCTCATCATTTCCACATACATTTGATTTAACGTCTCCTCCCATAGACCCAGTCCTGTTCAACTTATCTGTGGTCATCTATTCAAACATTTGATTTAACACCTTGTTCTGTAGACCCAGCACTGTCACTTTACTGATAATCATCTCCTCATATATTTAACTTAATGTCCATTCCTGTCCGCCTTGTCGCTCGTCATCTCCTCATACCTATGAATTAAAGTCTCATCCCATAGATCCAGCCCCGTTCACCTTACTGATTTTCATATCCTCGCTTATTTGATTTAATGTCCCATTCCACTGACCCAGCCCTGTTCATCTCATTGTCTGTGGTCTCCTTTGTTTCTAATCTGCTGACCAGGACAGATGACAGCTGCACTCAATGTAGTCACAGCCAATAGAGATGGCACTTGCCCAGTCACTGGCCATCCATTTTCTGAACTCCGCTGTTACTCAATCAAAAGCACCTTACCATGCAGTCAATAATAAGAGCATCGGCAGACACTACGGGGCCGCCTCATGTCCTGAATTTGGGGTTGGCTTTGTGATTTTTTTGGCCTGAAAGTGCATTATAAAATACTGATTGATTTGATTTGATTTGATTGATTGATTGATTGAAGCTTTTCAATTACCTTTCATACTTAATCTTACAATCTGTCAAAACACATCTGGCAGCCCCGAGACGCTCCAAGGCCGTTCATGAGATAAATGCTCCCATGCAAATTGAGTGGCAGAAATCTGTTAAGAAGTAATAGGATGGAAAAAAAAAATGGAGAAAGAAGAATCAGAATGAGACAGGCGGCTCAGCAAAGTACATTATGGAATTGCCTTCCATCTCCAGACACACTGAAAGTCGCTTAAAGCGAAGATTTATTGATTGAATTTCTTTTGCAACTCAGTCCAAAGGATTTTTTTTTTAGAAGTCGAGAGCTCCCACACTCCTACTACGGGCCTCGTGTGCGTTTCAAACTCAGGCAAGAGGCGCCCGCCTTCCCAATAAAAATCTGCGCCTTGCAGTCCCGAGTTTTGGGAATGTTTTTGATCTTCCCTCTCTACGGAGAAGGCGGTCCGGGTGGAATTTTAATAAGCTTACATGAATTGCGTTTGCGTGTTTGAACGACTCGTCCCCCTCGGGTCTCGCGGGACCCGGCTGGTGTTAGATCACCAAGATGAGCCGCACTCCCCGGAAGCGATCCTCTGAATCATGTGTTGGCTAAGGCTAATCAGAGATTCCAATTTGGGGCTGTGTCTGTGTGGGGGGCCTGCATAAGTGGGCACTGTGATTTACTGCCAACCTGGCCTGGGTGAGTTCTCACCTTGCACTGAATACTTCCGGCCTACAGTGCCAGGGATGGGCTTCGGCTCTCCGTGGCTCTGAGTTGGATTAAGTGGGTTTGCCAAACGGGAGTCTATTATTAAAGTCATGTGCAAAATTCTTATTTGAATGTGCTAATCCACACTCAACACGTAGCCACTCTCTGGCACCATCATTAGTGAATAGAACTTCCTGACCTGGAAACTTCTGTCTTCTTTACCCGAAATACATTACCTCGATAATATCAGTGAATGGCAGAACCCGTTAAGCTGGGCAACTAATGAAAAGATATTTAAATGAATGAATAATTACTTAGATATCCCATGATTCAGCCCTGGAGCACAGATCTCAAATGAGGTCCTCCAGAGCTCCGGGTCCCTAGAGGAGGTCATCCGATGTAGAGTTGTGATGCCAGCAGCAGGTATTGAATTATGGGGTGTTGAGCTACTTCTAAAAGATGACTGAGGCCTCCCTGAGAGTGTTGGATCACCACTGTCAGCTGCACAGTCTCTTGATGTTGCTGGGCAGCCATTCCAACGACTGCCCAGCTCCATCTGTTGCTGGTTCTTGCACTTCTTTGTATCGATGATGGGGTCTAACAGTGGAGACTTCTTCCTCGGGCCTTTTGCGGGCTGCTACTCGTCAGGTGACATTCCTCCTGCATGGTGGATGGTTCAGACCCTCTCATACTGTAACTTGATCCCTACTGAGGTCTCACTTGCATAATACAGCATGAGGAGTATGTTTCCCCCATACCGTGAGGTTCTTCATCATCTTCAGAACATTCTTGATGTTGGTTAAGGATGCCCAAGTAGCCTGTGCACATTTGCTGAGAGTGTTCAACATCACATAGGGCCATGTGAGGTAGATGTTGCTGTCATTGAGCATCACTGGATTGGTATCAGGGAAGTGGTTCCACATTGTTTACATCTTAATGGGTTGGCTCTTGATGTTGTATTGCAGCCATTTCACAACTTCTTGAATCCATACCTAGTCAGTGCTTGGGCTTCTTAGCATAGATGATGGAGTCCACCAGTAAACACTCCTTCCTCAGGTCTTCTGTGTGCTGCCACCCATCATGTGGCATTCTTCTGCATGGTGGATGGTGCAGAGTCTCCCATACTGTGCCTAGGTCCATACCCAGGCCTTAATCGTGTAGTACGGTATGAGGATTTTGGCGGTGTTGAAGATGTTTGCCCCATAGTATTGGGGGGGAATCTTCATGTACTCCAGAACATCCTTGGTGTGGGTGAAGGACGCCCAATCAGTCTGTGCACTTTTGTTGATCTCCCCGTTGAGGTTGTTGAACATCATGAAGTACCTTCTGCTAGCTGATGTATCCCTCGGTGTCCACAGTGTTTCATCATCTAGCATCACCAGACTGGTATTGGTGAAGTGACTCTTCATCATTTATGCAGAGTCTTCAATGGGAACTTGCCTGGCCTAGCTGGGAGAACATCACTGGGGCTTCTTCAGACGTCAACTCTGAAGCCATCCCAGTCAAGCTCACAGGCATACCGAGAAGAGCTGGGGGCCAATGGTATCCCCAGGCCTACTCCCTTTTGAATGGGTACCATGATGGGCTGGTCAAACAGTTGGGTGGTGCTGGTGGTGTCACTCTGCCAGGGCATGAATGTTGGTGACCTTGACTACTTGCCTTGGGATGATCACTCAGCGCTCAACAGTTTTGAAAGCCTCCTTGAAGTCAATAAACATGAGTACCACTGGAAGACAGGGCTAATGGTTGGTGTTAACTATGGAGCAAAACATCTTACGAAATAAAATTATTAAAATGATGAAAATAAACAAAAAAAAAAAAACATTTCCAATAAGTTATAGTGGAGCAGAAAACTTTGCACGACACAAATGAACAGGGAGCTTGGGCAGCAAATGCTTTAGAGATCTCATTTCCAGATCTACAGGGCTCCATGCTGGTTTTATGGAGACTGGCTAATGTCCACGCTTTGCTTCTGCTGGATTCACGTCAGCACTCCGCACTCGGTCCACTTGTTGTATCGCAAGCCCAAGAGGCATTCTTACAATTTTATTAAGTCATGTGAAATTTCAAAATCGCAGCCTGAAATCAAAAGGTCATTTGTGATTGGAAAAGGCTACGTGATCATCAGGGGGTCATCAGGATGACACACATAGGGCAGAAGAGTGGAGAGTCAGATGGAGAGGGCATCACCTCTGGAAAATGAGCAACCAGAGATTTTCTAAAAATAAAAAAACAGGGATTTGTGACTATTAGGAATGAGCAGCTGCTCCTCCGTTGCCTTAATCAGTGGCATTTGTGCATTAAAAGGCCACCAGATGTTGTGCAAAATAAGTCATAATCCTCCCTCGGCCATATCACTTAATATTCGTGTTTATAACAACCCTCACCTGGGCCTTCTTAATCACTTTTTTTTTCCTCCAATTTTCTATCATTTGCTCAATGACATTACGGATCTAGAAAAATCTTATACCTTAACGTAGTCTGTGATGTTGTCTTGGCACTGGGTGGTGCCAGCCTGTTAGCGTCTGAGGTGGTGAACCAGTTTGAACATTAGAACATTAGAACAATTGAGACGAGAACAGGCCATTCACCCCAACAAAGCCTGCGAGTTTTGAAAGTCCCTAAAGTCTTACTGTCTACCACACTACTTGGCCGCTTATTCCAAGTATCTATCATTCTCTTTGTGTAAAGGAAAACTTCCAAATGTTTGTGCGAAATTTACCCTTAACAAGTTTCCAACTGTGTCCCTGTGTTCTTGATGAACTAATTTTAAAGTCACAGTCTCGATCCACTGGACTAATTCACTTCATAATTTTAACACTTCACTTATGTCACCTCTTAATCTTCTTTGCTTAAACTGTACAGGCTCAGCTCTTTTAATCTTTCCTCCTAACTCATCTCCTGTAGTCCTGGACTCAGCCTAGTCGCTCTTCTCTGGACCTTTTCTAGTGCTGCTATGTCCTTTTTGTAGCCTGGAGACCAAAACTGCACACAGGACTCCAGATGAGGCCTCACCAGTGTGTTATAAAGCTTGAGCAGATCCTCCTGTGACTTGTACTCCACACATCAAGGCGCTATATAACCTGACATTCTGTTAGCCTTCTTAATGGCTTCTGAACACTGTTGGGAAGTCGATAGCTTAGAGTCCACTTCTTCTTTTTCTTCTTTCGGCTGCTCCCGTTAGGGGTAACCACAGTGGATCATCTTCTTCCATATCTTTCTGTCCTCGTCATCTTGCTCTGTCACACCCATAACCTGCATGTCCTCTCTCACCACATCCATAAATCTTCTCTTAGGCCTTCCTCTTTTACTCTTCCCTGGCAGCTCTATCCTTAGCATCCTTCTTCCAATATACTCAGCATCTCTCCTCTGCACATGTGCAAACCAATGCAATCTCGCCTCTCTGACTTTGTCTCCCAACCATCCAACCTGAGCTGACCCTCTAATGTCCTCATTTCTAATCCTGTCCATCCTCGTCACACCCAGTGCAAATCTTAGCATCTTTAACTCTGCCACCTCCAGCTCTGTCTCCTGTGCCACCATCTCTAGCCCATATAACATAGCTGGTCTCACTACCGTCCTGTAGACCTTCCCTTTCACTCTTGCTGATACCCGTCTGTCGCAAATCACTCCTGACACTCTTATCCACCCACTCCACCCTGCCTTCACTCTCTTTTTCACCTCTCTTCCACAATCCCCATTACTCTGTATAGCTTAGCTTAGATAGCTTAGAGTCCACTATGACTCCTAAATCCTTCTCATAAGGTGGACTCTCGATTTTTCCATTGTGTATTCAAACCTCACATTTTCACTTTCTATGTGTAATTCTTTACATTTACTGACATTATATTTCATCATGCACAAATCTGCCCAAGCCTGTCTGCTATCCAAGTCCTTCTGTAATGATATAAAGGATTCAAAATTATCTGCTAATCCTCCTATCTTGGTATCAGTGGGCTCTGCAGTGTTCTCTGCGGTCTGAGCTGTGTGTGTGTGCGCATATGCAACCTGAATTGTCCAGTTGACGGCTCATCTGTTGAGGACCACCAGCTGTTGATGCCCTTTTTCATCATCAAATTCTTGCACATGAAGCCTGAAAGCCATAAGGACTGTTTGAGATTGTCTCTGTTAGATAGAATGCCCAGTGGGGGCTGAGTGCTCTCGTGACCTTGGGACCCCTGCAGATTTTGTTTTTCGTTTTTTCTCCTTTTTCTGTACTCCTAGCCATTTGACCTTACTTTATTCTTTGTTTCTTAGTATTGTCTAATCCTATTTTTGTTTCATATAACCTTTTCTTTCTTCATCTTGTGAAGCACCTGAATTTGTATGAAAATGTACTCTAGAAATAAATGTTGTTGTTCTTATCACAGGTTTTGACTTCTAGTTCAAGTTGTTATGATCAGGAGTCAGGCCGAGATGGTGCGGCATACCGGGCTGCTGGAAAAGAGCTAAAAAAAGCAAAATTTTAAAACAGGATGGTGCCAGAATTTTGGGATTTGGGGTACTGGAAGTAAACGTCAGCTTTCCACTCAATACCCCCGATCCCCCCAATTTCCTTGACACTTACTATTGCAGCTGTGGAAAAAAAATTCCTTTTCATAGACCTTACAAGACAAACCTATATGCTTCTACATGATCGGAACTTCATGGATGAATTGTTTTCCACTGCTTGGGCACAATCTGGACTTCACTGAGGTCACGCCTTTATTGTCTTGATGTGATTTGGACTGGAGAAGCAGTGCATAGTGCCGTGTGAAGGTGTGGTGCACCAGGGAGGTGAGCAATAAAAAGTATTGCGTCATTTCACAAAGGTATTGTATTATTTGGCAACGGTATAAATAACCTGCTGCTGCCGCCGGTAACATTGTGCACACGTGTGCCCAAGTCGTCAAGTTA
The DNA here is from genome assembly GCA_026402145.1 of Polypterus bichir lapradei. Classification (NCBI taxonomy): domain Eukaryota; kingdom Metazoa; phylum Chordata; class Cladistia; order Polypteriformes; family Polypteridae; genus Polypterus; species Polypterus bichir. The sequence continues at coordinate 3,980,926 of JANRMT010062827.1, forward strand.
CAGCTATGGAGGGAGGGGTTAAGCAGGCGTGTAGCGTGCAGTCAAGTGACAACAACAACAACATTTATTTCTATAGCACATTTTCATACAAATTACATAGCTCAAAGTGCTTTACAGGATGAAGAAAGATAAAAAAGACAAAATATAAAAATAAAATTAGACAATACTAATTAACATAGAATAAAGTAAGGTCCAATGGCCAGGGAGGGCAGAACAAAACAAAACAAAACAAAACAAAATAAACTGCAGATGGCTGGAGGAAACAAAAAAGTGACAAATGCATTTAGTTTTAATCAGGTTAAAGTTTAGCACAGACAGGCAGGGTGGTAGTGCAGAGCTGTCACTCCTGCCTCACAGTTAGAAGGTCTACATAGAGTATGCATGTTCTCTGCGTGTATTTGTGCATGGATTGGTATCAGTGAGCGTGCTTAATGGTGTATGATTACCTGTTTTACCACTGAATACTGGAAATGGGTCAGTAAAACATCTGAATTAACAAAATGTGTTTAGTCCCTCATGTGATATGAAGTAAATCCATCCATCCCCAAACCTGAGCTCCAAAGATTTGAAGTTTGAACACTGGCTGCTGTGCTGCCCGACTGCACTGTTTCAAGTTTTTAATCACAAAAAAAAAAACTGAACTAAACTTAAAGTGTCACACACATGTACAGTGGTACCTCTGGTCACGACCGTAATTCGTTCCAAAACTCTGGACGCGACCCGAACGTAATTTCCCCATAGGATTTATGTAAATACAATTAATCCTTTCCAGACCATACGAACTGTATGTCAATATATATTTTTTTAAGTACAAAAATAGTTAATTATACCCTAGAACAGTGGTTCCCAAAGAAGGGGTCACGACCCTCTGGGGGGTTGTGAGACATTGGGGGGGGGGTCGCGAGATGATTCCCAAGAAATCAAATACTGTATATTTTAACCACTTCCGAGGATAGTGGGGGTCACGAGTCACTGGCACGGTTATTTTGGGGGTCGTGAGCTGAAAAGTTTGGGAACCCCTGCCCTAGAATACACAGTTAAATAATAAACTAAAAGTAAAAACATTGCATAACACTGAGAAACCCTTGAACAACAGAGAAAACTAACATTGTAAGAGATCGTGCTAGACGCTTACGAACCGTTTGCTGTAAACACTTTTTTTATGAGTTTTAAGCACAGGGAAAAAAAATGAAATGCCACTTCTCTTGCGAAACTTTTCAAACCATCCTCTACTGGCTTTAAATGCCTCACCTTTACCACTCAAAGAAGGATTTTTTGTTCAGCAAATCACCATGAATCTTCCTGGCTTTCTCGCATATGATCACCTCGCTTACGCTGTCCCCTGCAAGGTGCTTCTCGTTCCACCACACTAACAACAGTTTTTCCACCTCTTCCAGCACTTGAGGCCTCTGCTTGATTAACATTGTAACTCCTTTTGCAGCATCAGCTGCTTTGTTAGGCCCTATATTCACAAACAAAAGAAAATGGAAAACGGAGAATGGGAAATCATTGGCGCTTATAAACGTGCATAGGGAAACTGGCCGCCAGTGTTTCTGTTCGCCACCAGAGCGTGTGGTCGTGAACAGATGAAAAATTTTGGCAAACTTTTTGGTCATAACCCGATTTGTACGTGTTCCGAGACGTTCGTGACCAGAGGTGCTACTGTACTTGGGAAACAGTTTATGGGTTTGAGTGATTGTAATTCTCCACCGAGACATGAGGTGTCGCCATCTGATAACGATCTCTCTTCTCCTCCCTCTGCAGAAAGGAAGACTGACACCAATCCCATGTATGACGTCACTTCTGGGGTCCGTCCACTTGGGCCCGCCTCTGCCTCGTAACTCTGGGAAATACCATCTTCTGCAGTCTGACAGTTTGAGTTGATGACAGGAAGACTCGACATTAGCGTTGTTAACATGCGTTTCTTTTCATTTTTCAATTTGTTCACTTACATGGGAGTTGCCCCCAGAACTCTTTCTGCGTCTGTTCTCTCTTTTCACAACAGATATGTTATTAACTGATTTCTGATTGGCTGTGCCCTGCAAAGGACCGGCGTACCATCCAGCACTGCTACTTCTTGCCTTACATGCAGTGCTGCTGGGATAATCGCTGGCTCCCAGTGACGCTAAACTGGGCTGATAAAATGTACACCCCCCCCCCCCACACACACACACGGCCCACGCAGGATTAAAAGTACAGTATACACCTGTAACGTCTGATCAGTTCTTGTAGTTCATTGTATGCTATGCACACATCCTTAACCTCTTTCCTCTCTGCCTTTGTGAAATAATGTGATGCATTTGCAAAGTAAAACAAAACGACTATAAAATATACCCAATCATTTTCAAATACTTTTGAGAAGCAACACAATAAATTTTACTTTTTCAGTGGCCACAATAAGCTTCTGTAGATAAAACGGTGTGAAGGATGTAGATGAACGCTATAATGACAAGAGATATGAACGTGCAGCAAAGTGATGAAAGTGATGGTGTCAGTGGGCCGGCTCAGTTTGCCAGTGCCCACAACGTGAAATTAAGCCTGAATAAGGGTGTGCCCAGGCCCAAGAACGCAACTAAACTGGTTCATGCAGGTTCTAAAATCAGATGCCCACCCTGATGTCATAGCAGCTCTTATCAATCGCATCCTAAACCTTTGGATTGTGTGTATGTTTTGGGGTGGGCATCGATGAAGGTGGCACTGGGGTGCTTGCGGGAGGCCCACTAATGCGTCTGCCCTGCTACTCCTTTTCAACGGCTTTGCTCCTGCACTGGTGTCTGATTCTTAACGTGAGGTGCTGCCATTTTAGTTTAGGCCGTTCTTGATCATAACCACGAGATTTTACTAAGCAGCGGGTGGTTGTGTGGTTCTCACGTTACTGAACTTTTCAGTCTCTCTGTTTGTCAGAGGATGACGACGTCGGAGCGTTAGGTTGGCCCCTTTAAAAGTTGAAGAGCAGTGTAATCGTGTCATTTTTTTGGACTCTAATCAGATGCCCTGTGTTGATGGTCAAATGGAGAATAAAATGAAAAGAGAACTGCCAGCTCGTCAGCACCCAGAGGGTACCAGAATGACCCGATGCCAACCAAGACACACAAGGCACTAGCGTCTCATTGTCTTTTATATTTGTGACACTAAAGGGACATGAACTTGTACATCTCATTAGTCACTAGCAAAAGAGGGGCAGATATCATTAATTAGATCGAGACTGTTATTTTAAAATGAGTTCATCAAGAACATGGGGACACAGTTGGAAACTGGTTAAGGGGAAACTTCGCACAAACATTAGGAAGTTTTTCTTTACACAAAGAACGATAGACACTTGGAATAAGCGACCAAGTAGTGTGGTAGACAGTAAAACATTAGGAACTTTCAAAACTCGACTTGATGTTTTTTTGGAAGAAATAAGTGGACTGGTGAGCTTTGTTGGGCTGAATGGCCTGTTCTCGTCCAGAGTGTTCTAATGTTTTAATATAAATCTGCACAAATACAGGAAAATTATGGGAAGACACCACCACAATATTCAAATCAAAATTACCAGTGCTATCCATTTTGGCAGACAGATACCAGCCAGCTACACCCAGACCACCGAGCTTGAAGGTCGCACCTCAGACGATAAATCGGCTGCTAGTCTTTGTTTCAAGTGAAGCATTCTGTGGAAGGAAGACTCAGAGGAAGACTGGAGTGCAATTAATCAATATTAGCCTGTTAAACTAAACAAACTAAATAAGGAGAAAACAGAAATTTTAGTGATTGGCAAAAATGGATATAATGAGGGTATTAGAAATAAACTCTATCCATTAGGATTAAAAGTCAAGATGGAGGTAAAGAATTTTGTGGTAATCATTGACTATGACCTGAATTTTAAATCACATGTTAATCAGATCACTAGGACAGCACTTTTTCACTTAAGAAACATAGCAAAAAATAGACCTCTTATAACATTGCAAGATGCTCAACAATTAGTTCACGCTTTTGTTTTCAGTCGGCTAGATTACTGTAACGCACTCCTAACGAGACCACCCAAAAAAGTCATCAATTGGTTGAAATGAGTGCAGAATGGAGCTGCTAAAATCTTAACTAGGAAAAGAAAATCCGAGCACATTACACCAGTCTGAGCGTCACTACACTGGTTACCTGTGCCATTTAGAATTGACTTTAAAATCCTGCTTATGGTTTACAAAGCCTTCAATAATCTGCTCTATCCTGTATCTCAGAATGTCTCTCACCTTACACTCCAAATTGTAACCTTAGATCTTCAAATGAGGGTCTGCTTAGAATTCCAGGAGCTAAACTTAAAAGAAGTGGTGAGGCGGACGGCCTTCTGCTGTTATGCACCTCAAATCTCGAATACGAGTTTACTGATAGAAATTTGCCAGGCTAATACTGCAGAGCACTTTAGAAAACTGCTAACAACACACAGCTTTAACTTGGCTTTCTCGTAGCTTCATTTTAGTTTAATCCTGATACTCTGTAAATTCAATGAATTATCATTAATAATAATAATAATAATAATTCTTTTTTCACTACTCAATGCACTCAGCAATTGTAGGTTAAGGGCCTTGCTCAAGGGCCCAACAGAGCAGAGTCCCTTTTGGCATTTACAGGATTCGAATTGGCAACCTTTCGATTGCCAGTGCAGATCCCTAGCCTCAGAGCCACCACTCCACCACCGTGGTGGCTCCACAATCCGTACAAACTCCTACATTCTCTGCTGTTCTTTTTCCAGTTTTCAGTGATCTGTGATCTGCACCACCACCACCCGATCAAAGCACCGTGATGTCCCTACATTGATGGATTAAAGGCCAGAAGTCCACATGATCGTCATCATCAAGTTCTTTCATGTGAACCCTGAATACCATGAGGACTGATTGAGGTCATTGATGTCAGGTAGAATGCCTAGAGTGGGCTGGGTGGTCATGTGGCCTCGGGACCCCTTCGGATTTTATTTTTTTCTCCAGCCGTCTGAAGGTTTTTTTTTTTTGTTTTTTCTGTTCTCTCTGGCCATCGGACCACCTTATTCTAGGTTAATTAGTGTTCCCTAATTCTATTTTCTTATATATTTTGTCTTTTTTTTCTCTTTCTTCATCCTGTAAGGTACTTTGAGCTCAGCATTTGTATGAAAACGTGCTACAGAAATAAATGCTGTTGTTGTTTTATTAAAAGAATTAATAAACAGGTGAGTAGCATGGAGCTTTCTGCTTGCAAGTCAGATAAACTCTCACATCCCCATCTTCAGGCTGCTTCTACAGTTTTTTACCTCTCTGTGCCCTTTTCCAAAATACTTTTAACACTTGCTTCAGTGCTTCCTCTTTTTCGTATGTCATCACATTTTTATTCTTAGCCAGAGAACATTCTTTTGCTTTCGGTTGCTTTTAGGAAATTACAAAACATTCTTTTGTTAACAGTTGTCACCCTGCTTTAAATATTCTTGCTTACCCACACACTTATATTAGTCAATTGCTTATATCAGTATATCAATATCAGTACATTAGTAATACATATATTGTAGCACTGTATTGTACACTGTAGCATCCACAATCCCGAAATAGAAGTGTCCTAAATTACGGCAATTAGAATGTCAGAGAGAAACAAAGACAGAAGGAGGGAAGGAGAAAAGCGGATCTCGGTGGAGCGCCGTGGTGAGGCAGATAAATAAGGAGAAGCGAAGGAAGCACATTCGGGCTGTCTGGAAAATTTTAAACAGCAGAATTGGCCTGCTTCATCTAGTCTACAAGGAAAAAGTGTTGCCCATCCTTTAGCTGCAGTGCAATATGGAGTGGTGCCACCCCAAACTGGAGGAGCAGCTGGGCTTCAGTTAAGAGAAGTAAGCAAAGGGTGCAGCATTCCGACAGAGACTGGCAAATCATGCAAAGGTTTAGAGGTCATTACTGCCACGCATGAAGAGTCCAGTGAAATTCTGACTTACACGTGCTAATCAACATGCAACACATCGCCAGTCTCCAGTGGCATCATTTGTGAGTAGAACTACCTGACCTCAAGACTTCCGTCTTCCTTACCTGAAGAATCTCAGAACACGTTTATAATTGATAGACAAACAGAATATAGAAATATAAAGTCTGGCATCACAGCCAGTCCATCCATTAGGCGACGTAGGTGGCTGTCTAGGTGCCATCATCTGAGGTGTGCCATTTTTGAAAGTTAAGGGCCATGCACACGTGCTTCGAACACTGATGCCCAAGGTCATGGACTCTTGACGATACTGAGTGGTTGCCAGTACCTTGTATGAAAGTGAAAGTCTGCAAGGTGCCTACACATTGGTACGCACACTTCTTAAAGTCTGTGGTATACGTTTGTGCTTTCGAAGGGGGCACACACCGAGGGAGACCCTCCCTACACAGGTCATTGAGAGGGACTACCCACTATGGACAACAAGAGGTGATATCGGGCTCCAAACTGGCATTGACTGGCACTTTCTGGCATCCAATCCAGTGTTTGACGTGTCCAGCAATGGAATGGCATCACTTTTACTGTATGACTGTAAATACCCTGCAATAAACCAGCCTTATGAAACACCGTGGGACCCCTACTGCCCCAGTGCAGCTACCTGGGTTACACTTTCTATAGTTACACCAATGCAAGGGACCCAATTTAAAGGTTTGGCATGGCCACACAAAATGTCCTGAGTTATGTAGGTGTCCCTACAAAAAAAAAATTCCTTGGTGCCACCAGTTACCATCTGAGGAGATCATTCTTCTATATGGGGAGTTTGTGGTCAGTTCGGGAATGCACTGTCGGTCTGACTTTTGTGGCGAAGCTTTCACATGGCATCAGCATATACAGTGGATCCAAAGGTTCGAGACCTCTTCACTTTCTGCACACGTCACAGTGTTGTAGATTTCATTTTAAATGGATACGTTTGCCATTTTGCTCATCAATCTACATTCGATAACCCAGAATGGCAAAGTGGAAACACGTTTTCAGAAAGGACTGCAAATGTACTAAAAACTGGGAAATCTCTCCTCCCTAGAAGTATTCAGACCCTTTGCTCTACAGTAGTCTCCCAAATTGTGCTCAGGCCCATCCTGTTTGCTTTAATTCTCCTTGAGATGTTTCTAGACCAGGGGTGTCCAACTCTGGTCCTGGTGGGCCACAGTGGCTGCAGGTTTTCATTCTAACCCTTTTCCTAATCAGTGCCCAGTTTTCACTGCCAATTAACTTCTTTTTCACTTGATTTTCATAACCCTGTTTTTAAGGATTGATTCGTTTCTTCATTAAATGGCAGCCAAACAGAAATGAGATGTGAAACGAGCCAACAGACGGACAGCTAAACTGGAACTAATATGGTGTCACGCATGTGCGCACGCTTGGGAGGCGGACTAAGGGCCGGTTTATACTTCACGCTCAGAGCACATAAACACGCGCATCATGACTGCCACGGATTCCCAGCATTCATTTCACACGTCCTCTCAGCACGTCGTGCGTGATTTGCAGTACCAGCAAAAAGTCAGGGGGCACAGTGCGATCAAGTCCTAACGTGACATCAGTGTCCCTGTTTGCTGTGTACATGTGACAGAAAGCCGCTTTGTGGATCCTACGGGATCAATGTGTGTGCTTCGATGTTTGATGAATGGTTTGAGTATAAACAGTCCAGCGCTTACGCAGCAGTAGCGTCCACAGGTTCATGCGTCACATGAAGTATAAACCCGGCCTAAGGGCTTAAGCGAGGGTAAGACACAGAGTCGGGGGTTGATGAGCTGCGCTAATGCCTTTTCTCCCTTTTTCACAGACCATCAAAGGGAAAATCCAACTAAAGCTCCACCCACTTCCGCTGCCAGACCACACCCTCCTAATAACCTCACTTCTGTCAAGGACCCGCCTCTTCCTGCCCACCCCCTATAAAGATCCAGTCACTTCACCTTCCAACTCAGTCTCAGTTTGACTCAGTCTCGTGTGATCACTTGACAGATTGCTTATCCCCTTGTTTTGTTTCAATATACAGGGTGGATCCCCAAACCTTTTTCTTCTCTGTTTTGTCTCTTTTACAATGGGCATTACCGAATTGCAAAATATGAAAACATGTAATTCCATAGATATGTCACGATAAGCCAGCCAAGTGATCCCCCTAATGAGCACACTCCTCCGACACAGCATCACAACCCTGAGCCCCCATCCCATCCTGTCCTATCCCAGTTCCTGAGGGGTATCTGGAAACCCTAAATTTGGGAATCGAAAAGTGAAGTATTGTTACAGAAAGAAGACATTTTTATGGATTTTTTTATTAAAAGACACTTTGGACCCATCACTGTAAGAGAGTGGAGTCCATGGAGGAGGCTCCTGTGACAGAGGAATAAAAGACAAAACCAGACAGACTCCCTGAAACGTCCAGTGGAGTACGAGTTGGGCTGAGCTGACACAAAGCATCCTTAATGCAATGAACGATGTTGCTAAGGTCTACGGTGGAGGTGAGCGCGCTGGGATCCTTCACATCGCCGCCTGATGCTGTCATAGAATCACTGAGTGAAGAGCAAGTTGATGAGCTCTGATGGCTTCAGTGGCCCCTGCTTATCTTTACATTTCATTGTGCTCCTCTTGCTTATGAAGCTGGCTTTTTGCCACAGTCAAATCGTGAGTTTATGCAAGCTTCAAGATGCGGTCAAAAGCTTTTATCTTTGTCACAAAAATAATTTAAAAACGCCTCAGCGATACGTCTCATGTTCTTTATGTCCTTTGTAAATATCAGCTTAAGCCGACTTCTATTATTCATTCAAATATTAACAACGGGTATAATTCAACCTCCAATCTATCATTCTTCATAATTAATTACTGTGCAAGGGAAACAGAAAAAAAAAAATTAAAAGCCCTAACCAAGATCCACATGTCCATTACAGGAAGATTTGTTTCTGGTTTATTTAAAAATAAGAACACAAAGGGCAAAAAAAAAAAACAAAACATCATAAAGGTCTAACATACAGTGAGTTATTATTAGACTTCCATCATTTTATTAAAACTAAATGTGAAGCAGCCAGTCAATGGTCACCTGACCTCCGAGAAACTGAAGATTCATTTTACTTGCACTTTGTCCAATTAGTCATACCTAGTTTGGTGGGTGGGCTACAGCATCTGTGAAACTATTTATCTAGTGCCTTTCACATACTGTACATCTGTCTATCATATAGTGCCTTTTACAGTATGTCTGTCTATCCATCTGTCTACAGCATCTACTTGAAGATGCTTAGCTCTCCTCGCTTTTCTTTTAGTTTTTAGTCTCCACTCATCTGTGTGCCGCCTTCTGTGCTGCCGAGAGCCGTTTTCTGTTAGTGGACCATCTGAGTCACACACAAGTGGTCTTTTTAGGCTCCAATATATTTTTTTCTTCCATCTTTATCTGTCTAATAATTGCAGTGCCTTTGGTTGTGTATAGCATCCTTCCTATTTATCATATTCCCATACATTTCTAATAATCCTGCAGTGCCTTTCCTACTTTATGTAGTGCTATGCCTATCTATTATATACCACTTTTCTTATCTGTCTATTAATTCTACACTACCTTTTAATGTACCCATCTAATAATTACACAGTCCATATTGTAATTCCGTATATTCTAAATATTGTTCAGTGCCTTTCCTATGTACGTACCTGATAATTATACAGTGCATTTTCATGTACCCATTTCAGAATTAAATCCTGTGTTTCATACAATCCCCTTATTGTATATATATATATATATATATATATACAGTGTCTGTCACATCTAGCTATTTATAGAACTTCTTTCATATTCATGCATTATATTTCCTCTTTCAAGTCTCAGTGCATTTCCTTGCTATCTAGTAATTGTATACTTCCTTTTAAAGTACCCATCTAAAGTGTAATAGTTTCAAATTTTCTTACATTTCGGAGGTTCATATAGCACCTTTCATATCTAAGCCCCCAATAATTATATAGTGCCTTTTATGTACCTACCATATAATCATACCGTGCACTTCATATTAGCCTTTATCATGCTGATTATATAGTACCTTTCATGCCTAATAATTTTATATCCTGTAGCCCCTTTTAAGTCGGTGTATTACACCTTTTTCACAGCCTTGCCTATCTATTATATAGTGCCTGTCCTATCTGTCTAATAATTCTATATAGCCTTTTTTTTGTACCCATGACATAATCATATCATACATTTTACATTGTGGAGCTCGGCCCGGACACAGACAGGCAGACATTATACATATTTATAACAAGTGCACAAACCCCAAAGTCCCCAAAAGTCCAGGCCAACAGTCCAATGCCTCACTTTCTCTTCAGGCCGCCTAACTTGCCTCTCCAAGACCTTGTCTTTCTCCTCACCCGACTCCTGCCTTTGAATGGTGGGAGGCTCCAGGTGCCTCCCGACAATCTTCCGCCGGCACTCCCCAGTGTGGCGGAAGTGCCGGCTGCGCACCCGGAAGCACTCTGGGTATCCCCGATCCTCTTCCCCCCAGCACTTCCGGGTGTGGCAGAAGTGCTGAGGTCCAGGGCTCCATAGTCATTGGGGCAATCCCTGGCGGTGACCACGGGCCCCTACAGGGTTGAGCTTCAAAGCCCTGTACCCATGGTCCCCATAGTCACCAGGGCAGTCGCCCCCACGTGGTCTGAGGGAAGTGTAAGCCCTCCTCCAGTCCTCCAGGGTGTCCTGGCCAGGTCGCCCCCCCAGCCACCTGTGACAACATGAATCTATGTGTATTACTTATATATCTGTCATACAGTACATAGCCTCTTTCACATCTCGGTAGTGAGACCAGCTGTGTTATATGGGTTGGAGACAGTGGCACAGGAGACAGAGCTGGAGGTGGCAGAGTTAAAAATGCTAAGATTTGCACTGGGTGTGACGAGGATGGACAGAATTAGAAATGAAGACATTAGAGGGTCAGCTCAAGTTGGAGGGTTGGGAGACAAAGTCAGAGAGGCGAGATTGCGTTGGTCTGGACATGTGCAGAGGAGAGATGAAGGGTATACTGGGAGAAGGGTGCTAAGGATAGAGCTGCCAGGCAAGAGGAGAAGAGGAAGGCCTAAGAGAAGGTTTTTGGATGTGGTGAGGGAGGACATGCAGGTGACAGAGCAACATGAGCAATATATTGTGCCTGCCTTATCTACATAATAATTGTATACTACTGGTAATGTTCCCATCTAATAATTATACAGTCCCATATTGCTGAAATTAATATAGCAGCTTTCATGTCCATCTTTTTAATACAGGAGTAATACTTTTTATAAGACTAATAATTTTGATATACTGGCATAACTGTTTTATAACGCATTTCATATTTCCATATATTGCATCATCATTGGACTGGACTGCCAATACTGATGCTCTGTGCAAGAGAGGACAGAGCCGACTACACTTCCTTAGAAGGCTGGCATCTTTCAACATCTACAATAAGATGCTGCAGATGTTCTATCAGACGGTTGTGGCGAGTCCCCTCTTTTACATGGTGGTGTGCTGGGGAGGCAGCATAAAGAAGAGGGACGCCTCACGCCTGGACAAACTGGTGAGGAAGGCAGGCTCTATTGTAGGCATGGAGCTGGACAGTTTGACATCCGTGGCAGAGCGACAGGCGCTGAGCAGACTCCTGTCAATCATGGAGAATCCACTGCATCCACTGAACAGGATCATCTCCAGACAGAGGAGCAGCTTCAGCGACAGACTGCTGTCACCGTCCTGCTGCACTGACAGACTGAGGAGACCCCACACTATGCGACTCGGGGGGTAAACGTTAACATTACACAAAGTTATTGTCTGTTATACCTGCATTATTATCACTCTAATTGAATATTGTTTTTTTTATCAGTATGCTGCTGCTGGAGTATGTGAATTTCCCCTTGGGATTAATAAAGTATCTGTCTATCTATCATTTCTATAGAACATTTTACAGAAATACATTTAATTTGGCTTCTTTCACTTCTATCTTATTTCATTCATTTGACTTTATTTTTGTATAGTGCCTTTCACTGACTGCCAGCACAGAGGGCTCTTCACAGATAAAATGCAAACACGTTAAACTTATTTGGCTGATGCTTTTGTACCAAGGAAACTTATAACCTCTGAGATACAACTGGTTAACAAACTGTTTGTGTTTCCAAGTGGACCTCATGCAGGGTCACACAGGGTCAGTAGCAGGACTTGAACCCACAGCCTCAGGGTCTGAAGTTCAAAGCCTTAACAGCTATGCCAGAGTTCACAAATATATGGAGCAGACATAAAGACACACACGTGTTTAAACAGACATTAGGACAAAGTAGTCTGAAACTGATTAACAAAAATAAACCGGAAGCACATCTGTATATCAGTTCTCTGTTAAATTTCTGGCCAATTGACAATGGAGGAGGATTTAGTGTCTGCCTCTCTTTTCTACCTCACAATTGTACGCTGCCTGTTTATGTACCCACTTAATAATTGCACTGTCCTTGTAGCCTCTTTCACACCTACATTATTTTAGTAACTTTCCTCTTTCCTGCTATGTCTGATAATGACATATGCCTTATAATGCACCTATTTAATAATATTTCATATCTAATCAAATTTTATGTCACCTACAAATTATGCAATACAGTAAATATGTAGTGAAATGCTTAGTCGCTCAACTGCAATGACTATGACTTTAAGAATATAAAAGCTAACACTCATATAGCATCTTTCATACTGTAGCTACGCATTTGCATCCGTCAGTTTGTTGCAGGCATGCAGAGGTATCCGTTGATTCATCTCTGAATAAAGAAAACTGTCTTCAGAATCCGTGCAGCATGTCAAGGAGACTGAAAAGGAGATCTTAAAGACTGAATCTAAATCTGATTTACATTTCTTTAAATTCTGTTTTTCCTCTTCTTCTTTCACTTAAGAGATACTGACAGATGTAACATTTCTTTTGCAGCGCTCAGCCCAAAATTGGATTTCAGTCGTTTTCTGGGTCAATTTAGAAAATCCAGAGTCCAGAAAGGTTTACAATTTGCTGTTGGAATAAGTCCCGCCTGTGATTCAGCAATGAAGGGTCACGAAAATGGGCGGCAATACCATAAAACCCACAGCCTAGAGCCTATAATGGATGATTCACAAGCAGTAGGCAGACAGCAATACAGTACGCTTTTGAATTTCAAGACACCAATGGGAGGAGGCTCGTGGGCCGTCGAGGAGCCCACTTGGCCAATCAAAATAGCGCATTGACGTCGCCATTGTACGTCAGGTCTCACCGGTGTTTACTTTACAATTCGTTTTTAAACAAGTGTGACCGGTGTTCTGACGATTTGTCCTACTTTGTCGAAGTATCCTACCGTACTTTATTTCGACATATATATCTACTAACTTATAACGTTATACCATGTCATCATTTAACATGTATTTAGAAGTCGTCTATGAAATTTATGGAAATATTAACATTTCTCAGTTTATTCTATATGCATCATTTAATGCCCGAAAGAGACACAGCCTGATGCAAAGATTTCACAAGACGATCATTACATGGATACAATGGCCTGTACAAGATCAAAAAAGTCACACATGCAAAATATACATCTTATAAAATGTTGACAGTAAATACCTACGCAGTAAACTGTAACAAATGCATTAATGTAGTAAGGCTTAGAAAAGCATACATATAATTTTGGTCTGCGCATGCGTAGTATCAATGAGTAGATCATTTCGATGGGTAGGATGTTTCGTTAGAACACCGATTTGTCCCGGCTTACTTTCAAAGACCTTCATTCTAAAACTTTTAATACTTGAGCTCTTGTTAGGTAAATATCATCCAGGTCCACGAGAAATGTCTTTATTTGGTGTCAGAAGCCTTTTATTAATCGGTTAGATTTATACAGGAAGGCGCCCTGTCGTGAACTGGTTTGCTAACATGCACCAGAGGCAATTCTGATTGCGCTGCGTTAACAATGTTGTGGGACATTACGTTACGGTAATGCCGCGTCCCGATTTTCATGTACAAGTCAAAGAATTGGTGGGCTTTGGAGTTCCACTAGGCAAGATGTCCATCCTGTTAGTGCCAGCAGTGGCGCTCTTTGTAACGCGGCCCGGTAGTCCTCAGAGCGTAACTTTTAGTCACGTTGATTAGCGTCAAAGGACCAGGCAGGCAGGCTGCTCCGGAGGCTGGGATCCGCGAATTAAGGCAGGAACTTCAGGGCTTTACTGTATGAATAAAGAAGAGGCGGCTCTGCATACATTTCCATGTTAATAGCCTTATCAGGGAAGCGAGGGTAAGACCCAAGCACACGTCGCTGTACGCGAAACGTATTGCTTCATGTCTAAGTCCCCTAATTATAATCAGGCCCCGCAGAAACACGTGTGGGAGAATTCGCGCACTGCCGGCTTCTTGCCTACTAGAACGTTTTGATGGCCGCCTGGATTTTCTTGTTAAGAGTTTCTTTTTAATCGAGTATTTCATTCCTCGGGATTCTAGTACCTAAAAGCGACTTTAACCTAAACGTCGTTATTCGTGCACTTTTCATTGTCTTTCCGATAATAAATTTATTACGAGTTACTTTCTGTGCAGTTATGAAGAGGCGGTCCGTCCTGTACTGCGCCTCAGGTTTTTAGGCCAAGCTTGCTCTTATTGGCATTAAGCGGGGACAAATAATTTATGAATGATATATGTTTACAGCATATGTATAATGTGGAATACTAAGTACACCCCATGAAATGTTTTTTTTTCCTTTTTAAGGTATGTGATTTGATCTTCATTTAAACTCTATAGATAAAAGTAATTGAGGAAAATAAAAAAAAAAATGAAAATTTGACTTTGCAATAATTTATTCAACGAAAAAATAAAAGATATAACACATAACTTGGGGAAGGGTGGCGCAGTGGTAGCGCTGCTGCCTCGCAGTTAGGAAACCTGGTTTCGCTTCCCGGGTCCTCCCTGTGTAAAGTTTTCATGTTCTCCCTGTGTCTGTGTGTGTTCCTCCCAAAGACAGGCGCATTGGCGATCCTAAATTGTCCCTAGTATGTGTGCGTGTGCCCCGCGATGGGCTGGCGCTCTGCCAGGGGTTTCTTTCCTGCCTTGCGCCCTGTGTTGGCTGGGATTGGCTTTAGCAGACCCCCGTGATCTTGTAGTTAGGATATAGCGGGTTGGATAATGGATGGACTTCACTTGGGAAGAAGTTGGTCCCCCTTTGGTTCTGATAGCTGGTATTGCCCACACCAAGTCAGAGTTTCCCAGAATTGTCTAGAAATCTCAGACATGGACTGGCAGAAAGAATTCTTTCAGCTGTGTGATATCTGAGGGGTTTCGTACGCCCACAAATTCCCTGCAACATAATAACCAAATTCACATGAAATCTGCTGTCTTTTCTTTATGTAATTTTTTTTGGTGTATATATATTTTGGAGAACTAATGTCACAAGAACATCACAGATGCACAAAGTCATCTCAATTAAAGCCAGGTATGAAATGCAGAGATGAACACAGTAAAACACAGAAGCAAGCTTTAATAAGGCTCACACAGTGAGACAGAGTTAATGAATTAACCTTTATCCATCCATCCGTCCATCCTTTATGCAAGCCGCTATATCCTAACTACAGGGTCACGGGGTCTGCTGGAGCCAATCCCAGCCAACACAGGGTGCAAGGCAGGAAACAAACCCCGGGCAGGGCGCCAGCCCACCGGAGATTAACCTTTATATTACACCTTTCTGTAGTGACCACCAAGCAGAGTACAGCAATATATGAGAACAGTTGGTTACAGAGATGTTTTATTGCAACTGGTGTTTAGGCAGGCTATGCAAGGCAGGGCTATACACATTAAGCAAATGTCCTTTATTTTATATAGTGCCTTTCTAAAGTTAACACTAAACAGAATGATACAGGAGTTCAATTTTTTGTCTATAGATTTTTTTTAGATCTTGAGCTTTGGCAGGTTAGGGTGAATCAGAGGCAACACTGAACTGTCTTCGTTGGAGTCCAAGGGCCAACACTGTAACTTCTAGACTACACTGCCTACAAGGAATAAGGAGCACAACTGTAGGGAAAGGGCCGAGTCCATCACAAGCCAAGTCCTCCTCACATTACCATGAAAGCTAATTGGACTGGCCCTCCTTAGACCACCAGCATGTTCCACTAGCATAAAATGTAAGAAAAATGAGGGTGGCAGCCTAATAGCCAAACCATCCACTACAGGGACAATCCACCCTGAAACCATGCAGGAGCCAATGAAATTGTGAGACTGCTCACCCAAAAGAGCCCTCCAGCTTAAATCATGAGACCACTCACCAGACAGACCCCGCTAGAATGTGACTCTCACACTCCATTTGTACCCCTTGCTGGCTCACTCTCACATTTCTAGAAAAATATAAAAAGGTGTGCCTGCTTGCCCACCATCTCTCCTCATGACATCTTTTGTGGGAGGGGCATTATTAACCCGTTCGCCCATCTTTTTGAAAGTTGCAGCCTCTGGGTGCCTGGGTGCTTCTTCTGACCTTTACAGCAGATGAGACTGTCTATGCCAGCCAGCCACACAAAAGCAACAGACTCTGAAGCAATCAGCTTGCACATTTCCTCTGTCACTCCGCACTGCGGCCTCCTGCTCTGCAGATGCTCCAGTTAAGGGGCACATGATTGAGGGCACGACCTCCAATCAGACAGGACACAGTGTCACCAATGCTGCAGGCATATGGCGTTGTCAGCCGCACGGCGGCCTCCAAATGCGCAGGAGGTGTTTCATAATCCACGTTGGCAAACACCCGGCGACAATTAACCGTAATTATGATTGCTCTGAGATATTAACAAGCCATTTTGTGTTTTTTTTTTTGCCCCGACACTTGAGCTAACCTCAACCCAACCGTAATTAACAATTATTATGGGGGGGATTAGTAAAAATGATTACTTCATCAATTAGTGAACACAGATTTGACTCTCTAATTGACTCCTTGACTTTTGCTAAGAACCTGGGTTTGCCACCTGCCACTTACAGGATGCCACTCACCCAAAGCAGATCTACCAGTCTGTAAAAGTGTTGGATGAGGCTGCGGATGTCATCATGCCATAAAAAGTAGAATGAAAGTGAATACAGTGAGTGAAAGTGAATTTGGAAAATAAAGGAAACAATCAAGGCATGCAGTATGGACTGGCATCCCATCCAGGGTTTGTTCTCTCCTTATACTCAGTGCTGCTGCAGTAGCCTGTGGATTCTTCTGACCTGAAACAGACTAAGTGGACTTGAGAACGTATTAATGCGCGCCCGTCTATCTGTCTATTTAGAACATATAATAACGACTGGCGTCCCTTATACAGTTGGCTCCTTCTTTGTGTGGGATGCTGCTGGGATGGGCTCCTGCCACCTGTGACCCTGAATGCAATTAAGTCAGTTTGAGAATGCCTGCATGTCTGTACGCATATAAACCACACATTCTTGCCTGGTGTCCCATTTTTGTGGCAGCATTAAGTGCAAGGCAATAAGTCCAGAACCTTTCTAACCCTGAAGTGAATAAAGTAGATTTGAGATATCTGTCTGTGTCTCTCTGTCTAAATGTAAAACACAGAACATCACTGGCATCCCATCCAGGATTTGTTCCTGCCTTGTACATAATGCTGCTGTAATAGGTCCTGGCTTCTTCTGACCCTGAACTGGATTAAGTGCATTTGAGATGTATGTACAATACCAGTCAAAAGTCTGGGCACACCCAGAGTCTTTTTTGTTTTTATTAGAAATTGATACAGATTTATAAATATAGCCCACACAATACTAGTGTTTCTAATTACTGCTTGAATGAACAGATTTTTAATATATTATTCACATATGACTGTGAAGCCCAGTTTTCAGCAGCAATACCTTCAATGTCCTAATGGTCAACTCAATTAGTGTATCCTTAATTACTTATTGGGTGGCACGGTGGCGCAGTGGTAGCGCTCCTGCCTCACAGTAAGGAGACCTGTGGTTTCGCTTCCTGGGTCCTACCTGCGTGGAGTTTGCATGTTCTCCCCGTGTCTGTGTGGGTTTCCTCCGGGTACTCTGGTTTCCTCCCACTGTCCAAAGACATGCAGGTTAAGTGCATTGGCGATCCTAAATTGTCCCTGATGTGTGCTTGGAGTGTGGGTGTGTGTGCCCTGCGGTGGGCTGGCGTCCTGCCTGGGATTTGTTCCTGCCTTGTGCCCTGTGCTGGCTGGGATTAGCTGCAGCAGAACCCTGTGAACCTATGTTAGGATATAGCGGGTTGGATAATGACTGACTGACTAATTACTTATTTGAAATTGTACTTGGTTATTAGAGAAACCTTGGGTTGCAAGGTAAGCTTGTGGGTTTAAAAATGGCCAGGAAACATGTCAGTCTTTTGTATTTTTTTTTTCTGCAGAATAACGGTTACTGCCAAAAAACTGAAGATTTCACACAAAGGTGTCTATTACTGTCTTGAGAAAAGTAAATCTGACTTGAGCAAAGTGGATCTGACTATGACAGAAAAAGAAGAGGAAGGCCCACGTGGACAACTGCGTAACAGGGTAAGAGCATCAGTGTGTGTAGAGTTGGAAACAAAAAAACATACAGATCCTCAATTGTCAGTCGGTCAGTCATTTTCCAACCCGCTATATCCTAACTATAGGGTCACGGGGGTCTGCTGGTGCCAATCCCAGTCAACACAGGGCGCAAGGCAGGAACAAATCCCGGGCAGGGCGCCAGCCCACCGCAGATCCTCAGTTGTTTCCTTCATCAAACACATACCAAGTACCAGCACCATCTTCTTCTTTTTTCCAGTGTCATCTGCAAAATATAAAAAGTGATTATGAAATGATGGCCTTAGGTGCAGAGTTTCAAAGGAAGAGCTATATCTGAAGCTGGCAAATAAAAAGAAAAAGTTAAAATGGGCAAGAGAACACAGACATTGGATGGAAAATGGCAGGAAAAAGCATATTATTGTCAGCATCCTGGAAGAGAATATTACAGGGTCCAAAGAGGATCACCTACTCACCTGTAATCAACAGATCACCACACAGAAGAGCACCTCTGCTGTACTGTATGACACATCAGCACTCAGCATCTCTGCTGCAGCACCTAACAGTGAAGCATTCAAGATCCCTGCTGATGTGCTTCTGTCACTGGCCATACCACAGAGGCAGAAACAAAGACCACACTGCTGTTTTAAAGACTCATGCGCTGTTTTAGGAAGCTGGAAGTGCTCAATGGGGATAGTGACTTTAAAGGAGGGCCACGTAACTGCAGCGACAAGAAACTCATAGTATGAGCTGGCGTTCCATCATCGAAATGAGAAGCTTCCCAGCTGGCTGCATTGCCACCTATAAAAATGGCAAACCTGTAAGAACTTCATGTGCAACAGTTAGCAGACCTTTTAATGATAACGAGCCATGTAAAGAGCAAAGGATCCATTCTGGCACTCAGCTCAGGTGCTACAATCATGTTACACCACAATCCCTTTGAAAATGATCAAGAATGTAATTTTTAAATAATTATTATATTTGCACACTATTAAGTACAGTACATAGAATGAAACAGTCTGAAAGACATCCAGTGTTGAAACATTTTAAAATGAATTAAAAGTGTACCTACAGACTATTTCAGAATTTTAAAAAAGTAATATAGACCTTATCTATATTTAAATTTATTTTTTCTTTTAAGAATTGTGTTTGTTTTATAATATGTGCTCCTGACAGTCTATTGCTTGAACTTGACTTGTGGGGTGTACTCTTGTATGTACAGTACTGTCATTTTTTGTTAATACGAAAAAAATTTGCAACAAACTATTGTGGCATTACTGTAGATAGGCACCTCCATATCGGCCTCTGGTGGTGACTGGGGGTAACTTAAGGTATACAATGTCTGCCCAATTTGAATTACAGATTTTACTATTTTTTAAAATTTGATAGTATATTAACATACTATATAGTAGTATATATTGTTACATTCCTAGTCCTGAATTGCATTCTGCTCATTTAGGTGGTTACCTACCAGGTAACGCTTGTGGTTGATTGGCCAGTTGGCAAAACATCTGCCATGTCGTCTCAGTTGCGAGGATCACCTCATAGATATGTGATACACTAGCTGCCAAATAATACAAAGATTTTTTTTTTTATTATTTGGCAGATACTGTGTCACATAGTATATATTTTTACCCACCTTAATAAAATGTGTCCGTTCAGTTGCAATGTCTCTGTCATTTCAATAGATGGCGCCTCACAAGCATTAGCACTGCTTTTATGAATCCTGTACCAAATGGCATACATATAATGGAGACATAAGCATTGTATGGTGCACGGCAAACGTTAACGCCGAGGTCTACGTTGATGTCTTAGATTTCAACCTGTTTTAGACGGGGAGCACAGCTCGTAAGTGTAGTAAATGCACACGTGACAGCGGCAGTCCCGCTAACATTACGCTCCGCCCCCTCTGATTTCCCGCTCGCAGGATACGTCTTCCTAACTTCCCGCCCGCGTACAACGCCGTCACTCAAGTTGGTGTTGTCGGAGCTGCACAAACGTGTCAGTTAACTTCGAGTAAAGAGGACATGGAAAAGTGCACCACAAAGGCAACGGGTGTTTGCAACGTAAGGATCCACTTCGGAGGATTGAACGCCGTGGAGCACAATTCCATCACAACTGAGAGGATATCGACAGAAGAGGACAAAACTCTTAACAGCAATGCCCGCCATGCCGTCAGCCCTTGGTAGTTGGCACTTAAATTATATCGCAACGTTTGAAAACAGCAAGCTACCTGGCTCACTCGGAGATATGGGTGTACCGAGGACAGACGAGGTACACTGCAAACAACCAAAGCGACACGTCTACAGCCTGCTTCTGTAAAACCGTTAGGACACAGAAGGGCACGAAAGAATGGAAGGACACACTTTTTCGTTAGTCCAGCCAGTCTTGGTCTTTTGCTGTTTTAATTGTGAGTAAAGTTGAAATATTATCTACTATACAGGTCTAGTTTACACTAAATCAGTAATAACGTGGGGAAATGTGTATTGACTGTTCATAATGGTACGGAAACGTGTCTTCAAGGTTGAGATAAACACTTGTTTATTATATAGACATTGAACAAGGCCGCCCTGCTGCTTGTAACGTAGCGGTGTATAAACCCCTTTCTGTTCTTACTGTGGTTTGGCTCAGCCAGTGTACGCGTGTTAAATGAGCATATAGCATCTTCCGTTCCCACAGTTTTATTAAAAGTGTACACTTGTTCAAATTGCGATGTCCGTGTCGTCTGACGATTGTCAGGCGCCGCCTCAGTGGAAACCGCTCAGGATTGGGCGGGAAGCGTTCTGCGAGAACTTCACACATTGGGCGGGTGTCTCGGAGTGGATGGGCGGGGCTAAATCTTTGAGTGACTCGGATGGTGTGGGCGGGGCTAAATCCCTGAATGACTCGGAAGGGAAGCCCGTCCTTTAACAAGCTTCGGGATGGTTCGAGAAAGAGGGCGGAGACTTGTTTAAAAAAAACAAACAAAAAAAAAAAAAAACAGCCGTGCCGTAGGATTACGAGATAGTTCCAGTAGGTGGTAGTAACGGAGCATCATTTTCAGCCTTTTATTACAAGGAAAGAAGAGTAAAGTAGTAGTGGTGCTAGGTTTTGCGGTTCACATCAGGGTTGCCAGGGGCCTCATGCATAACGCCGTGCGTAGAATTCGCACTATAACATGACGTAAGCACAAAAGCCGAAATGTGCTTACGCACAGAAAATTCCAGATGCAGGAATCTGTGCGTACTCCAACTTCCGCGTTCTTCCGCTACATAAATCCCGATCAGCGTGAAAACTAACGCACGTGCACGCGCCTTCTGTCCTGCCCCATCTCCTCCCAGAATTACGCCTCTTTGAATATGCAAATCAATATAAATAGACCTTAAGCTCCGTTTTCTGTGAAAAGGCAATGGGAAAAGCAAGAGGGGAAATAGAAAAATTTCAGCGAATACCAAGTGGAGGCAAAGAAAAACGTACTATTTGTTGGTTTATACAGTGGAATAAACAAGAAAAGGAAGTTGATCGAGTGACATAGCATGTCGAGAGAAACAAGCTCAAGTTCACAATGTCGCACAGTGCCCGTGGTGTGAAAAACTATTTGCCCCCTTCCTGATTTCTTATTCTTTTGCATGTTTGTCACACAAAATGTTTCTGATCATCAAACACATGTAACCATTAGTCAAATATAACACAAGTAAACACAAAATGCAATTTTTAAATGATGGTTTTTATTATTTAGGGAGAAAAAAAAATCCAAA